>JAODKN010000041.1:9352107-9374104 GCA_026774425.1 Petrocephalus zakoni
CTGCACCACCACCGCTCTCCAGCAAGCAGTACACATACTATATGTAAGAGGTGTGAGACAGCTGCGGTAACCACTGCGCCACCACCGCTCTCCAGCAAGCAGTACACATTTCAGGATAGGCTTCCCTGAGTAGGATAAGCAGATATAGAAAATGGATGGATGGACATATAATAGCATACATGTAGGGCAAGGCACTAAGGTTAAAAAGTGGCCTAATTAATAAATAATAGTGGTGATTGGGATCAATTTGCAAGTTGTCATTGTACATAGAATTCTTATTATTGCTGGAAAGAAGCTTGATGACACTTTACTTGAAACCGTCATCTATAATGCATTATATGCTATATGGACACAAGTATTTGTACACCTGGCCAGGAACTTTTATGGCATCCCATTCTAAAACCATAGGCATCAATATATTGCAGCTATAACGGCTGCTCTCTTCTGGGAAGGCTTTCCACAAGATTTCGGAGTGTGTCTGTGGGAATGTTTGCCCATTCATCCAGTAGAGAATTTCTGAGGTCAGGCACTAAAAAGATTATGAAGAAGGAACATGGTCGACGCTGATATTGTGTCCAATACCGGGAAATATTTCTTCCTTTTCATTTTCTCCGTGTCTGAATAATCCAGGCTTGAAGCCGGGTTGTGGGGGATTTGATTCCCTGCGCCTGGTTTGTCTCCGCTTACAAACTTCATGCACGACTCCCTTTGTCTCTGCAAAGTTGTCTGTTGTGAGAGGTGCATTGAGAAGCCTGCGCGTATGTGATAACACTTCCTGGAGTAAATAGAACCTTCCGGAGTCTGATGCCAGCAGTTGTGTGATGGTATCACTTTGCTTCCTCAAATGCGACGGTGCTGCCGATGCCAGGCATCATTTTGTCCGGGCGGCCGACATCAGCGAGCTCATGAGACGTATCCGGCTGCTCCACTCAGCAAGGACCAAGGCTGCAGGAAGCAGGAGGTGCCACTGGTTTGCTGCAGTGCTGTTTGGTTACAACTGCACCCGGAATAATCCTCCTAACTCTCTGACGCGCTAATGTCAATTTGATGAAACATTGATGAAACTTGCCAAGAAAAGGTTACTAGTCCACACACACACATTAGGTATAGATATTTTTGTGAGGACCATTTGTTTCTATGGGGAAAACTCTAATCCCAATCACGACACCCTTAACCCCTACCCAGCCCTAACCTTAACCATAAGTAACCAACCCAAATACAAGACATTTTTAGTTTATTGATTGCATTCACAGATTCTTTATAAAATTGAGGTTATCCAAATGGGGACCTGAAAAGATGTCTCCAAAAGTGGGGAAATTTCAGGTTTTACCACACTTTGGGGACATAAGGGTCCTCAAATGTGATCTATGCAAACCCACACACACACACACAATTCCTCTTAAACAACCATATACATACATGCATATAACCTTATAAATTGCATGTGTTGCCTATAAACTGTGTACATTGCTCCGTGTCGCTGTGGATACAATGTTCTAATTGTAAAATCTGATTTGCTTCATTAATTAAATTATGAATGATGAAGAAATCCATGAACTCTGATGGGCTGGAAACAGGTTTCATTTTGATAAAGTTTTTTTTTATTTTGAATACTGACTTCAGGATGGGGTTTATTCATTTTGGTGGTCTGAGTAATAAGTTAGAGCTAGTGATGGCTTGATCGCATCTCTCTTTATATTTGCCCTAAAGAGGCAGTTCCTGGGGCATGCAGACCCTGTGAACGTGAACCATTAAGACAGAGAATGCATTAGGAAATAATTATTGTAGCCGGATTGTTCACGGCCTGCACATAAACAGCTCCCGTGCCGTCACCTCGCCGACAGCGCCGTTTATAACCTCGCCGGTGGATCCACTTTAATTAAGCAGTGTTAATTGTCTGAGAATGACTTTGCACTGACTCATTATCTTAAGCACAGCTGGTTGTCACCAACCTCCCCATCTTACCAGTCCCCAGCACCTCCTAATGGCTGATCCGGAGATTCATGTGTAGAGGAGGTTCTGCTGGACTTCACGGCGACCTCACCAAATTTGGGTGTGAGCGGTTACTCAGTGCAGTGTGACCTGAACAATGGGAGAGGCAGTGGTGGATAGGGGGGGGGTGGTTACAGATACCTCCCCAGGAGATACAGACAGGTCTTGTGAAAAGGCCTTAATTCTGATTCACAAGATCAATGCGTCCTTGCCTGGCACCAGCCAAAATGCCGCGCCTTCCAGGCAGGCCGCGTGGGAGAGCGACTTCTCAGTGCTGCCCAAGGACCCCCGACCCCCGCGTGCAGGGAGAGGCTGGCCAGAGAGCTGCCCGTTCCGGCTGATTTCACCGGGATGCTTTCGCCAGGGCCTTAACAAACAGCCTCTTTTGCATCATAAATATGCCGCTCCCCTAGCCCTCCCCAATGCGCATTAATTTATGAGCTCCAGCGCCCCCTGGCAGGCATGGGGGCATGTGTTTCCTCATCAATCTGCTGGCCAGCTAGGGCCAGACTCATCCCACTGCCACTACTCTGATACATTATTTACTGTGAGCCATTATGACGCGACTCGTGTCAATAAACAATGTCAGATCTGTTAGCGTAATCAAGTCTCCCCAACCGTTTTTTTTTTTTGTCCCTCCCCAGGAGCCCATGGGCTGGCATGCAAGGTAATTTTCTCCAGAGGAACTCAGAGGTAATTTGTGGCAAAAGAACACCAAGGTCGATTTGAGTTTATCACCGTATTTGTTAAATACTTATTCTTTTCTCTCTTTGTTAGACCAGTTAATCATTGAGTCAGATTAAAATGCTATTTATATTAAAGTTTGTTTTATATATACGAGTAGCTTATGCTCACTGTCGATTTCCTGCTTCTATCGAGCTACAGACATCAAATCCAAGACCTGCTAATTACTTTGCCGCTCTTATAAAGCACAATTCCTCTGATCCGCATTTTAAAGATTAAAGGTTTGCGACAAAATGTCATTGTTTTTTTTCCACCAAGTACATTTTTATATTAGTTATATCATATTAACACAAAAGCTGCCTACAAACATAAAACATTGCTTGTCTACACGTAAAATCCTTTATGGAGTCTTGGAAGTCCAGATAAAGAAACCAAAACAAAAAACGTAAGAAACACCAATAAAGGATCACCAAGAACAAATCCCTGTCGCCTTATAAGGAAAACTACAGAAAATGCCTGGACAAACTTTTGTTTAAGATTACTACCTATCGCATGTCGCTGTACAAACTACAGCTTCCCTCGATACTGTGGCTGTCTATGCTATCATGAGGCCTGATTTTCCTGGAATTTAACTTTATAGTTAATTCTTCCCTAGTAGATAGTTGAATCTACATTCAAAGGTGGGCTTGCTGATGGTGTCAATAAGCACTTTTGCACTTCTGACCAGGGCAGGACAGCACCCCCACCGGGGCGTTCTGTTTATGACCGCCTTGCCCCTTCTGTTTAGCCAAGCAGTGGTGTCCCAGTGATGGTACAGTACATGGGCTAGGCTTAGGGACAGGGCAGCTTTTGTAGGGAGGGCTTGGATTTTCACTGGGAACATTGCCCAACAAATAAACATCACTCTAAAAGTGAGAGTAAAGGCGTAAAATGCCAAAATAAAATCAACCTTTCTATATACTTTCAACTCAGTTCAGTTCAGCTCAGTACTTGCTTGCATTAATAATTGCAAAATCAGATAGAAGGCAGATCTCTTATTTAAATACAAGATTTTATCTATGTGGACTATGTGAGACATGAAAAGGGAAGGACAATCTACTTCTTAAGATCATCTCTGTGTGGAGGATTTAAGATGACACCCTACTACAGACGTCTGCTTGCTTCCAGTCTAGCCTGTGTGTTGTTTTCTAACTAACAATTACATCGTCTCTTCCGGCTGTCAGCTGGGAAATCACAGATTCACCTGACTGCCGGCGTCAGCGGCCCGGGCTCTTTAATGTGTCGCGTTGGCATTTTACGGAGGCCCCCTCTGAACTCCTTTGTTATTCCGATTCCCGGTAAAAAAAGCACACAAGGGAAATTCACCGGGGGCCAGAGGGCAGGGGTGTGAACTCCAGGTAATTGAAAACTGGAGGTGAGCCTTCCTTTCTTCCCGAAGCTCGCCTTTATAAACAAAGAGGAGCGAACAGACAAGAAGGACACAGCGTGCTCTTTGAAAAGGTGACTTCCTGGTGTCTGGCCGGCCGGAAGTGCAGCACCCCACACCGGCCCTTTGTGAAACGCGGCTGAAGGGCTGCAGAGAGCGGCGGCCGCGAGATCCTCCGGGTCCTCCCTTTGCAACTCAGAGTCGTGCTCGTGTCTCCATTATTAATATAAGCTCAATGTATCTGCCGAACCAAAGAACCCTGGTTGTGGTAACCCCGGAAACGAGGGACGTGGGGGAACGCCGAGGGTCTGAGTATATGGTTTAAAGAAAAAGGTGCTACTTAACTGAGCAGCGTGATCGATTGGCTGGAAGCATTGGAACTTCCCACCCCCAGGGCTGTGGGTTCGATTTCTCTGAGTGTGAGTGGATTCCAGATGTTCTCTTCAAGTTCTCCTCCACATAATCCGGTTTCTTTCCGCAGCCTGTCTCCAGAATGAAAACGAAAGTATATTTTATTGTTAGCTTCAGATATACGATGCATTGAGTCATACACTGAGCTTTTCTCACTCTGTCATAGTGCAAATGAGAAGTAATAAATAGAATAGTACTGAAGAGAGTAATAACCGGAATAGTAATGAAAAGAGTAATAAACAGAAAATAAATACTGAGACATACAAGCATGATACAATGTGATATTTTAAAATATGGACGTTAAAGACAAGTGAGACAAAGATTGTATCAACTTGATATAGAGGGTTGGCATGGAAGGAGATTGTCAAATTAGTAAAGAGATTTAGATCCTGAATTATGAGTCTGGGGGTGAATCTCAGTACCAAGAATGCAAAGTACTATCTATCTATCTATCTATCTATCTACTTTGCCTTCCAAGAACGAACTTGGACCACAAGGAATCATGGGATTGTTCTTCTTTGGCAGGGATGCAACTGATGCATCTTTGATATTTGGGGCAGAGCAAGAACGATATCTGGGGATTTTTACCGTCCTCTGAACTTGTGCTCTTAGTGTTGCAACTGGTCTTTGGCTATAGGAGGTAAGAGGAGGTACACGAGAACGGCCAAGGTCTTCAGCAATAGGAGATGACGCGAAGCAGGTACATGAGAACGACCAAGTACACATATTCACCCCATTTTATACAGTTCTTTGTCCTTTTAACAGACCTTGTTGTAGGCTGGGAATGCTTAGTGTGTATTTGTGTGTGCGTGTGTGTGGACATATTTATATTATGTTGTGGGAACCCAATGTCCCCACAGTGTGATAAAAACCAGTTATTTTCTACCTTGTGGGGACATTTTTTTGGTCCCCATAAGGATAACCTCAATTTTATAAAAAATCTGTATCTGCAATCAAAAAAATAACAATGCCAAAAGTCTCATATTTTGTTTGGTTACTTATGGTTAGGGTTAGGGGGTAAGGGTGTTATAGTTGGGATCAGGGTTATGCCCATATGAATGAATGTAGTGTCCCCATAAAGATAGGTATACATGGTATGTGTGTGTGTGTGTGTGTGTGTGTGTCATGCAATGGACTGAGATCCAGCCCGGGGTGAGCTCAAAATTTTCAATCCATGCTTCCTGAGTCAGGCTCCAGCCTCATCAGGACTCCATACCGGAAATGCAGTGGCAAACCAGTGTATGGCGACATATTCTCTACAAATGTAAATGCATTTATTTTATTTCAGTACGAAGGATAATGACAAAGGATAATGGCCAATAGATGGATGGCATAGCCAGTGCTCCTCATTATCATGGAGAAGACAATGAAGGGCAATATAATCCCATTGGTACCAATTGCAGATCCTATTCCTTTAATCATTTTTAATCATCTGTTGATTAGTAAGAATTTATCCATTTGCTACTGCTGCAATTTACAATTTTTTTGGTGTCACCCTTTAGGTGTCAGTGTTAGAGTCATGGGATGGTATTAGTGTCCCTTTTTTGCTTCTGGTCCAAATAAGTACTTAATTATTACATTAGCTGGAAATCCCCAAGTCCGATGCACCACCTGTAGCGGTTGCCAGAGCACCCTGCCACAAAATGGCACCATGTTTTTGCTTCACAAAGAAAAGATGTTGCATAGTTCCAATCAAGCTTCCTGTTTACGGCATAACTTGGTATTTTAGGTTCATCCCTCCAGGGAGCTTCTGCATTAGTGAATCAGCCCTCAAAATCCTAATGCAGATTTTTTTTTTGTCTTTAATTACTTAAAAGATTGGAAAAGGTGGACTGTTAAATCAGACCCTGAAGCTTTCTACTGCGCCCATATGCGATGATAAGTGATTTGACGTTTGCTCATTTAGAAGCCCGTGGCCCACCGAGATTTCATTGAAAGATAGAGGGGTCCGTGCATCAGATCTTTCATATTCCAAAGGTTCTGCCAGGGGCCTATTAAGCACAGCAAGAGCATTACATAACCGCCAGGCAGCACAGGGTACAGGGCTGGGCTACACTCCAGATGGGGTGCCAGTCCATCACAGGACACACATACACTCATATATAGATGGAGTAATGGCCTAGCTCCATGTCCTGGGATTGTACCCAGAGGAGTCCTACATAACACTTGGAGAACATGCCAACCATCCATACGCAGAGCATAAGTGGGGTTTGCACCCCTACCCATGGACGTGTATGGCAATGGTAGGGCTTCTAATCAGTCAGCCACCGTGCCAGACCCCTGTAATCGAATTTCCACTTCTTTTTGAAAAATGTGAATTAAAGTTGAATATAATTAACATTCATAGAAATTACCCTCATCCATGGGAATACCCAAAGTCACCCTGTTATGATGAAGTGGCTATACAGGTAACAGGTAGGTGGGCATATTACTTTCCCACTGAGATAAGAGTTTTTATCAAGCCCCCTGCTCTGTCCTTGTGGGTTTCCTCTCACCTTTCAAAGGCACTGTGTTCCATCGAATTGCTGACTAATCCGTAATGTGTGTGTGTATGTGTGCACTTCCCTGTTTGTGTGTGCGTGCAAAGGACTTCCTTTCTTATCCAAGGTGTACCCTGACTTACATTTACATTTATTTATTTGATGGCCCAGCAGGTAGGGCTGTGGGCTGAAGCTTAGAGGGTTGTGAGTTTGGATCCTGCGCCGTTCCGGGCGTGCAGACAGCGCCTGTCTTCCGTCTTGCTTCCTTCTTTCAGGACTCCAGCTTCCATCTCTTTTCCGACACTATGCCTTTTAATGTATTTGGTGTAAAATTACCTGACAGGTCAGTCCTTATGACTAAATATCCTAAATACACACAAATAGCCATGAACAAACTGTGAAGAAATCAGCCAATCAGGGTGCAGTGCAGAAGTCAGGGCAGAGCCACAGTGTACAGTTTTCAGTCCCTTCATGATGAACAGGTGCAGTTCTTCGGTCTTGATACTCAGGGGAGACTCACTCTACCACATAATGGCCAAGGTCAAAGAGAGACAGCATTTTGATTTCCAACCTTCCAGACCTGGCACTGCCAGATGACCTGATACAGAGGGACGCCGTAAGCCTGAAAGCCTGTGGAGTTTAATGAGATCTTGTCGATACCATGCTTCTGTTCCCTTGTCTGCCTTGTCTGTACCCGTTGCAAGCTCTTGAACCTGACATGAACTACAAATGGCAGCCATTGTGAGGGTGTTGAGCAGTGATGGTGCTTTTGGGTGAGTTGGAGAGGTGCAGCTAGCTGCAAGCCCAGTTACCAGGTGCAAGTCGGCCAAATCTAAGAGATAAACTTGGATTGACAGCGCAGTGAAACGCGGGGTAATGTGTGGTGCGAATCTGGAGACGAGGTTTGCCCTGCCGCAGCACTCTCGTCAAGCGCAGCGGTGAGGTCTTTGACCAACTTTGATGCCACCATTCAGTTTTTTAGTGAGTGGGTGGTGGTGAAGTGACAGACTGACTGCGCACAGCTGGGAAAGAGCTGGGGACAACAGTCTGCCGTCCATGTCACCAGGGGATGCAAAAATCCAGGAGGAAAACCTTATGCCTGGTCTCCATCTTATATCATAGCATACTGCACATTATGCGGTTGGATTTTTACTTAAGCAACATAGATTTTTTTGCCTCACTCGAGAGGCAGGTTGACCGGCGGTTTCTGACTGTTTCCGCTAGTAATGTATGCTATTGCATTTTGTGCATGTGTTGGAATTTCAAAACCTACTCCTTGACAGCAAAAACGAGGAGGAGGAGGAGGCAGGTTCTACACTATATGTGAGATTGCTGGGCTTAACTGTAGTGGGTGCCAAAGCACTCTAATACCATAGTATACCATAGTTTGTAATAGATTTTTAATCAAATTGTGTAATATTGAATACTGTAAAGTAACACTGATGAAAAGCAATTGAAAAATATATCTTCAGTGGACAATCACGCTCTGTACACTGACCACTCGGCCATGTTATGAAATCATTTATTCCTCTGCTGCGGCTTCTATTATACTTTTCATTTTATGTGAATTATAGTGTAAATTATTTTTTATTAAATTGTACTAATCCAATCATGGACTGATTGTTCCATGTTCTATTGGAATTATTCATCTCATCAACAAACAGCGCAATTGTTTATAAAAAATGATTTCAGTATGTCAGGAAGATGTGTCGCAGTTTCTCGAGGGCAGTTGACCACCCTTTGAAATTGGTTTCTGTAATCGGATTACGCCTAGTGGAAGGAAGACTCTTGTCCACTTAAAGGCGCAAATCAGGTTGCATCCTGCATATATAAAGTAAATGGGTGATTTGGCCACTGGTGCATTCATGGAAAAAAATAGCGGACGAGGGAGGAGTTTGCAGTATTTTGCATGGACGGCACAGCTAAACAGCGATTGAAGGGAAAGAATATTACAAGTGCGGTTCCAGAAGAGCTCCTGTGCACGTTACATGCGCTCAGCTGATCTGAATTGGATTAAAGTGCTGAAAACCGGAGGAGCAGAAATGAGGTAGGCAGGCTAATTAAAGGATACACCCAGATGGGAATTTCCATCGAGAGTCCTGTTCATTTTCCGTTACAAAACGCTGGCTGGCCTCTAGGCCACAGAGGCGTATTTCCGGTGGGGATTTTAGCCTTACAAGACTTTAAAACATTTTGGCAGAGACACAAGACGAAGCGGAAAACGTCCCATGTCAGACTGGAGAGGCCCCAGTTGCCAAAGGAAGAATGTCTGGTTCCCAGTGTAGGACACTATTTACTCTTAAATGGAGCATCCATCTGGCTCACATGTTCCCAAGATGCTGCTTCTGCAGCCTAAGCTGTCATTACCAGGACAAATGTTTTGTACCCCAGGTATTATATAGGGCTGTAGGAACCTCAGGTGCAATTCTAAAAAGGGCAAACGATGATGGAAAGAACAGCGACGACAAAAGAGGTCCCTCTGAAACGGAACAAACAGCCAAACAGCCACATGCATGCGCAGGGGTGTGCGTGTCTGTGCGTGCGTGTGTGTCTGTGTTGGTGTGTGCCTATATATGACTACATTGCGGGAATTTATTGAAGGGGCAAGTCTAGCCCTTAGAGGGCCTTAGCGCTCAAGAAGTAGGGAGCAAAATCACTAGATGGATTAAGAATAATAATTACTAGGAGGTCTGAAAAAAAATCGCCTGTGGTTTACCGTAATGCACAGATTCTCCAGTTCCCTGCCATCAAACATATAGTTTTATTTTATTTTATTATTACTTCAGTGTATTTCGGGAATGACCTAAAAGGTGACAGCAGGTGTCTTTATGATGAAACTGTGAGCAAGCTGGTGCACATCGTCTTGCAGAAAAAAAAATAATAAAATACAAGCCTGTGGTATATATGCATCTTCTTCTTGCATCATCAAAGGCCGCGACTCTACGCCTCTCTCCCTCCGTTCTCGTACCGACCAAAGTCCGACACATGCGTCCGATTTCAGTGCGATGAGTCGCCTGTCGGATTCTTCCCAGAGATCAGGGAGGCAGCGGGGGGCGGCGGACAGGGCGGCCGCCTTTATGCTCGCCGCCCCACACACCATGCCCCGCTGCGCTCCCTCTCGGAGTGCGTCTGGCGAGATATTCCAAGGTCCATTCTGCAGATCCACAACACGACAGGCGACCGGCACACAGCAATCTTAAAGGCAAATGAAGACCAAGGTCCCAGCTACACAAAGCTGATGCAATCTGTGGAATGACACGTTAAATGAACAAGTCAACAAACCAACAAAATGCAGTGGATTTTCAACGCCGCTACAAACAAATATAAATCTATATATATTCATAAAAATAAAATACAGTCAAAAACAATACTACTGTTCTGATTAATTTTTTCCTCTCCCAGTAAAATATTACCTCCCCCCAAAAAATTGAAATTTAGAAAATTCCACATATATATATAATAGGTCTTCTATAGACACAATACAATCAAAAACAATTAAATATAAATGAACTGGAAACTACAGCTTTACAAGCACATGGATGTGGCCTCCTGTGCTGAGAAAGGTAGGCCGTGTAAGGGAAATACATTCTGATATGCCAAATGCACAACCCTGAGGCAACAGAATGCATCAAATCATAAGCTGTGCCACAGTAGTTCCCTACAGCTTCTAAAGAGAAAGATGATACCAATAATCTATATGCATCTTATTATACATCTATAACTTTATCAAGTAATGTTCCTGTAATACTTTATTGAAGCTCTCATTTATAATATACTATAATACTATAATATAATAAAATATACTTTCATAAAGCGTTATAATGATGTATATAATGAGTATGAAAATTAATAAAACATTATAGCACTTCTACTGATAGTGATAAGACATTATAGGGTTGATTATAATACTTCATAAGCTCTAATAAAGGATTAAAGATGCTTTGCACTGCAATTGGCGTACACTATAATAATAATTATTTTTGTTATCAATATATTATCAATAATTGTGTATTATAGATGAGAGCTTCATAGAGCATCAATATTGTATAATGAATATTATGAATTATGAATAATACTTTATGATAATTAACAATATGATGCACTTTGAATGTATACTTAGAGTCTTTTAGACACGACTCATAGAAAGTGTTACCAATATTTTTTTTTATCACTGCACATGTCAGATATAGTATTTAATAAACTTAACAAGTCTTAATATTTAAGAAATTCTTATTAATAATAGTAATAAATCAATACATTAATACTATTAATATTAAATAAAAAATGATAGGACATTTCAATGTGCAAACGTCATTTCAGGCTGGCCAGAAGCAATGCGATCCGATATAATTGTATCCATTGCATCACTGATTAATAGGAAATGCGCTAATAGCCTTACAGCATTTGTGGCAGAAGATTATTTGTTTCTTGGCTGATGCTTATCGTTCCTTAGCAGGCTATGCACAGCTTTTTGTTTTATTTTTGTGTTTATAATAACACCAGCATACGCAGTTTTTTTTTATTTATGGTATGATTTTTTTAAATATTCAAAAACTAGTGCATGGTATGGGTATGATATAATGAACCCATCTATAAATATTAATATATAGTCGCTTTAATAAAGAAAAGCCGAATTAATGTCAATATGAGCTGATTTCAGGGAGGGCCTGGGGCAACAGAAATTTAATATATGTTCTAAATTAATATTTATAGCTCAGTAAACACGAATCCACTTACAAAATAAAAAGAAAAAGCAAAAATGTCATTTAGTTCTAATTAACTGTTCTGCCGCTAAGTATCTCATGGATTTAGTATCAGAAGAGAATGGCAGAGAGCGCCAAGCTGAAATGTCAGAACTCCTGGTGGGTGTAATTATCATGTGTGTCAATCACCGCCTGTTTTAACCTTAAAGGGTCCAGTGTAAGTTACCGTCTGTAAAGGGGTTAAATCAGCATTTGATTGACAGTGCACTATAATCCCACCTATTATTAAATATGACCGTTGGGCTGATCCATAAAACCATTTCAAGTTTATTTTTTAATCAATTTCTTGAAAAATTTGTCCGGAATCTGCTAAGACAGCAACCTGCAATGTTGTATGCTTATTGCCAGTGAAATTCTCCAGGTTCCATATTCTGGGAAAAGCTGGAGATTTGTCCCCGGAGCAGCTGTTCCTGTCTCATCTCTGTCTTGATGGAATCCATCAGATTTCACCCAGAATGCAAAACACTCAGTCAGACCAAACACCCAGCCACCCCCACCCCCCCCAATCACCCAGCACCACGACCCCCCACCACCACCCGGCACCATGACCCCCCACCATCACCCGGCACCATGACCCCCACCATCACCCGGCACCACGACCCCCACCATCACCCGGCACCATGACCCCCACCATCACCCGGCACCATGACCACCACCATCACCCGGCACCACGACCACCACCATCACCCGGCACCATGACCCCCACCATCACCCGGCACAACAACCCCCCCCCATCACCCTTAACCACGACCACCACAGTTTCCACTTCATGTTCCTCTCTGTGGTACTTGAATGCCGATATTGGTTCCGGTGGAATTTATGCTGTTTTAAGGCAGAGGTCACAGAAGAACTATGTCACATGCACCCCTACCCCCTGTCATCATAGATGAATGACATGGTCCAGACAAGAAAAGGCAAGAGATGATGCTGTTTGTGAGCTGTGAAGGCACCTTATAGCTCCATTTAGAGAGGATGGTAAAAAAAAGGAGTGAGGCAAGGACCTTTTTCCATTTTAAAGTGGGTTAGGTCTTCCTTTCAAAGAATTCCATATGACATAAAAAAGAAGGATGAGTCAACTTTAATTTTCTTCTGAAACAGAAGGCCCATATACTTTTCTCAGAGGACAAAGCATTTCTTTTGGGTCTCCTTAAACGGGCATTACCTCTTCAGGAAGCATACTAAAAAGCTCTCGGTGGAACATTGTGCATGTCATTTTCAGTATAATGAATCTGAGATGATAATTGGTTCACGTACTGTATAATATGTATTAACTTTTTTATGGGCCTTTGAATGGAGCTTGATGCTATTTTGGGTGGCAGTCAAGCAACAGTGTCTGAGGTTCTCTTCAGTCAGTGAAGAAATCATTTTCAAACAATATAGCGTGTGTATGTAAAATGTCAAGTAGCATTCCAACGCATAACGCAAAAGTTAGTAGGAAAATCCCCTAAAGAAATATATATTTTTATGCACCACACCACCCTACAATACATAAATCAAAAGTCAAGAGAAAATTACGCTGACTCAGGTGATCAAAGCCATTTTAATGTTCTACACAATGCTTTTATACTGAGCTGGAGCCCATAGCCGATAACACAAATGGCCGGAGCCTCTCTGCCACTAGTCCAGAATGTATATATTGAATCACATCATTCCAATTATGTGATCACTTTAGCTATGTTCACCAGCTATTGCCTCCAAATCAGCTAAAAACAAAGCAACAAAGGCATTGAGGAATTAAGCCAGGGGCTTCTTTATTTCATTCAAACAATTCATATCATAAAGGTCTTTCCACACGTATTTTTTTTTTAAATAACAATAATACAAAAAATTTACCTTGTTTAAACGTAGAAAATAACGATTAAATATGGATGGCCTGGAAGCCAGTGCCTCACAAACATATCGTGATGCCGGGCGGGTGAAGTACGCGACAGAGATTTGGCAAATCAAAGCAAAACAAAAACGAAACCAGTTAGCGCTGAACTTCATTACTTAACTGAAACAATTTAAATCATAAAATTACTTTTCTCCAATTTGCCTATTTTTTTTTTTACTTTAAATATTTCTAAAACTATTATAGATAATGAAGATTGCCAGTGCTGCTTGGCATTTTCTGCTGCTTTATGGCATACTGCAGACTCAGTAAATCAGGCTTCCTGCCACCAGCTGGTCACGCCTGGATTCGCTCCCTATAGAACAGGACTAAGGTAAGCTTCTGCAATAACAGGGACAGCATTGTGGTGGGACTGGATGTATCACTGCTGTTTATCATTTGTAGTTATGCCCTTTCCTAAACCCCACTAGATATACGGTTCTGTTATGTAGCCATTTAAGCTTGTTCCTGCCTTCCTGTTTGTGATTATTTAGCTCTGGCTGTTCATGGTTATGCTTGTTACAATGGCACACAAATATGAAGATATTTTGTGCTGCAAAGGAGGTTGGAATGATGGATAATACTAGATCTCCTTCGAACATCGCTGTTGTTCTGTGCAGGATCTCAGGGTTGCGCTGGTGATTGGGTGCTCAGCTAAGTAATCCTTACCCTTTCTCCTGCCTCTCCCATGGAAGTGCATCCTTGAAGTCGTTTCATCTCCCAGGCCATCTACGAAGCCATATGGAAAATGGTAGCCAAAAGATCACTGCAAGTATTTCATGGAAATACTGAGAAATGAAGGAGTGTATGAAGGTACTCTTGCTGCCTCTGTCTCTCTAAGTTTCTTTCTGGTTGCAGATTCACATTTATTATATGAGTATAGTGCTCACATAGAAGATAATTCAGCCGTATGAAATCCAAATGTAAGATATAGAAAATTACACTGTAATGTAATAAGGCTGAGGTGCAATGGGATTAATCTTCAATCCTGGTTTTAAGTGACCCAGCAATTCTCTAGAGACATCAGGCAGGAGTCGCTAAGGTTCCTCCACATCGGTGTCACAGGCAATCTTTGAGTTTCATGGTTAATTTGATCATTTAAATTTATTTCATTAACATGTCACTCCTGAAACATGCTAAGGAAATGCCAATGACTGTGTGCTGTAAAACAGAATGCTCTATTAGTTCAATTTAATTTTTAAATTAGTCCGATAAATGTCATAATCATCATAAACTTTATCTTATAAATTTATGAAGAGGGTTTGCAAAAGGTGTTAATGGATCTGATTACAAATCTGCTTCAAGTATCTTGTGTTGTTAATTGTTGGGAGGAAAAACTTGCTGCAAGTACGGATTCTTTTTTTTCCATTTTTTGATTATTATTTTTTTAATTTCCAAATTTCATGACCTTTTCGGCATCTCTCTGCGAAATGGGTCACGTACAGTGCGCACAAGCTGGCTCTCGCACACCCCAGCAGCCTACCCGCTAGCGAGCAAATTTCTGCAAAGGTCAGTGGCTTGCATGGCAGAGCCCATAAATTTTTTGGTCCGAAACGGCACCAAAATGCACTGGGAAGCTGCTGCCTCGTCGTTCTTGTCGCCGGGTCGTGATTTAAAGACGGACAGGCATGTCGGTCATGTCACGATGTTAAACAAATGGAGTTCCAGCTGATCCATTCACTGGAATTAGCCAAAGATCTCTGTGAATCTTTGGAGATCCGCCCAGGGCTTTCATGTACGATTCCTTTGCATAAACAGAGCGATGTAATGGTTGGAAGGCAAAGTCCACCAATAAGGTGCGAGAGCTGTGGTATAAACCATGACAGGATCCACTTTCATCCCTGTTTTATTTCTATAAGTACCTGTAATTATCACGGCCACATGGTTCAGAGCCAGCAGTCGACAGTTTGATCTAGTTCCCAGTCTGCTGTGTGCTATTCATCTGGACCACGTTGCACCTTTTCCTGGAAGCAAGAATTCTTTGAACGTTAAAAGGGAGAGAAAGGCATCATCTGGGGAGCACTGGGCTCTGTGGAGTTTGCGTGTTCCAACGGTGTCACATGCTTTCATCATGCGGTCTGAACGCATGCAGTTACACTAAATGGTGCCTATAAATTTCCCATAGACTATGATTGTGTGTGTGCTCATCAGCGGCCATGCACTGCTCTAAGCTGCCTGGGGATGCTCCACGTCAGCCTGACCAGAATGAGTGGATAGAACAGAAACTGAATGTAAAAATTTAATGTAAATATCACATTATAGAAATGCTGTTTTTACAAGACAATGACTGACAGAAAATTGCAAGGAATACACATGGCGTATGTTCAACATTGGGAAATATAATTCAATTCGTATCGCTTTCGAGAAGCAAGTGGCTTTTGGTAATCTTCGGTAAAGGGGGAGCAGCACAAGTGGGGGTGAGGGTGGGCAGGCGGGCAGGGGGGGGGACGTCACGCTGATGGAGGGGACAAGAACATGGGGGGGGGGGTGCGTTGGAGCTAGAGATAGGCCAGACATGTGGGAAGCATGGTCAGCTCTCTCTCAGGACAGAACGAGAACGGGAGAAGCTTTATATCTTCATAAAATGGTAAGGAGCACCTGACGATACCCCCAGCCCGAGATGCCACCATCCAGCCACCGTCTTATAGAGGGGATTAAGAGAGATGAGCACATTGTGGTTAGAGGGCTCACAAAAGGAATCATTCCCCAGAGTCAGGGAACAAGAGGCAGAACAAAGAGCATACAGCAACATTCCACAAACCCACAAAAAAAAAAACAACCCGAGAACTAAGTTAATTGTGACATTGATCAGCTTAATCTCCCTTTTGCAGACAGATAGTGCAAAGTTTCAAGTTTTGGGAAAGAAAATCCTTTAGATCAGTAATTGCTAAATAACTATTTATAATTTATACAGGAGGCTGATGGCACTGTTTATTTCACGCATCCTAAACTGATCCCAAGAGCCCCTCCTCTTGCACGATTGTCATTGTTTCTTTTGTTTGTGATTGGTCACTGACAAGCTGACAGACAGGAGCCAGGAAAGCGAATGCCACCGAATTGCCTCAGAACTTACATTACTGTGTGCTAAATGTCTTTATCGCATTTTCGTGAATGTCTGGTTTGGTGACTTTGCCGTTAGGAATTTTTCCCCTCGCTGCACCCGCTCCATTCTAAAGTATTGCTAGTGTATACAAAATGCATCTTCAGCAATGCTAGATGGAGAGGTAGTTTGCCAACTGTACCTTTGCTAGGGCATAAAGGGCGAAGTGCTGGACCCGGGAATGAGGCTCAGTGCCACGCCATCGATGGGGAGCATTAATGGATGTTGCAACTGGGGATGCAGAGGAGAGCCACAGCCCCATGGTCCAGCCCGATTGTGAAGCTACCCAAGCATCCATGACCTGTGTAAGATAAACAAGGTGTGACTTTTTGATGGCTACCCAATGCCTAGGATGACCCAGCTGACAGGACGTCTGGATCTCACCAGGGGGTACATTCAGGTGCCCCCAGCACCATGGGCCTGGCCGAAAACCGCATAGTGTACCCTATGTGGGCACTAGCAGTACACAGTCCTCCACTTTATGCTGCATGAGGCCCTGGCCACCTTCCAGAGCCTGATGGATGAGGTCCTGGGACCCCACCGGGCATATGCCGCAGCCTATCTGGATGATGTCGTGGTGCTTTGGAATAGTTGGGCGGAGCACCTTGGGAGGTCACAGATGGCATTGTATGAGCTCTGGGCTGCAGGGCTTGCTGCCACTTGGGGCTACGGGAAGCTCACTACCTGGGGCACCATATGGGATACTGCCTCACGCAGCCCCAGGAGGAGAAGACTGCCACAAGCAAGGATGCTCCCAAACGACTAAGACCCAGCTACCAGCCTTCTTGGGGTTGGCAACCAGCAGTTCAGCAACTCTTTGTCATGCCTGGCTGCACCCCCGCCGAATCTCACCAAAAGGGCATTCTGGATGGGGGAAATGGAGGCTGCGTTCCAAGCCCTGAAGATGGGTCTCACCTTGGAGCTTGTCCTCAAAGCCCCTGATTTTAAGTGGCCTTCCATTGTCTGGACCAACCTCACTAATATAGCCCTCAACGTAGGAATGATAAGGGAAGATGATATGGCACACCCTGTGCTCTCCCTGTGCTGAAAACTGATGCCGGCATAGATGAGGCATGTCATAGTGGTAAAGAAGCCCTCAGCATCAAGTGGGCAGTGATCAATTTCAAATACCACCTCCCGGGCAAATGTTCTGCCATGGACACTGATCACACCCCATTACAGAGGATGGCACTGACCAAAGAGACCAATGCACAGATGACCAGATGGTGCCTTTCCTTCTGGGACTTCTCCAGGTGTGGCATTGACCAGGTCAGGGCCTCAATGGGGGAACGGAGCAGATCTTGGTGGGGGTGCTACTGTGTTACCATGGCGGCCCAAAGGCCCCAGACACAGGCCACCCAGTCCAGCGGACTGCCCTCCAAAATCAAAACGGCACCATGGGCAGCAGATAGTAGGAGTTCAAGCCCAGGGTCGTGAACTGGGTGGCATGACTGGGCAATAGCAAACCTCACAGCTAGCGGGAGTCGGACAGGTCGTCGTTTTCTTTCATTTTCCTGTCTATTGCTCTTTCCTACCCTCTGTGTTCAGTTTCCTACCTTGGCAGGTAGCAGATGTCACTGTCCCTCAACCAATCCAGAAAGCCCCGACTTGGAGTGATGACGCCAGTAATTGCTGTTCGCCAACTCAGACTTTCCTCCTAGCCTTTGTACCAGCTGTGTTATTTTAATTATTATTATTTCTTCTGGTTTTTCTTATGAACAAAACCTGTAACAGCCACCTCTCCGATGCTCGAACCCAAAAACTCTAACTTTTCTGTGTGTCTTTGTAGACAGACAGACAGATAAATAGATATACTTTATTTATCCTGAAGAAAATTTAGGATATATATATTCAGTGGCCACTGTAATAGGAATACCTTCACCTTGATGCAAACAGCCACCTACGGACAGTTAGTGTGTGCCTAAGATGATGCCGTGCTATAAGTGATTTTGAATTCACTGTGATTGTTGGTTCCAGCACCTCAGAAACAGCCACCCTCCTGGGATTTTCACACTGTACCATAGTTAGAGTTTAAAGAGAATGCTGCATTAACTAAGAAAAAAAAATCTATTCAATGGCATTTCTGTGGACAAAAATACCTTGTTAATGAGAGAGGTCAGGGGAGAATGGCCAAGCTTGTTAAAGCTAACAAGAAGGCCACAAGTGCAAAAAATAACAGTTCCGTTCAACTGAGGTGCCCAGAAAGTTCTGGCCCTAGTAGCTGGAACTATGCAGGGGCACTTTTAAAAGCAGTGTTATTGAGTGTACTTGTATATTGAAAACAGCTGTTTCATACCTTTTTAAGACCGCCTGTTTGTCCCAAGTAAATTACACACCAACTTTTGGTTTAGAAAACTTAATAATACAACTTGGCTTTTTTCCCACTCACTGACATTATCAACTCATACTTTACATGGTAGCATGTAATTTAAAGATTGCACTGTTGGACTCTCCTGCTTTAGCCACCTTGCGGAACTTTGTCACTTTGGAAGCACTTATCATGATGCAATGACCTGTTAGTCACTCATACGGAGGTGACAAGTGGTAACAGAGCGCTGGGTGCTTGAGCTGCTGGATGGTGGACCCCATACAAGGGCTTTTGGCTCACACGGGTATTCATGCACCAAATGTCCCGGCACCTGGTTTGATTCACAGGCCTTTCCTTTATCATCAGATTCCTTTAATTCGTAAAGGCATGATTGTGGTTCAGAAATATAAAAAGAAAGCTTGCTGTGGTTTGTTATGGCAGTTGTTTGCAAACGGCATATTCTGATATCTAAAGAAACATATAGTAATCTCTGCATGATATACACAAATTGTTGGATCATTTTGGATGCAGGATTAATAATCAAATACCTTTGCCCACAGACTGAGCAGAAATAAACAAACACTGATAAATGAGCAGACCTCAGTTGCTGATTTGGCCAAGGGAATCAGTCCAGTTGGACAATACAAAGGGTTCTTAACATTAAAAACCTACAAACAGATTTTCCGTAATTCCAGTAAACATAAGCAACAGTGCCCTCAACACTGTGCTGCCTCAGCAGAGGGAGGGATGAGCAAGACGGACAATGTCCTGCACAAAAGTGTTGTCGCTGGTGCTATCAGTCACAATATCTATCTATCTATCTATCTATCTATCTATCTATCTATCTATCTATCTGTCTGTCTGTCTGTCTTGTTAAATTGTTGCCCATAGTATGAAAGCCTGAGCTGCTGCAGAAATGGAGTAGTTCTGTTATAACTTCAGAAAGTATATTTGAAACAGGAAGAAAGAAAAAAAACAGCACTCCATGCATTATTAGAGGGTTGATGTAAGTCGGGAGCAAATAGCAGGACAGCACAGAGCTGCAGACTCTCTGGATGGGATACCAGTCCATCAGAGGGCACACACTCAGTATAGACAATCCAGGTGCCAATCCACCTGGTCTGCATGTCTTTGGGCTGTGGGAGGAAACTGAAAACGACATCGAGGAGCCCTGAGCAGACATGGTCGGGACATACAAACTCCACACGGAGCCATGCGATGCAGTAAGCGAACGCAAAGCCTTGAACGTGGGACCTGAGAAGGTTGGAACGTCACACACACTGATTCACAGTCCTACCCTAAAAGAGGCGCAGCTAAAGATTATATGGGAGAAAGAAATCCTGGAAGAAGCATGTACAATGATAGCTTAAAAAACGTCCATGAGCATGTGATTCCCATTATAGCCTTATAATATGTGCCTATAAACACAGTGAAAATGACTGTAGTATTTAGATAGAATGTTAAAGCAGATGTTAAACAAATGTGGGCTTTACAAGCAAAATCCTCCTAAATGACCCCATGGGAAGCCAACGCTGTTGACGTGCATGCAAATTGCATATGGAAGGCGCAAAGCGTCCCTTCTTGATTCCTTCCAGCGTTCAGGAATACAAATGTGGATTGTAGCCTCAATAGCGGATAATCTGTCCAAGGGGAGCCTCATCGAACCCCTGAGGATTCTGTTCTGTGCTTCACCAGGCCAGAAATGGGTGTGGCTACATTTTAGAACGTGGCTTCAGATGCTGCACCGTGTTCCTATATGTTGTGTTTTTCGAAGCTATCAGAAATCTTCAACGTGGCCAAAACATCATATGCACTAGAAATGTATTTCAAGGTTAGGGTATCTAGGACCTGGGACTTGTTGGAACTTTTTCTGTTTTATTTTTTGAGTTTACATTTTCTGCATGAAAGCCGCCTTGTTATGTTATGCCTTCAGCTTTGCTGATTACCTGGGGGTGATCCCTAATCCCATTTTATGCAGCAGGATTGCTGACCAGGATCTTCATTTCATGTAGGTTTGAGCAGCAGGTTTGAGCAGTAGTCTGAGGTCTCTTCTCCTGGGTTAAACAATCTCCCAGGAGTTGGACTTAACCTACTTCACAGGCTTGTTACATCTGTACTGCTGAGTTAGAGTGGAAGTGCAGAGGGGCACTGAACCTGGAAAGATTCCCTGGCCTTCTTTTTAAAAGGTAAAGCCATATTTTTTTTTTTTATCCCTTAACCCACTTCCAGTTAAGTGCGGACAGTCCGTACAGCAGGGTGTGGCAGTTGAAGGTCTCTTCCACATGGATCTAAGCAGGACACTTACACACACATCCATATAAATACATACCTGCCTGCAGGACTGAACTGTGTCTCCATTATAAGCATTATAAGTAGCTGCATGAAAAGGAGGGTTGTAGTTTGTAATCCCTACAGACTATTTGCAAGACATTAAAACTGTTACATGCATGTTAATGAGTGTGCAGACATGCCTCGAATTGAAAGTTTCATGCCAGCCAGCTGTCCGAAGTTAACAACACTGCTAAAATGTTCTCTCTCTTGCTGGCTTTAACATTTTAGCACAAATGTTCATCTGTGTTCAAGTGATCAAATCAATACTGAAAGAACAGGACTCTCCCTGAAAGCCAGCTTATAGAAAACAAGAAGTGCTGCAAAATTTTGACTTAATATGTGTCCAGTCAGAGTAGTGCATGTGAATACATTGTGCATCTCTTTATAACCATACACTGTGTGTCTATTAGCAGATGCCATGGCGTAATTACAGTGCCCAAACACACGGCCCAGGTAACGATCTCTTTATAAGCATACACTGTGTGTCTAATAGCAGATGCCATGGCGTAATTACAGTGCCCAAACACACCGCCCAGGTAACGATCTCTTTATAAGCATACACTGTGTGTCTAATAGCAGATGCCATGGCGTAATTACAGTGCCCAAACACACCGCCCAGGTAACGATCTCTT
>JAODKN010000041.1:9374204-9385632 GCA_026774425.1 Petrocephalus zakoni
ACAAAGTACTGTGATAAACTTTTGTTGTTGACCAAATACTTATTTTCCACCATAATTTGCAAATAAATTCTTTAAAACAGTGTATGTGTTGCAGGTCAGGACATCATCACCTTCCCTTTCAGTTATTAAATAAGAAGTATATTCTTACCTTTTCATTTATGATGTATTGCATTTACTTATAAAGTGCACTTGTCACTGAACTACTTCTGGGTAGCTGACCTCATCCTTCCAGCATTGCCTATATCACAGGTGTAAAACTCCAGTCCTGGAGGGCTGATGCTTACAGTGCCCAGCCTCCTGCCCCACCACACTGCCTGTTTCTCCCTAACACAGCCCCTATCTTCCATAACCATCTATCTGGTAAAGGATCACAGCAAGCCTGGCCTATCTCAGCAAGCCAAGGGCACACGGCAAAGGAGCATCTTGGATGGGACACCAGTCTATCACAGAACACACTGTTGGCAATTTAGGCAGCCCAATAAACCTATCTACACCTTTCCCCCAAACGCACACATGCAGAGAAGAATCAGGACCCCCCCCCCCCAGGCTACCGCGCTGTCTATACAGCCACCAAGCCTGCCCATTCCCCAAAGCAAGCTTCATTTCCTTATACTGAGATTTATGTAGGCAAAATTTATTTTTTTCATTATATTGTGATTTATGAAGGGAAAATTTATATATTTTAATTTTTTTTATATTTCTGCGATAAGTAACATTTAATATTTTTGTTGTATCATTTTAATTCTGTGGGCTGCATCCACTCACCACTTATTTTTATGTTGCCAATTTCCTTCCAGGGTATTGAAATGCTATTAATGTTTCCAAATTACCCTATTCATTTCCCAGAATTCCCTGATCGGCTGCTCAGCATAGTAGCGTCTGTTGCTTGACTTGTTTGAAAGTAAATTGGGAATGTGCATATTACCCGTAAGGCATCTAATATAAAAATAAAAAATGATATGAGATTTAAGTTAAGTTAAATAAAGGAGGTCAGAGACTCTGAGACTCATCAGAAGCATATTTTATTACATTTGCCTGGAGCAGATGCTGGTGATTTCAGAATTATCAAGAAATGCCCTTATTGTTGTTAGTAGTCCTCCCATCCACTAGAGAGCACCACCTCTTGAGTTGAGTATGCTTCAGGGGTCTGAGCTCTGTTTAATTCTTCAGAGAACACAGTACTAAATTCTATGAATCAAAATGAAAGCATTCTCTGTGCCCCTGCCTTCATCTACTACTCCCACCCATTTCTATGGTACTTTAACTCCAGCTTGCATAGCCCTAACACTCAGCCTATATGTGGCTGACTTTTTAACCAAGTCTCTGTTCTGCTTCTGGATCCAGATGCTCAGCCTGTCAGTCAGTCACCCATCAGTCTGTTGCAGCTAAGCCCTGGGGGTAATGAAGTGCTCAAGGCTCACCCAAAGATATCTTCCTACTGTAGGGGGAGTACCAGGCACCAGTGGTGCATAGCATTGCACCTTTGTAGTAGAAATATAATAAGTATTACAGTAAGAATCTTGCTTCTGGGCAGCCCTATCGTGCACTGGCTGGTAGCATTCAGACTTATCTGCTCTCTGGCTAAGTAGCTGAAGAAGGTCTTGAACACAGAGGATGGGGTATTAAACAGACAGGCTGGCCACGACCAAAAGGACCATCGCATACTACATCAAGTCGGGGGATTGTTCAGCTGGAATGTCAAGCAGTACCACCAGTGCATTCTGTTCTCCACTGGTGCAGTGTCAGCTGCGCTTATTGTACAAGACATTTCTGTCTTAAATACGCAGTGTGTATAATATACATGTAGGTCTGTATTTTGTATTTGTTGAGAGGCAGAGCTTCCATGCCGCCTCTTAGCCATGGTTCTACTGAATCCATGCCTCCCTTCGGACTTCTACCTTACCCGTTCTCCCATCTAAGACCTTCTCCATCCCTGCAGTCTTCTATCATTGATCAGTTCCATCCAGCCCCATCTTTATCACTGTGCTTAGTTGCTAGTTTAAGCAGGAATCCAAACAGTTAAATAGCATTTCAAGGCAAACAGACTGTATCTAAACATAGACCAATTTAGCAGCCCTCATGCAAGCTCTCAAACAGCTGGGCCCTTTTCTGAGTCTTTTTCGTATTCACTGCATGTATGATATCTGCTGTGATTTTTTCTATTTCCGTGAACTGTTTTGACACCAGTGTGGAGATTCCCAGGGAAATGGAATTCATGGCAGAGGAAGTGTCTCTATATGCAAAGTGCTGAGAATAATAATACCGTTGTGCTTTGACAGAGTTCAGATTATGCATTCAGTAGGTAAAACACACTACTGACTTTCCACAATGACCAAATTAATTCCAGCACTAAAAGGCAGAGTCAGACTGTGACATTTGAAGTATTGCGTCTTCTGTGTCATTCGGAGGGAGTCCTGTACTACATGTGTTGCTGCACTTTGTAACCGGTCCTAGAAATTCTTCCTTTCTTTAACCTTCCTTTCAAACTGTATTTTCTTAGGGTACCAAGGGTATCCACTCTTTCTCTTGGGGAATGAGGTAAGTTGTGTTGTAACTAATGATGCCTTACTTTGTTTGACTAAATAATTCTATTCACCCAAGTGTCTGCATACCGCCAGTTTCTCGAGGGTCTTGACTAAGTGAAAGTTCTTTTCACCATAATGCTTTGCAACAAACTGTCGTATTTATTTTTTTTTTGATAATATTTTTTGATAATATTTGGTAGTATTCAGTTCTCCTTTCTCTGTTGGTGGAAAATTGGTTTCATCTTGGGTATTCAGTCCCACAACTTCACAAAGAAATAAAATACTTGAGCCGAAAACTACAAAGCACATGCAATTGCTTCACCTCACCTCACCTTCCTGCAGGGTTTCTGTACCTTCCAGTGGGGACTCTGTACCTTCCTGCGGGGTCTCTGTAACTTCCTGTGACGTTTCCGTACCTGCCTGCGGGGTTTCTGCACCATCTTTTGGGGCTTCCGTACCTTCCTGCGGGGTTTCCGCACTATTCTGTGGGGCTTCCGTACCTTCCTGCGGGGTTTCTGCACCATCCTGTGGGGTTTCCGTACCTTCCTGCGGGGTTTCTGCACTATCCTGTGGGGCTTCCGTACCTTCCTGCGGGGTTTTCGCACCATCCTGTGGGGTTTCTGTACCTTCCTGCGGGGTCTCTGTAACTTCCTGTGAGGTTTCGGCACCATCCTGTGGGGTTTCCGTACCTTCCTGAGGGGTTTCTGCACCATCCTGCACGGTTTCTGTACCTTCCCGTGAGGTTTCCACACCTTGCTGTGGGGTCTCCACACCTTTGTGCAGGGTTCACCTTTTCATGGGGTTTCTGCTCCTTCCTGTGGGGTGAGCCACAACCTCTGTTTGCTTTTCAGAGCTGATGCTTTCATTGATTCCAGATGCAGTGGTTAAATATGGCAGATCACAACTCACTGTAAAGCCTATCAGACTCATGCTCATTGTTTGTCGGTGGAATGTCTTTTTTATATAGAAAATCTTTTCCAATAAATAACCAAAGATTTGTTTTGATTTTAGGTATTCATATATGAAGCATTCATATATTCTGTCTTGAATGAGTATTTAATGAACTTGAGTTTGCAACGTGCAGCGTGCATGTTCTCTGTAATGGCTTCCCACCAAATACAAATGCTACTTCCTGCAGTGCAAAGGCATCCAGTTATGTTATTTGACATCTTTATATTTGACCGTAAATTCCCGTGCAGGCGCCTTTGGGTGTACTGGCACCAGCCTTCCCAGTCTGCTGACCCAAGCCCAACCCCCGCTGAGCCCGACCAGGAAAAGGTGTTGGAATATGGGTGGATTTACTGTGCTATCACCTTTAATTTGTACACTAAGAATCACATTTTAACCGTAAATGTCGGATCTCTCTGTTCTGTAGTTAAATATTTACACAGACTGTTTATGAACATTTCACAGCTTTTAAAGTGGAAACTGCAACACCGGTTAAAGGCAGAAAGTGACAAATGACTCCATTCAGCACACTGCATCCAGTTCCTCAGACAGGTTCCGGTCTGAATTTATTTCTGAGAATTCTTAAGACAGCAGGCTCACACTTTCTAAATGCCTTTATAAATCGCACGGGTAAACTTTTCAGCTTGCAACAAAGTTTGAAAGAATTTATTGGTATGCTTCCAGGCTAAGTTGCCCTAACTGTCAGTGGTAGTGAAATATATATATATATATATATATATATATATGTATTTATTTATATTTAAATTTTATTTTTATATATATTATTCATTCATCATGTGACATCTCTAAATCCTGATTAATAATTATCAATGTATAATGTTAATCTTCCATCCATGAAATTCATGCTATTGGCATACCGGTTAATCCAAATATTTCTCTTAATTGTTAAATGATACTCAATGCTTTCCGAGTGCATTTCAAAGAGCCATTGATTGTCCAGTGGGAGACGAGAGCTCTCTAGACTCCAGAACATGCCTAAATGAGATGCCCTATAGTCATAACTTATCTAAAGCACTTAACCTTTAGTTTCCAAAACTTGTCATTGGAAATAGCTGTCCTCTGCTTTCCAGAACCTGTCAGTTGCAATGGCTGTATAAGCTTCAGAGTGTTTTTATTAGGGTCCTTCTATAGTCATCTGAATCTAGAGTCTCCAAAACCTGTCTTCTGAAATAGCACTTCTATAGTTTCCGAAACCGGTCTGAGAGGTGACTTCCTCGGTCTCTTTCATTTGCCTGTTGCACATGTTGTCACTGGGGACTTCAGTTTCCCCCTACAGATGAAAAACATGAAGTTCAATAGAGTCTGAAAATTCCCTTAGTCTAAGTCAGCAATTGATTTGACATCCTGTCTACTCTGCACCCTGCCTCATGCCCAATCTTTTTAGGACTAGCACTGGAGCTCCCAGCCCTGTTGGACACACACTCACTGAAAATAAATGCTGAAGTTCTAATCGCTGTAATACACAGAAGACCTAAATTCCGCTCCTCTCCAAGCACATTATGTGTAAAAGCACAGAACGCAGTGACCCTCCGTTCCCGAGGAATTGGCTTGTGCATTTCAAATGTCACTTTAAAGTGAGTGAAAAGTGGATTAAGTGAGAGTCAGGGGCCCTTAACGTCAACCCAGATAAGGCTGCAGCTCACAGGTGGCAGTTTGTACCAAAACTGTGTAAACATTCCACTCCATTAACTTTACCAACAGGTCAAACAAACATGCACACATCCAGCAATGCATAAACTAATTAGAAAGTGATGCTTCTGAAAAACTGAAATAAAGGTCTAACCAGATGGCATGCATGAACACTAAAAATAAATCCTTACAACAATGCATAAATAAATAATATATTTAAATAAACAAGAATATATATGGCTTAGCACTTAGCACATATCACTAAATATTTGCTGTGAAACACGTACTGATTTTCATTATAATCATTTTCACAGCAAGTATCAATCATTATGCTTCTTCTTAAAATCATTTACGTATTTAAAACTTAGTTATTTTGCTCATTGTTCAGAATCATTTAAGGAAGGTGTTTTTATATATGACATCATGGAAGCCTTTAATGAAATGAGAGGTGCTGGTTTGACTAGACAGTGCCAAGGCTGTTCTCTCTCTGCTGAGGGCTGTTCAATTTGCATTATCAACAGAAATGAATGTGCAGATCCTTAAATGCTCCGCAGCTACCTAAGACCCGAAGCGGATTTTGTCAAGGAAGAAGTTCCCACTTCTTGGCCATAGTTCTAGGCAAGGCCATAGTCATGGAGTCAACTTTGGGAAGGACAAAGGGACGTGTCCCCCCAATATATATTAGAATTACGGCAGTGGTACTAGGTCTCCACTGAGGGGGCATTGCTGTCTCCAGCGTCACAGCTTCATTGCCCGGAATGAGCTGCTTTAACTTTTTAGATATATTTTAATTATGATTATTAATCTATAACCTTTCGAGGGATTAGTGACTGCCTTGCTTAAAAGCTGTGAAACACCTCTTTGAATGTTAAAATATTAACCTGGAACAAGTCTTCAGCTTGTTGAATTAGACTGAATAAAATGTACTGCCCCCCCCCCTTTAGTGCTTAATTGCACTAAAGCTTACAATTGCAAAAAAGAATGGCTTAGTGGTTAGCACATAAACCACCTTTAAAACTGATTATGACTATAGCATCCATTGATTGGAATGTGTCTTATTTCCTTATTTTGCTATGCTGAATATGAGCTATTCTAAATCTGATATAATGATTCATTTCTAATTATATCTGAAAATTTTGTTAATATTGAGTTGTTAATATGTATGGTAAATATTACATGTCCAGGGCACCGACAGAAAATTATACATTGAAAAATAATACATAGCCAGAATTATGAGAGATTTAATCATAAAGCATTAAACTGAAAACAAAGGGCATTGTCTCAGCATGTCTGCTGTAGTTTGCTCACAATCTGCAGCACCAGCTCACAAATTCCTATCCTATATTTACTAATTTCAATAATACCGTGTCCTTATTATTAAAAGTGCAAAGTGATGAGTCTTGTACTTATTTTTCAGGGAGTCATATGGACGTTTTTAATTTTGTTGGGAGTGCCAATGGTCTCGTGATCGAGACATTTTGTCATTACATAGAGCATGGACTTTTGAGATAAGCAAGTAGGTTTCACCCAGCTGAGGGCAGGGAGTTGTGTAAGGAAGATGGGAGCTTGTTTGTTTTATATACCAAATGCAGAGTCATGCCCCTCCCGCCTTTGAGTGCCGGCTTTAGATGCCATACTGAATTAGGCCTCCAGTCTG
This sequence comes from Petrocephalus zakoni, assembly GCA_026774425.1. Taxonomy (NCBI): domain Eukaryota; kingdom Metazoa; phylum Chordata; class Actinopteri; order Osteoglossiformes; family Mormyridae; genus Petrocephalus; species Petrocephalus zakoni. Next base: position 9,380,985 of record JAODKN010000041.1, read on the forward strand.
ACTGTCAGTGCTGGCTAGGGCTCTTAGCAGGTCCCTCTTTAAAGCTGACCTTCTGGGGCCCTCTTTAGCTTTCTCTCTGCATCCGGCGCTTAAAGCTGGCCAGCCAGGCAGGTCTCGCATGGGTGCCCTATGCTCTTTGATTCGCATTTCCCAGTGTGGGATGTCGCCGTGCCACGCTTTGGGAGGGAGGAAGGATAAATAAATAAAGAATGCGAATCAAAGATCTTCCCCAGGTTTACGCCGATGCCTGCCAAGTGATAAAGCAAACAGGGGAACAGGAAGACGGAGAGAGGAAGACACAAAGGAAGACACGGTGCTTTTAGTACCTTATTACTGAAATCCCAGTTCATAATAAGGATACCCTTAATCATTAAATCTTAATCATCTTGTAAGTTTTAAAATAATCACAAATTAAAAAATTATCATCATGATTAGAAATTCCACCTACCATAGTTTTTGTTATTTTGTTGTTTTCCAGATAATTTATTTGCCTGTTTGATTGATTGATTGATTTTTGGGAAGTGTGTGCCATTTTGTTCTCCAAAGTCATTTATATGTGTGTGTATGTCCATCATCCAAAAACGAGCTCAAATGAAGTTTAAATAAACACGGAAAAAGGGGTATAGTGGAAAACGTCTTTGCAGAAGTGAAATTAGTACTTACCGCAGTCAGGAGTGCTATGTAGAACCACCCGGGGACTGAATATGGGAAAGCATCAGAGGCCTGCGAGGCTGAACGATTAGTCTGCTGTCCGCTACGAGATCACCGCGGCCCTGGAGAGCGTTCTAGCTCAGAGTGGCCAGTGATGACAGAGTGGATGCTGGGGGCTTGGGGGATGGGTGGGGGGAGTTTATGGAGGTCACTTTGGGTTTCCATAGATGGGAGGGCAGAAAAAGTGACTATAACTTGGCATTGACGGTCTGATATTCATGGATCTTTGCAAGCATTAGGGCTGCTTTCCAAAAGAGAGCCTTCAGAAGCAGTTCTGCTCTGAGGTCATTAGCCCACTCTGAGTAATTAGCTGGTGGTCAGTGTCACAGGTCTCCTGCTTCTGGTCTATATTATCATAGAGCTGTAACCCTTTCCTGATATTTCTGTTTAATTTCTTGGACCCATTACAGCTGCTGTCCTCTGAGTAATCAGGCTAATCAGTGCGGGAGGGGAAGGGGGGGTGGGCGACTGTAAATCGATCTTCCCTTTCTGATCTTTGTGTAAAATTGATCTGGTCATGGCTCATTCATTAGGATCCATTTGCGGGCCGAGCTCATTCAGCAAACAGGTGTAAGCCACATTTTCATTGGCTCTGGCCTTTTTCTCCAAGTCGATTAAGTGCAGCCTGTTGATTATTGCAGCCTGTATGAACTTTATCTGAGTCCGTCTGTTATGCTTTCAGACGATGTCGAATTTGTAACCATTAAAAGGGCAATCATTAGGTATCCCCGAGATACCGAGCCCCATTTATTATCCCTCAGCTTATACTATCCAAAGCAAATCTTGCTGAAGCGATTTGAGTTAATTAGGGGCTCGTGGCTACAACTGCAGGGTGGCTTCTGGGAATTGAGCTACGAATTTTCAGGTCACCATTCCTTAACCACGACACCACCAGCATCCCTGATAGGCGTCTTTCTTTCTCATTCTCAGTCACAAGACGAGATAAATTAGCTAGAGAAGGAAGCCGCTTGCACTTCAGTAACGCCGTCCTTGGCCATTGTTCATTATGCGGCCGCTATGATGATAACGTTTTACGCACTTTCAACTTGCCCCCCTACCCATGATAATTACACGCTGAGGCGTTGTTCGAATCAGGATGCCGTACTTAACAGTGCGGTAATGTCATGTCATTTAGTCATTCCCTTCAGCTGGGTTTTATGACTTTAATTGACTTGGCTTTTAATTACGGTTTCAGATGGTCTCCTGGCATAGCCTCACTTGAATAAAAACAAGACTCACCTGACCCTGGGCCCCCAGCAGCAATGATACCTGTCAGGGACAGGCAAGCTCACGTTTCTCTTCTCTACCTTTCCCTGCAAAGCCCACATGCAGGGACCCCCCCCTCCCCCCATACCCATTATAGGATACATCCAGAAGGACGAGAAAACTTCTGTACTTCCAAGGTACAAATTTAACCGCGCACTGGATTCCGGCAAACTGCTGCGTTCCCATTTAACATCAGCAGTGTGACTGTCATTACCGATGTCCATGCCGACAAATCAGTGCATCATCCAGACAGACATTGTTTATTTTTATTAACAGAAGATCACCGGAGCGCCAGAACCGACACCCACTATGAATAAGTGCGCCGTCTGAGAAGTAATTGCAAGCTTTCCTTGATGAATGATTCCGGGTGCACGCAGGACTGAAACAGGAGTTTATTTTGACGGGGAAAATCTGCAGTTAGATGAACTGCTTCCTCCTCCTATTTGTACAAGCCAGATAAAGTGTGAATTCTCCTTCCGATGACGTGACCTTTCTTTTCCTGGAATTAAATGGTTAAATATTACACTTGGCAAAATGAACAGCTGAAGTCAATTTCTTTGGCAGAGCCATTGTTTAAGATCACTTCTTTTTCTATTGTAGATGTGGTAATGAAATTGATGATAAGGCTGTAATATGGCATCTAGCCACCTGGGCACATGAATCGCATGCATGCACTGACAGGGCCAGTTCCAGGAACTGAACCCACAAGCTATTGCCTTACCCACCGAGACATGCATCATGTCATCCATCTTTCATTCTATATTTACCCACCAATCAGTTTAGAAAGCAGCTTCGCAGTGGTTCTCACGTCACTCTTTAAAACAGCTCCTTAACACTGATTTTTATTAAAATAAACATGGCACATAATTCAGATGCAAAAATGTTCAGGAAGCGGAAACCTCAATGGACAGAAAAATTTGTTGGGTTGAATTACAGCATTTCCGTAGCTATCGGATGCTCTGAGCTTTCTTGATTAAGGTGCTTTTGGTCTGCTTGTAAATTCTATCCACTTGATAAATCTATACATGGATTTGAATTATTTATTTATGTTGATTTATTTATGTTACGATAACCTGCCCTGTAGGAGATTGGAGTGTGCCTGGAATTAAGCCAGGAACTGATTGTGCTTTCGGTTTGATTGTACTGTTCTGTGCAATATAGTCTTCTCAGCGATACATTCCTGTGGGTGGGTGAGTATCGGGGGCAAACGTTGAGCTTTGAAGAATGCGTATTCAGCCGGAGCCTGGCTTTGTAGTCCACTATGGGTGAAAAGTACTAGTTTAAATAATAAATTAGTTCTATAGCTTTGAATCTGGAGATTTCTGTATAACTGAAACATACATGTAATGGTGTGAGCACAGATGAGAGGGATACCTGCGCTCTATAACCTTATCTTACAATTAGCCCAAACCCAAGAGCCTCTGCTGGAGCTAACACCCTGCTGGAGCCCTGTCCGTGACTCAGTGACTCTCTCTCTTCACGGTGCATTTCTGCTGGAGCCCTGTCCGTGACTCAGTGACTCTCTCTCTTTGCGGTGCATTTCTGCTGGAGCCCTGTCCGTGACTCAGTGACTCTCTCTCTTCGTGGTGCATTTCTGCTGGAGTCCTGTCCCTGACTCAGTGACTCTCTCTCTTCGCGGTGCATTTCTGCTGAAGCCCTGTCCCTGACTCAGTGACTCTCTCTTTTCGCAGTGCATTTGCCTGCCGTCAGCGCTGAGACTGCAGCCTTTTGATTCCCTACCTCCACTTCACCTCCGCTGTCATATCCAAAGAAAAGGCCCTTTCGCCCCTCCCAGCACCCGAGTCCCGTGGCTCCGTCTTGCAGCAAGTCCTGCAATAAGTCTTTGAAAAGAGGTAATTACCACACATTACAGTTATAGCTAAGGCCTTCAGAATGATCATAAATGTAAACGCATTTAGCTTGTTTCCTTGCTAGCATAAGTCCACAGAACACCACTGGGCTTTTATTTCACACCAACCGTCAGATGACGCCGGATAGCTTTTCCTCAGCCACACGCTAAATATACAAATGACTACCTGCCAGTGTGTCTTTCAGGATCCTTTTCAAAGGGGTTCAATGAGCAATTATGTCATCGAACCGGACGACATGAAAATCTGCAGCGTCACCTCTTCACACCTTCGTAAACAGACCCGACACGGAGAAGCCTTACTTCCAAGATGGCCGCCCCCTTGCAAGCCGCCGCCCTTTGCGAATGGCCCCTTCGTGCCTCCCCCGCTGCTAATAACGCCGGTCACGTCTCGCAAGCCTAAGTGAAATATATCAATATCGCCGGGTTGACAGTTGCGTAAGCCTTTCCAATCTCTCAATATCCTGGACCCAATTTTTCACCTTTATTCATTTCTCTAGCCCTTGTCGTGTGGAGGCAGGCTGGGTTATTAATTACCTTGCAGTCCTGTCACCAAATAGGGTTCGACAAAACAAACACTGGAGCAAAATAAATGGGAATGGATGACGCGGGGACGTGCCTGTCGGTTCCTTGATCACCGGGGAAATGACGTCGATTTCTGTTACGGGTCTGCGCCGCACACTGTAGGTGATGTACCTGCTGGCCAGGCAAGCTTCATTTATCTTGCGGGGGGGGGGGGGGGGGGGGGGGGGGGGGGGGGGGGGGGGGGGGGGGGGGGGGGGGGGGCGGGGGGGGGGGGGGTGG
>JAODKN010000041.1:9385966-9402301 GCA_026774425.1 Petrocephalus zakoni
CGGCTGGCCCGGCACTCTTCATTTTTTTTGCCGCCCCCCCCCCCCCCCCGAATAGAAAACACACATGTGACACTATATTCAGGCCCCAAGCAATTATTTTAATGAATGACAACAACAAAAGAATTCCATTTAGGTGTTTTTTCTGAAATGCCATCAAGATGCAACAGCTCAAACATTCTCCCAGTGGTTTGCCTGAAAGTTCTATGTTACAAAGAAATGTGGATTCCTATGTCGGATTCGTCCGTATTGTACCCCGCAAGGGATTTGAGACCCATCTTGCCCTCCGATAGCTGCACAATCAATAGCTTGCCCTGACACTGTGCTGCATAAATGGTCATAAAGATGGATGCATTAATGGAAGTAGATTACTTAAAGACATATAATTGACATGCTTATTTCCCGAACTGACTCCATTTACGCACAGTAGCTAAGATTAAAGAAAAGATGTATTTGTTTCCTGACAAAATAACAGGAAACAGACAAAATACGACCAAACAAAATAAAATTACTGGAATGGCTAAGAAGTACCTCTCATCTACCACTAATGTTATGTTTGAAGGAGACAACATTTCTCATAATTATATATCTTTAGTGGCTAAGAATAGAATTGAAATTGTGTATAGAAAATGGGATAGCATTCATTAAGATTAATTAACAAACATTATTTTGTTTACATGGAAGTATCATTCTTTAGAGGTTAAGAATGAAAAAATAGAAACATTGTTATTCTCTTCAGTGTTCTGTTTTATGTTTGTTTTTAACTTTAATATGATGTAGTGTGTGATGGTGGTTGGGGGGGAGGGGGGTTCAGGTTTGTAACTGAGGGATGAAAAAAATAATGATTGTCCACGGGTGTCATGATGTAGGACAACAGCTGTGGTGCCTTCCTGCCCACAGCAAGGCACGCCAAGACAAGCCAGGCCTTCACACCCGTGCGGCTTATCGCTTTGGACGGGGACACCAGCTCCGCCTCAGGGGAGGCGAGAATTAAAAGGGCACAGGTGGTTCATGGCCTGGAGAAGCTGGAAGCCTGATCACTGCCCTTTGGAGAAGCAAAGCGCGCGTCTGTGTATCTGTGTCCGCGTGCGTCTCTGTGTGTGCGTGCTTCTGGGGGGGGGTGTGCGCCAGTGAGACGTGTGGCGGAGGGGGTGCATGGCCTCTGGTCTTGAGGCGAGAAAGACTTAGGGTTAGCTCCGTATGTCTTCTCTGCACATTATATAGAGGAGCATTCTATGTTATCTTCAGTTGAGAACCCTAGGATAGCATCGCGATACATTTCCGTGTGCTTGATTGACGGGGGGGCACGGTGGCCTCGACCCTGCAGGGTTTGATGGCTTGGATCCCACCTCTGCTCTGTGTCTGTGTGCAAGTTCCATGTTTGCTCCGTGTTTTTTGTGATTCCTTTTGGTGACTCTGCTCCCCTTCCACAGTCAGTCCAAAGTCTTGGTCTGGATCTTTCTGGACTTGAACGAATCACCTCTGGTTACGTTTGTATTGTGGTATTCTGCCCTGGCCCAGTACTCGTCATGTCCACTTTCTAAACCACAGTCACCTACTGTACTACAGAACCAGTAGTGTATTAAAAGTTAACGTGTTACAATTATTAGTTTCTTTTATTGTACACTGGTCTTATTACTGCTGCAGAATTAAGACAGTAAAAGCATATTTTGAACAAGACTATTACTATTTTATTTGAGGCCCTTACGGAAATTCACTATGGTTTCCTATGGTTTTTTGGGTTTTGGGTATGGGTTTTTTACAGTAACCATGGTTTTACTATGGTACCTCATGGTAATTATGATTACTAAGCTCCTACCCATAGTATTATCATGGTTTACTTATAGCACTGCATGGTAACTGCAGTGAAACCATGATAAAACCATAGTCATAAACTCATGGTTACCCATAAAACCATAAGGGGGTACAGCACTATGACTGACTGACTGTCTGTGCTCTGAATCGATTCATTTAGCCCCATTAATGGCCGAGCCCTTTCTTATACACTGCCCCTGTCTTTGTAATTCTGACAATTAAATCCAAAGGGATTTGTTAGACAGAAAAGTAAGTGAAACTTCTGTCAGAAGAGATTGCATTTTAAAATCGTGTTGTGTTCTTATACTAGTACTATTACACATGGATTTCCTAATAAACCAGAAAATTGGCCATCCTTTCACCCAGAATTCATGAATAAGAATCGCACAAATGTTACCACCTTCATGATTGAACTAAAACCAGAGGAAACAAAATGTAAATGAATCAATTCTTCAAAGTTCTGGAGCAATTAGCTGTAGATGAATGCTGTGTCTCCCCAGTTTGCTTTAAGGGTCACTAAATGACTTAACAAAGAGTCCTACTGGAGTGTGTTTTTTTTTCTTTTCAAAAGTGATGACCATTACTGTGAAAAAAACACAAATCAGTGATGCAGAGAATTGGAATTATCAATTATCAAAACGGGGTTTGATATTTTTCAGCAAAGTTTAAAAAGACAATGCAGGACAACCTCAGTATGTGGTTGTGCTGTATGTCACATGAGGCAAAGGCACCATTTTGTTTATAAACACCCTTGATATACACTATCCATCCATCCATCTTCCAACCCCTCAAGCAGTACTGGGTCCCAGGCAGCCCACAGCCATTCCTACGCACCAAACGGAGAATTTATATCCGCAAAGTTCACATGAAGCTGCAGTGAACGCATGGCATTTTCTTTAAAATGCTTAATCCATATAATAGCCTTAAACACATTTAGATGCTTCTGACATTTTAACCATCGACATAAAGTGTTATTGATTATGTCATTATAAATATTTTCACAAAAGTACTGCAGAATTGTTCAAAAAGCAAAGCGCACTAAGAAATTATATAAACAATATATGGTTTGCATCATAAAACGGGCCCAAAATGCACAAACCACTTTTTTATATCCTAAAATGTATGACAGCAATATTCCTTGATAAAGTAGGCATACATACATATATATAAACATGCTTTAGAGATAATGCAGAAATTTCATCATACAAACAAATGGAAGCATTGGGGTGATCATATTTTATGTCTTTGTGTACTTTGTGGAGCATGGTGTAACTTCAGCTCTAGAGGACAGTGCACAGTGCCGACAATCTGACAGAGGCTCTGGGGATCCGCAGTGCTGGCTGCCTCCCGGGTGCAAGCATGGGCTGACCTTAGCATGTTAAATGTTCCTTGCACAACGCCTATCTTACTTCCTGCACAGGATGGGCAGAGTTTGCTCTTGGCCCTAAATCGACTTCATTTTGGTTTCATTTTGGATCAGCAGTGGGCTGGTTAATGTTCCTTAATACATCTTCCAGATTCCTGCAACTTTGAGCAGCGCGGATTTAAATCCATTTCCTGTTTTTTTTTTTCTTTAGTATTACTTGCGCAGTTGCACTGAGACGTTTAATCAAGTGCCGTGCACGAGTTTTGCATGACTATGTCATATTTCCAGGTTAGCATGCAGACTTTCAATCAAACCAGCCATCCGCAGATAGCATTGCCTTTATTTACCGAGCATTTTGTCACTGGGATTGTGTTAGGGAAACGGGAGATCAGTTTATAGAAGAAATAGCCACCCAAGTTAAATGGGAAATGCACAGTTCATATTACTAGTAACTCCTTCTCAATATATTGGCAGGCACCTGTCATTTTCTGTTTGTCCCTCCCTCCCTCCATCCATCCATCCATCCATTTGCCTAGCCACTTATCCAGGGCACAGTCATGGGGAGGCCTGGAACTGATCCATGGTGCCACGGGGCACAATATGGGCAAAAATACTGGACAGGGAGGGTACAAACACACACACGCTGACGTTATACGAAACAAAAAGATTCCCAATAGCCTGCATGATTTTGGTGGTGCAGAACACCAGAAGAACATGCAAGCCCTACCCACGCAGCGCAGAGGTAGGATTCGAACCCCAAACCACAGAGGCATGAGTGTTACCCACTGAGCCACTAAGTCACCACACAATGCAAAAGAGGCCACAAGAGATATATACTCTTATCAGTAAAGTATCAAGTTAAGAAAAATTCTGTGGGTTAGGCATTTTCCACAAAAATTATATTTAAATCGCGTTAAGGGGAATCATTGTGTCAGAAGTGGGCGTAAATCTGGAAGTGGGAGAGGTGGGCTCACTGGAGCAAAGGCGGACGGCTATCCCTGGCCTGGTGTTTGCACAGCTCAGCAGTCCCAGAACCATCAGACAGATGGAAAGAGCACCGCCCCCTTTCCGGCTCACATCCCGCTGGCGTACGGCAGGCCCCCACGTCACCATGCCACGGATATGCAAGGTGGAGACAGGGCCCTATAAATGGGCCTTGGTTTTATTTCAGGAATGCCTGGTTTGCTGGATCGACCTTGCTTTCCCAGAAGCATTTGTATGGCCAGACGTGTGATATGTGATAAACACAGAAATGCCAAGAGATTTGAATTTGATGCATTTCAGTGTTTATGAGGGTTTCTGTCTACAGTATTTCAGTATTCAGGGATGGGGAATTCATTCATCAGTACTTTACCATGCAGGAACGAAGGATTCACATCCACAGTATTTTAGTGTTCAGAGGGGATTTATATTTAAAGTACTTTAGTGTTCATAAGGGACTCTAATGTGCTTTAGTGTTTCGAAGGGATTCATATCTACAGCAAATAGCTGTTCATGTGGGAGGGCTATATGACGACAATTCTTTATTATTCAGGAGGGATGGACATCAGTAGTGGTTGGCTGTTCAGAAAGGAGGAATCCGTAGTGTTGCTGCTTTACTATTCAGGAGCGAAAACCGCACAAGCCGACCCAGCTCCCACAGGCCTGCCTCGCGAATTCCCTGGATCCATCTTGGTGGTCTGTTCTGGAGCCATATGCACTGTCGTATTTAAAGAACCACAGCAATGGAGGCCAGCATTTGTCTACCCCCCCAATTCACGGCCCCCCGGCCATGCTTCGTCTGGTCCACCGTCTGATTTCTGCTTAGCTGGCAGATTGAGGCTGTAAGGAGCGGGAATATCCATATTGTGTGTTGAGGGGGTCACATCCGAAACACTAACGGGAGATCTCCTCCCTGAGGGGCTCTGGAGTCTTCACAGGCACGCACACACATGGGCTGCATTCTGCGGCATTGAAGGCACGTGAGTCACTGCGAAGGCAGGAGGCCGGTAAGCCGGCAGAAAGCCTCCATTACGCCTTTGCTGATGAGTCACGGGAGCATGGATGCTGGTTATGGATATTGACGGGCCAATGTGATTTTTCAGAATGTATTTGCCTGAATTTATATAGCATTGGGCTCCATGGGCTGTGCAAATCAGCTGTCAATGTCAAATGGCCAATTAAATAAATCACATACCCCTTTTCCAAAGATTATGTTATTTCCTGAATTGCTGAACTGGAAGGCTTTTCTGTGGCGGAGGGGAGGGGGGGTTAATACCTGGATACAGGCCAGGTCAGTTTAGGGAACATGCACTGGTACACTGGTACTGGTACATACAGTACACTAGTACAAAACACCTCAGACAATTCAGAAACCTGCAGGTTAGTGAGCTGTGCGTATAGCTGCCAACAGCATGAGCCGCTGAGCTTTTAGATGACATGTTGATGCACTATCACTAAGTCAGTGAAACATAAGAAAGACGCAATGAAGTGAAGCTAAAATTAACATGCTGGTAAGCTGAGATCATTTTAAAAGGTGCATGCATTAAACTGTGTTAATAAAAGCTGGGCGAGAGGCGAGAGATGTTTCTTTATATATATATATATATGTCTGTGTGTGTGTGTGTGTCTGTGTGTATTTGATGGTAACAGATTGCGTCTCAAGTTTGGCCTCACTTACACACTGACTGCATTTCCCATTTGCTTTAGACTCTGACAGCATCCCGAAGACTGAACAATGGCTGTCGAGTTCTTCACTGACTTGATGGTCCTTTCCTGGGCAGTGCTGAGATGGGTGGCACTGGCAGCCCGCAGGCTCTTGCACTTGGACTTCTGTGCGTTACTGCAAATCCATCTGCTGCAGTGTCTGCCGTGAGGATCCCACGTCGTGTGGCTCCATGCTTCACTTTCAGATTGCCATGTTTAAAAAAAAGGAGAACTGATAATATTAATATTAAAATGCGTATTGTCTCTAATTTATCAATTCCAGTGGGTCAGGATTGAGTGAGGAAAAAGCGTTTAGAGCACTTTGCAGTTTTGCAGACTTTTTTGTCAGGTCCCTGGGGCATTCAGCCAATCAGGTTAAAGTTTTGTGGTGACCGGGGAGTGTTTTCAGGCGGGACATTCCCTAACTGAGCTCCGGCTCTCTAATGTGGTCCACATTTCTGAAAGTTTTGTTTCGGTGAGGACTTGAGACACGGATGCATTATTCCAGCTTCAAAGCAATTCGCCACAGTCCTGCTCCTACACCAGGGTCTGCATCCTGTGTCACCTGCAACATGTCGCCATGGCAGCGGCCGACTTCCTGTTTGAACCGGGGGCCCCGCTAGCAGAGGGGGGCAAGAAGGCCGAGTCTCACCATCCCCACACGTGGCCACCCCCTCGCGAGGCCCCTTATTCAAGTCACCCACTTCCGGCTTAATGGCCCATTAACAAGATGGTTTGCTTAGCTGTGCTAATTAAGAAGTATTCCAGCTATCGACACGTTCCCCAAAATTCAGAGGGACATGGCTGCCATTCTGAAGCTAGATCTGTCACCCAAAAGGTCGTGGGTAAGATACTGGATGGATTTCATACAATTTCAGTAGCTACATTTCTTAAAAATCTACATCACGTTGCAGAGGGAACGCCCAAGCAAAGCATCCCACCGGAAGCAAGGTGTCCCCTGCTGCATAGGCAGGTATAAAAAAGGATGGGTGGATGGATGGATGGATGGATATGCAGCATAAATAAGAGCATTAATATTTAAGCTCTATGGGGTAATTAACAATAATAACAACTTTCAACTCAATTTCAAAATTAAATGCTATTTTTATATTTGCCTTAATTAGGTCAATTTGAGTAAATACCGAAGCACGGAGTGAAAGCAGACTGCCACAGTGTTTTTCCACTTTCCGTGGCTCTCCATCGATCCTCCAGACACAGTCTGTCCCCGTAAAAATGATGCCCCATGGTATCAGCAAGTGGCACACATCGAGTACTCACTGCTGCTCATGAGCTGCCCGGGGGGGCATGCGTCAAGAGATTCGATGATTATCATAAAAAAAAAAGCCCATAAACCCCTTGTACTGATCTTGAACACGCAACAGCCAGACCGTGAAGGTTAAGCCTATTAATTTACACGTCTTGCGGGGGCATAGTTCCGTGTACTGTTCAGCTGACATTTGTTAATGCTGTTATTTCTGTTTACTGCCCTGTGCCAAGATGTATGAAACACAGGGGTAGAGACTAGTGTTTATTTGAAGCCACCTCTCATGTTACGATATCTTTATCTCATCTGAGCTTCACACATGCAAGCAGCTTTTGGCTGGGACGGCTTTATTTCTGACTGTATAAAAAACTGCAGAATTAGTAATGAATATCTAATGCTGAAGCAACATTTTACTGATTTGGCTGACTAAGCTTTTTCCCTGTCACAGAATGTCGTTACAAAAAGAAAATATTTGACATTACCCCCGGGAAATGTGAAACGTCCAACAAAGAATTTCTGAATGTACACTTCGCCCTTTTCATCTGAAGGGAAGTTTTGGGGGCCTCATCAGTCCCCATCGCTTAGGCGGTCGCCTCAGAGATGACGGCATATGGGCTTGGAAGCGGTTTCCGTGGCAATGGTTTCCATGGCACTGTGGCCCGTTCTGCTCTCAACTTTAACAAGCTGCCACTCCACGGCCTGACTGTTCCTCAGGAAAGTGAAACTCATCAAGTGGTATGTAACCAGCACACACACTGATAACGCCGTAAACACATTGCAGTGCAACAGCAGCCAGGCACACTCTGGCCTGGATGTAACAGTTTCGTACAATGAATATGTTCAGCTTAAAGAAATACATTATTGCAAGGAATCCACTCACCAGTGTGGGTTCAGCAAAACAATCATTTATTATTCAGCAAAATAATTCATGTGCTGTGGTGTAGAAGTACCCCAGGTATTGAAAGGGAGCTTGGATACAAATAAGGGCTGGTCTTTATACCCCCACTACACCCCGTAAGACCCTCCTCAACACTGTACTCTGTGTAAGTGAGTGCACTTGCACATCAAAAGGTGACTAGGTGGGGGATGGTGTGCCGGTGGCTGGTGACAGCTTCTATCCCCAAACTGCCTTGTCGCCACAGGTCAGCTCACTACATTGTATTGCATTATGGTTAATATTTCACTTTTTCTGTACTTTATCAGTACTCTAGTACTTCTGTAGTTATGTGCACATCGTTTTCCATCACACCACCTATTTATTGCATATTTATTATTTCACTTGTTATATTGCACTGTATTTGTTCTTGCATGTATATTGCACTGTATTTGTTCTTGCATGTATGTTGCACTGTATTTGTTCTTGCATGCATGTTGCACTGTATTTGTTCTTGCATGCATGTTGCACTGTATTATGTTTTGCATGTATTTTGCACTGTCTTCTCTCTTATTGCAGTGTTATCCTTATTGCAGCGTTATCCTGCAACCATAGCACAAGATTTTCCGAGGAACACAAGTGACCATATCAACTTGAAATTTCCCATAGTGGAGAGTGTGAGAGTAACTGTCCAGCATCCCAACCAAATGCTAGTGTAGTGATTTCCATAACACCTTAGTGGTGCAGCCCCCCCCCCCACCCCCACCCCATTGCCCCACTGACGTTTAATGAATCATAATCTATTCTATAATATCTGTATTCAAGTTATCATCCCAAACACTGAAATAATAGTACTTTTTGATACTATAATGGGATTAAGTATTTACATAATGTTTGGCCATATTAATATTCTCATTTCCAAAGTCACCCCTCAGCTCCAAAGTTACATTTGCCCAAATATAAAATTGGAAACGCTGCTGATTCCCACAATGTCTGGCCTTGTGTATATTTCTATCACACTATTATTATTTACACAAATAACACACATGCTATTAGGGGAAAATCACTGCACAATCTGCACAATCACTGTCTGTGATGAAAACCTCATCGAAACCATCATTGGATCACATCACAGAATTTCATATCTCCTCTGTGACCGTGTGCTCACAGGCATCGATCTGTCTGGCCTAAGTAAAAAAATGCAGTATTTACAGTGATGTACCTAAAAGATTAGGGGAAATAAAAACAAAAAAATTGATTTCACTCTTGAAGCTGTTGGCATGCCTTTAACTTGAGCCCAAAGGCTCAGGGCTTTGGGAATCAATAGGCCAAAGCCGGAGTAGCCTACTCTTACCAAGTGATGAAGGGAGGCATCTTCAAATGACATCTGCTGACGAGTCCTTAAGCAGGACAGTAACCCTCCAGATTGGCTAGCAGGGAAATGTATCAGATCTTCACCCACTACCCCGGCTTGCACGGTGAAAGAAACATTAATATCTTGTAGCGGTGTGCGGCGCCTGGGTTCTTGAAACTGTCCTGGCCCACTTCAATGGCACTTGACTATTTCGTGGGTGTGATGCTTTAAGTGAAGCCCTTCCCGTCCCCAGAAGTCGGCCTCTGTAGAGGTATGTAGGGAGATGCTTGTTTTCCCATTTAACTCCACAGATTGCTGGGTCGGGCACTTCTGGAAACATGAATAAAGTAGCAGCGAGATAAGTAATGAAATAAATGCACAATAGGCAATGGGAAAGAAACAGTTTTCTTTTATCAATAACCGTGGGGGACTTCATAAAAAAAATGGAGTCATTCTTCCTGTTTCAATGCCAGGCATGAATTAAAAAAAATCTCATTTTAATCTACCTCCGAACAGCACTTCATTGTGTGGGAGCTGATTGACATATGTGTTGTGTTCTTGCTCAATACAATTCTGAACACCACAGCCGAGAGTAAAAGCCAACCCTGTATACGGCACCTATTACATGTTTTATATCAATGTCTTTCACGCATTAAAACTATAAAGCATATTTCATTTCTCTATATGTATGTTCTACTCAACGGGTTTAAAGAACGTGAGACCAACCATAGGATGGACAATTATTGAAATGTACACATAATGGCAAGGTTACAGTTAAACATTTCAGTTCAATTACAGACATCAAGCTAAATCAACTCTTATCTTATTGTAACCACAAAATAGGGAAGAAACAGATGTATGATATTCTACGAATCAGAATATATATATATATATATAACAGATTAATTGAATTATATTATGAAATTATATTATTTATATTATAGCTCTAAATATAAATCATATTCTATTAATTCTATACATAAAAGTATCACTCTGTATCTCCAGTGTAACTCCAGCTGTCAATGTCTACCTGAATCTCCAATGAAGTCCTTTCCAAGATCGATAGATAGATAGATGGATCCCTGCATGCATTTATAGTGAACACACCCTTTAAATGTGAGGGTTATTTTTCCCTGCTTGCCTTTTGAACTGGAGCTATAAGAGACTCTCACTGGGCTTCTGCTGATCTTCTTGGGATTAAATTACTGTCACCTTAGGTTGTTTTTTACAGGGCACAGTGGTCGCCCGTTAAGCCGCAGTGCCAAGCACCTCTTCCTCTTCCCTGCTCGCATTTTTTATGGTGAACGAGGGGGCCGCCCGGCCGCATCGAAATGGCACACGTCGGACAGGCCATCAGCCCTGACGCAATTTATGGCAGGCAGACCAGGGTCCGCGCCCGGCAGCTCCTCCCTGCCCCTGGCAGCTGCGCCAAAAGGTCAGACCGCTTGCAAGTTTGTTGTCTTTGGCGAAGAAGGCGGGCTGCGGATGGCGCTCCCCTCATAAAATAAGCAAAGCGAGGAGCAGCTGGATTTATGGTGCCATTCGACTTCAGCAAGCGAAAGGTCACTGCAGGCAACGCAGGGTGTGCTCAGGACCAAGGAGGACATCATGCAAGGCAACGCAGGGTGTGCTCAGGACCAAGGAGGACATCATGCAAGGCAACGCAGCAGAGCTCATACCTTCCATTGCCATCATCTCAATCATCTTAAAAAGTCACCTCACCACTGGTGCCTGCTGTCAGGTTCTTAAACTCTGCACAACATCATCATTATTATTGATATTGACTGGATTGATGGATGGCAGTCAATCCTATAGGAGACATAGGTGGGCACCAACTTCTGAGTGGGCACCAACTTGAACTTGCCAGGCAATTTTACTTTGCCTTTCACTTGGAGGGGTGCCAGCAGTGATGCTCACCTAGGGCACCACATCAGCTAGAATGCGTATTGGATTAAAGTATGATGGTTGGGGGATGAATTCGCCAGCTCCTCCAAACTGGATGCGGTCTCCCCGGTCTTTCTGGAGGATTCACTATGAGTTTCAAAAATATTCTGCCAAAATGCAAATGTTAGCCTCTTCAGATATGAATGCACCAACCCCGTACTCAAGGTCACAGCTCATGTAGGATCAGTATCACCACATGGCCAAAGGCAGTGACAATGCTAGTGTCTGGTTTACAGTTATTAATGTGCCCAGATTTCCATCCATCCATGTATCTGACCACTTATTTAGCACAAGGTCATGAAGGGCCGGGTGGCTATTCCATGGACTGCATGCAAATGACAGGGAAATTTCCTGGATGGGACGCCAGTCCACCGCGAGGCACAGAATAAAACTTTAAAATCTTAAAAATCTCCTGTGTCACTCTAAATTTCCCTACAAGGGAAAGGACATAATTATGCAAGAGGAACGATCGATCAGTATAACAGCAGTGGAAATTTTTAAACCTTTCCTGATTGGCATGGGACTTATTCTCCCTCCTTATACGTCACCTTGCTCTCCGAGGAAACCAGCAGAATGCGCCATAAAACACGAAGCTGCATCATCGTGTTTTTCCTCCGTTGACACAGAAGAGCAGTTGCTTGAGGAAGACACTGGCTGATGGGCCATACCCTAAGCCTAAGCGTGTCATACAGCGGGCATGTTGCTGCAGCATATTTCCAGCCCTTTCTCCATCTTTTACACTGTACAGGAGACTCTCGGGAAATTTTTTACAGGTTCCACCTGAGACCTGCCTGGCTCTGTAACAATAGTATTGCTACAGTGATTGGAAGTCTGTTGGGTTGAACGATGACCGTAAAAGCCAGCGTTGCCTGAATGTGACTTCACCTGCCTGGAGACTCACTGTGAAATGTTGGCAGGTGAAACATTGCCTTCAGGATGAAACAGTATCTTGAGGGACTCTATTTGTATATTTAGGAAGCACGCTGAGGGCCATTGGGGTTGTTACTCAATACCTAGCTCCACCAAACTCCCTCATTTATACTACAGAGCACTGAACTGGTTAGTTCCAATTATTTATTTAGCAGATGCTTTTACCCAAAGTGAGGCTCAGTTGAGAAGGCAGGGCCAGCCAGTCCCTGGAGCAGTTACTCTAGAGTCCAAATATGAAAAGCAGTCTGCCAGCCACTGAAGTTGAACCATCAATGTTCGGTTCACGGGCACAGCGTCCCGACCCGCTGAGCCACACACAGCTCCATTAAGCACATTATTAGCCACATTATTAAGCAGTGAGAAGCACTGAAATTATTGTTGAATACTGAGAAGCACCTAATTCACTAATTTATAATATAATTTAATTTATAAGAGCGCTGAATTCACATTCAAGGCCGGAAGAGAACTTTCTTATTGAACATGAAATAGATCTCAGTTTATCATTGAACACTGGAATTCTGAATCCCCAACTGAAACCGTTGAAGCACTGATTTTCTCGAGGGAGTTTTACTTACACGAAAAACTTCTGGGGCAGAATGAAAAATGATTGGTTCAGAGAGACTGTAGAGGAGGCAGGTCCAAGCAACTGGGGAGGCGGGATCAAGCCATCTGATTGGTCGTTCCGATATCTGACTCAAGATTTGATTGGTTATTGCTCTCAAATAACCATTTCTTGTTCTGCCCTCAGAACATTTTTTTTTGTAAACAAAGCTCCCATGAGCCACTGATTCACGTTAAAGCCGAAGAGAAAGGAGTGCATTACTAAACACTGAAGAACATTAAATTGATTAGTGAACACTGAGGAACATTAATTTAACACACTGCATGGGTTTTCCGAGAAGTACACCATGAACAGAAGACTCACTGTTGCCTCATGAACACAACCACTCAGTATGGATAAGGCACAGTTAAGAAAACTGTAGCAGAAGTTGGGAAAATGCAAAAGTTCAGGGGACGGTTTCGATTGTTGAACTTTCGGGCAAAGTGCTTCCATAACAGTTTGTCCAAAGTACCTTCTATAAAAATATTCTGCTCTGTAATGGGGACACATACACAAAAATATTGATTTTGCAAACAGTGGAGACCAGGCATCCATATCTACGAAATGCTAACCTTTCCTAAGCGACAGATTCGCTGTACCGAGTCGCCCCAGTGGCTGGAGAGGACGTTCTTTTTAGGCTCCCTCTAAGAATAGGAGAGCAGCCTGTAGAGTGTGTGTATAGGGGGAGGTTGGAGCCAGGTGTCCTTGGAGCTGTCTCCAAAATGGAGCCCATTGCACAATCTCCCCTCAGGACAAAGCAAGGCACACACAGACGTGGAGGCTTAATAAGAACGTTGTGGCGACGTGAGGATTTCGAGTTGCACTCCTGAGAGCGCGCCGACATCTCGCCCTCCTCGGCGGACACAGTTATTTTTAGCCAGGGGAGCGTCCCCAGGCTTCCAGTGGCTGGGCCTAAGCTGTGCGCACAGTCATCTGTGTTAATTAATGTCAGTGCTCCGTCACCTGGACAGCGCCAAGGAACCGGCAGTGTGAGCCAGCTTGTCCCACAGCCCGAGCGCCCCCCCTCCCGTCGTGCCCAAGGGGTGACCTCAGCTGCGAAGTATCCCCTCCGCTGGCAAAGCGAGAGGCCAAGAGCGTGCGCTGACTCAGGTCCTGAGACGGCATGCGGGCCTACACCAAAGCATCCATCACCGCGGCCACGGGGCCATGCTCTCTGCCAATGCACGCCCAGCTCCACGGGATCTGGCGAGTCACACCGAAGCCGCCCTCAGCACGCATCAAAGCCCGGGCTTGTCTCGCCTTCACAGATCTTCGATCTGCAGCAGTTCACGTGCAGGCAGGCAGGTCCCCCACAGGGTGCCCAACCCACTCGGTATTTTGCAAGGAAAAATGCATCCAAAAGTTCTCACTTGGAGGCTGTAGCTTGGCGAGTTCGGCCTTTGGATCACAGGTTTCGAAGCACAATATCTGATGGGGGCCATAGAGTGGAGATCCCGAACTCTCCGCATAAGGTGAGCAGCACAGCGAACATCACATCTCAGAAGGGCCTCTGATGCTATATCCTGCTACACGGTGTGTCCTAGCAGCACAATACTCATCTGCATCAAAGGCATCCATACGCCCAGGCCCAGATGCAGGTGGGACGCTAGCTCTAATCGCACTGATCGGTAAAGTCCGCTTTAGGTAAATGTCTCAGCTAAACAATGAGATAACAACAAGTATAGGAATGCTGGGAGACAGGTTCAGGAAAACTGGGTAAGCATGTCAGGAAATGCAGTGAAATAATGCATGTGTTTATATGCGCACAATAGATACACGACTGAATATGTTCCTGGGACAATTCCGATTAAGTACAGCATAATGGTCAAAGGTCTAGCAGCAGAACCTCTACTGGGACACTGCCAGATGCCTGAGGTCACTACTACTCCGCTAACCATTGCCCCCCTCTAAAATGCATGACACTGTTTGGCCTTCCCGCCTCCCCAGGGACAACCACAGCCCATCAGTCCCAAATTGCACCAAAGGCCCCTAGAGATAACTGAGAGGCAATAACCAATTTCCCGGGAGGGTTTCTTGAGGAATGGAAGAGGCCAGACACTCCCTTGTCCTCCTAATCATTCCAAGGGCATTTAAGAAGTCTGACCTACCATCTGGAAGCAGATTGTCGGTGCACTTTACCTCACGTTGAGCTCTTGTGGTAAATGCGCCGCGTGTGTTTAAAGGTTCCTCCGCATGGCATTTATATGCAATCTGTGTGGGGTACAGAACAGGTCCAAGGTGACCTACATAGCCCAAGCAGTTATTTTTAGGGTTTACCCTCACATAAAGCTGGAGATTTTACCGGAACAATTAAAGAACCTCGCTTAAGGGTACAAGAGAAGGTCCATCCTGGACTTAGGTGTGTGCTAAATGAATCCAGCCATCGCCAGAGACTTGTTATAATGTGTCATGTCGCAGATGAATTTTCTTCTTCATTTAATCGAGTAAACGCCGCACTCGGAGTGTGTCTAGCACGGCCCTGGAACATCTTTATGCAATTATTTACAAGGAATCAAACTAATGGAAGCTGAAATAAACATCTCTAATGTTCCCGGGAGAATCCAGGGTTGCTTTTTGAGAATGACGAATTTGTCCGCTTATTGAGTTTGTGGTTTGGTGACGCGTAATAAGACAAAGATCCAACTCGCAAGCATGCGGAGCTCAAAGTCAGCTTAGCGACTGCGGTACGAGATGGGACAGGAAGTAAATCACTCAGACAGTTGTCTGATTAGTTTCGGTGTTACCTAATTTAGGACCGTTTGCTGCCGAAATAAGAAGCTTTGTATCGAGGCATGTATTTGTATTGAGCTCTGACTGAGAATGACTCTTACAGCTTTACAACAAAACTCAACAGGCTTCCATTCAAATCCCAAACTACTTATCCAGTATAGGGTCGTGGGTGGGTCTGGAGCCTATCCCAGGATGTACAGAGCAAAAGGCGGGGGATAATGATAAACCAAAGAAGAGCCTTTCTGTGTAAGCTGAAATTGCCCTAACCATGCATTAGCACATTACATTTATTAAAGAGAGGCTACTATCCAAAGTGATGTACAATGGAGAAGGCAGGGTCAGGCAGTTCATGACTAAATGAGGGGTGAAGAGCCTTCCTCAGGGGCCGAAGGGTAAAAGCAGTCTGCCCACGAGGGGATTTGAACCTGTGACCTTCCGATCAGGCATGGTATCCGCACCCAGCGAGGAACATACCACCCCCACATATCAGCCCAAAGACGTGCAGAGTTTTTTTGAGGGGCAGGTGCTTACCTGGGGGGATCCCCTTCAGCAAGACAAACCGATATTCGATCGGGTTGCGGTTTGAAAATTCAGTGGTCATCAGAGATTGAAAGGCTCATTATCAGGGAATCGGGGGCACATTAAATCATTTTGGCAAAAGGGGCTGGTGCTGGGGGGGGGGGGGGGGGGGGGGGGGGGGGGGGGGGGGGGGGGGGGGGGGGCGGGCGCGGGGCGGCGCCGGCGCGGGGGCGCGGGGCGGGGCGGGGGGCGCGGG
>JAODKN010000041.1:9402469-9414125 GCA_026774425.1 Petrocephalus zakoni
ACACACACACACACACACACACACACACATCCCAGCATCAGTCGACCACCAACTGCTTATACTGTAGGTATAAACAATCTCCCATGGTGTTTAGAATTCTGCTTGTAATGTAAAGACTTAGGCTTCTGATCCTATGTGTCCATCATACTCCCCCTTAAGCCAGGTCTCCATTCTGATCGCTCAAGCTTCTCGCTTGCTACCTGAAATGGGACATTAGCTGGAAGTCCAACGACATAAAACAGGCTCGATCAGAGTGCCGAGCTCACTGAACCTTGGGGGGGCCACAGCCGTGCCATAAAGTCTGTGTTTGTTTTTACTGCCTTCGCCGGGGCTGACCGTCCCTCTTTGTACAGATTGATTACTGTAACAAATGTGTTTTAAAGGGTGGAAAAATCACAGAGAGACGTGGGGTGTCACGGGCCTGGATCTGGAGCACCTGTTGGATGCTGGTAATGTAGGCAGCGTGGAGGCCCACTTTGACCACTCATGGGGTCATGGCCGACCTGCTGCAGGAGAGGAGAGGTTGGGTCCAAGAAGAAGCAGATGGGTTTGGATCAAAAAATCATCCATCCATTCTTTTCCTGTTCCCACTATCCTGGCAGCTACAGACACAAGGGAGGGAATAACCTAGGAAGGGGCGCCAACCCATCGCAGGGCACACACACAAATTCACACCTAAGGACTGTTTTTGGACTGTTGGGGAGAAACCAGAGTACCCAGAGGAAACCCCACAACGACAGAAGGAGAACATGCAAACTCTATACGTGTAGAGTCAGGACAGAGCACCAAACCAATCCAAATGGCCATTCCTCTCTTCTTTCCCATCGCATCCATGGGATGGTGCCCCCTCAGTGTCCCTCGATGTCCCCGGCACTTAACACACCAAAGATGCTTCACGGTTTACAGGGACAGTCACGCTGGCAGCAGTTTAGTGGGAGGTATGAAAAAAAGAAATGAAAAAAGATGAAGACGACGAAGGAGAGGACAATGGGGGCGTTCATGCACCACGAGTCCCTGCTGCTAGGCGTCAGCTCGCCTGCTAGGGAGGGTACATCCCTGCCATTTCGACACCCACGTCCCGAAGACGAGGCACTCTCATTACACGACTATTTCGAGAGCCGGTGATGAGCTCACCCTCATCTCCCAGCCTTCTGCCGTATTTTGCTCTTCATTTGTGCCTTTTGCAAAGGTTACATTGTGCTTCACACCTTCTAGTAGTTGACTTCCAGCGGTCATTGCCGGAGTACAGTTGAGGATGTTTTTTTTTTATTCTCATCGTAAAACATATCTCTTTGTCTGCCTTTTCATGTAGACAGCAGCAGGTATATATTTAAAGACATCTATCCGCTCGTGTACTTATCAAAAACAGCCAGAGGCAAAAAGCTCTTAGAACTCCCTCAGATCTCCGAAACACACGCAGAGTTGTTACTGTATATGCACACGTTTAATTAATTACTCAGCCATTTGTTCCATTTGTACGCAGATTGAGCATGACCACAGGTCCAGATTAATTGAACTGCACAAGCTTTGAATAGCGATTGGAAGGATCTGTCACCACTTATGACATGACACCTCAGGAATTAATGGAAAATGTCACATAGAGTACTTCAAGAACAAAACCCGAGACCCAATCAAGACCCAAATCTAAATGTGGGCCTAAACAGTGGTCTTAAGAGAATTGCACTCAGTTACGAATGTAGAAGTCTAAGCATTTGGGAACCAGATGAAAACGAGCCAATCACATTCCGGGAGATTTTCGATCAGGATGTAAATGGGACAATACCTGAAAAGAAGGAAAATAATAAAGAGGCAGAGAACTTTACACACAGTGCAGTAAAGATCTGTCGTTGGTTATTTACTTACTGCCCATGAGCTGGTTTCCCCATCAGCTGGGATCCATGTTGCTCAAACTAATTATCTTCCACTCTATATGCAAAAACCATTGGGGATCGTGTGTTTTGCAGTTTTCTAATACAACTTAAATCAGTTTATTAAACTGCTAATGTAATAGCATAGACAAAGACGAGTGTGTGTGTATTTATTACTGTGTTACCCTCCTTTCTCCCTCCCCATCATCTCCCCGAAATGTAAATGATGAACAGTAAAGCTGGCGAGCTCCGGAGAATGGCGAGCGCGCGTCTCCCCCCCGAGCACCTCTCAGCCTGACATTACACCAGGTAATAGACTAGGAGCTCATGTCCTCATGGCTTTTTACTTGCTTCTAAACCGTCCTACCATCTCTTAATAGTGACACATAGTTTATGCTGTTTGCATGCTAAATAACTGGGAAGTCTATGAAATGCACGTGCCGGGTTTCCTCCCCAGAAGCGGACTGTCCTAGGTGTGTGACAGCCAGGATGGTTTGTGTTATTTAATGTGATCAATGGTGGGGAGCTTCATTTCTGCCCAGCACTGCACTTTTCCTACAAGTGCAAACTTCTGACAGGTAATAAATAACAAATTTGTAATCATAACACTTTTTTTTTTTCTCTTTTCGCTAATGCAGAAAAAAAGAGCAAACAGAATGGAATACAGCTCAGCTCTGCATATAAAGTACCTGCACAAACTCAAATTTGCTCATTAATTGATGTTACTTCAAAAACTAATTAACAACATTGGTACTTAGTTTTAAGCTTTAAGCCTAAGTATTATTTATCGATGTTAAATTGCAGTCATTTTTTTTTATATAGATATGGATATTTTGATGCCTTTGATAATTTAAATACTTAAAAACTTCTGTTAAGTGGAAGATATTTTCTTTAAAAAAACATCCAATTGTAAAAATGCTTATGTTTAGTGCAGTAATAATTTAATGATTCTTATTGACATTAATATTAGCTTCATCTACAAATCAATAAATAATTTAAGCACTTATTTTCATTTAGATGTAATGTTATCATTCATTATAAAATAGTTATGTACAGTTATTAATTAATGTCATAATTAATAAAAAATGTAATAAAACTGTAGTTAATGATGCAAGTTATTACCAGCAGTATATCATCTAGCTGTAATTAAAACCTTTAAAGTATGAAATTACATGCCTAGACTAAAATGACTACTTAATAAATAATTTATAATATTTGAACTACCTATCTTATCTTTTAGGATATCTCTTAAAAAATGTATAGCCTTTTGAATAAATAGATTGACAAGCACCAATTAATAATTTACAGGGGTTAATGAAAAAAAAAACTGTTAACCCTTAAAAATCAGTATTTTGTTATGAAATATTGTATTATGTGTTGTCCTTATTCAGGCCATTTGGTCCATTCGTCACATTAAAAACATTAATAAAGCTCACAATTAAGGCTGTTGTTAACTATGTAATGCACACTCAGTTCATTTTTCTGATCAAATACAGATTTCCTTCCATCATCCACCATCCATCCATCCATCCATCCAACTTTGAACCCCTCCTCTAGTACAGGGTCTCAGATAACCATAAACAAACTACATTTCACTTTGCCTCAGCAAACATGCTCTGTGCTTCTTGAGGTAATCCATCCATCCATCCTACAATCCAGAGGTTTTCCACCTTTCTTAAACCAGAGACATCAAGAAGGAAAAAGAGCACAGCTCGGGATCACTTAGTCACAGATGTGTCTAAGAACTGAGGAATGGGTATGAAAATAATGGAAACTAATTACAGTGGTTTGGTAAAATGTTTAGGGCACTCTTAGACCGTGGAATTTGTTTAAATAAGAGAAATGCTGGATTCATATAGTTTACAAGCTGGAATGCCCTTACGTACAATTTCTGGGCTGGTGGCATGAACATACAGGAGACTTGACCTAGACATTAAAAAGTAAACATAAAACGGATGTGACTGAATTATTGTATATTCAATGTCAAAGTTGGCCAATGTCAAATTCATCTTCCACTGAAATGTTCAGATTTCAAAGATACATCTATATTGAACAAGGGTCTGCCTCAATTAAGAATATACCCTCTATAAACAGATCAGTCAAGGTGATTTATTACATAACTAGCTTTAATAACACAAACTGTCTCCATAATTTAGTTGTTCCTACTATAAAATGTTATGATATCCTGATCATATTTCAAAGTTAATAGAATCAATAAAGCAAAATGCATTTCCTTGGTTTATGACCATGATTGTTTTGTTGGGTCAATTAGCGACCAGTATAATTAGATTTTTTTTCATGCTTTGTAATGCATGATCATTTTATTTGCAAATTGTCAAGTGTCACAACATAAGTTTAGCCAATAAGAATAGAGTTTTTTCTCCTTCACAAATCTCTAATAATAGTTTAACAATAAGGAATATTACCTTGACATTACGTGGAAGTATGTCCAGGTCATCCCAGCCGCCAACCCTTCTTTCTTTCTGTTTCATTTTCTCTGTCCCACTATGTTTTGTCTTGCATATAGTAATGTTTTCCAATACACCCATGTAAAGCGCCCTGGGACAGGATCCAGAGGGGTTCAAGGGCGCTATATAAAATAAACTGAATTGAATTGAATATATCCCACTTATTTTTTTATGATTAGGCCTTTAATAAGCACTAAAACAAAAGACGGTATATGTGCTGGGGGGGCACAATGGCTCATTTGGGTGCCCCCCATGATGCTGACCCTGGATGGATGAATGGAATTATATACCTCTAGGTTTCAGAGATTTTATTTTGGGAGATGCTGCTCTGGTAATTAGCATAAGCACTACATTGCGGAGAGGACTTCACAAAATAATAAACAGAGAGGCAAACACTTTGCATATGAGAGTTTGCAGGTTTTTGTTCCAGCTGAGGTTCTCATTTAATTACCTGAGCCATTTCCTAAATGCATCGCTGACGTTAACTCTTGGCCATCCAAAAATGTGGAGCACCGAATACCATTCAAATGTGTTATTAGCAGCAGGACACCTGGTGCATGTTTATCTGGTACATGGTGCTTCTTTGATTAAATTAACCATGATTGACTGATAGTGAGTTTAATTCGGGCACGTTCAATCGGCTGTGATGTTTCATTTACGCAAATTTGTTTGTTCAATGGCTATTAATGACTGAGTAACTCATGGAAAAGCAAAATAAAGCACATTGTTTTATTCATTATATACTTTAAATTTCTTCAACGCTACACATATAACTCACTAACACAGGCTGTGTTTTACTCCAAAAAACAGAGCAACCATTAAACGCACAATTTCACCTGACTTTTGATTAGTTCGGTACTCAGCTCTAGCAATGCAAAAGGGTAATTAGTTAAAAGTGCAGTCACATTTAAAAAAATGGTGTGGCTAAAAGTTTGTTAGGAATTAAGTGTGAGACCCTCAATTGGGGACGGGGCGAGTTACTGGTTCAGTTGTCCCTGGGCCCGACTTATCTAACCTGCTGGAAGAATTTGTCAAATATACAGATTTCTTCTTACAGAGGAATCCAAGCGTTATGCACATCCGACTGTTCTTCGGAGAGTCATAGGGGGTTTTTCCACCACAGCAAGTACTGTACTTTTGATACTTTCGGGACCTCAATAAAGCACCAAAAGTTCGGTACTGGCACTGTGTCATGACTTGTGCTGGGTGCAGAGCGGGGAAGCATAGTTGGGAGGCCAAACGGTGAGGAGTACGAAGGGTTTATTCAGGAAAAGCAGGGAACAGCACAGGACAGCGTTACGACGTTAATGACCGAACTGGGGAAACATACTCTGACACAGACTGAAATACACAGAACTAAAGACATGAACGAGAAACAGCTGGTAAATGCAAGGATTCCACACGAGGTTAACGAGGAGGCACGTCACACAGGAGGATCGGACACGCTGAATAAAAGCACAACGTGAGGCGGGGCATTTTGTACTGAATTCGAAAAATGTCTGTAGTATACAGCTGGACAATTTTGTATTTTAAATCTAACATCGCATGTTATGCACATGCAGTTCTTACATCGCTAGTGAGCTACATTAAGATCTGACTTTTTCTTACTTCGGTTTTGTACAGACATTACGGACGGCGCGGAGGTTAGTGTTTTGCTAGAACATTTTTACTTTGGCATAGGGAAAAAGCTTAGCTAACTTTGCAATTTTAATGATTATTCTTTACATATATTATATGTATATGCAATATATGTTTTTAAAATCAGTTTAAAGTTTACCTCTGCTGCTTTTGCTCGCTGCATGCGTTCTCCGAGATGATCGTAATCATTCTCACCCTTGCTATTTGAATCACTCTTAGACAGGTTTGTGAGAAGTTTATGCTAAAACTAATTTTTTTATTTCATGTTAACTAACTTATAAATACCCAAATATTTATTACAAAAAATGACATCGCTATAACTGGAGATTCTCCAGTACCGTGCTGCAGTAGTGTATATTACATAAAATCATTTTTAAATTTCGTTATACTGTCTAGATTTTGTTGCATCTGTTCTTCCAACCATATCGCATTTTTTTTATTTTAGTTTTATTGCTGTTTTCTGAGTTCATAATGTGTTGTCAAAGACGGCGATCACATTGTGTTTCAGAATCGGGCTATTTGCATAACCAATTGACATCAAAAGCATTAAAGTTATGCCCCAAAGTACTGAAGTACCAAATAAGTACCCCAACTGGTTTGGGACTTTCGGCAGGTTACTTGAATTTTTGGTATTGGTACTCGACCGGAAGTCAATAGAAAAGCGAAAGTACCGTACCGAAAGTGCCGAACTTCATGCGGTGGAAAAGCACCCATAATTAGGGCAGGTGATGGAACGATTATTACGCATGACATTGACGTTGCAGTTGTTACCATTTGGGCAGGCTACCTTGAGTAGCTGTTTAAAGTAGGGCTGCAATGATTCATTGAGTAACTCGAATAACTTAATTACAATAAATCCTCAATGAAAATTCTTTGCTTCGATGCTTCATTCAATCCACACGACTACTGCTCAGTGATCACCGTGTTTCACACAGAGGATAATTATTGTTGCACTGTGTGCTTTGGATGCATTTTGTGTAGCAGAGCGGTAATAAAAAAACAGAGAGGCGAGGCTGTATAGATCGGGTAGTGACAGCAACACTCCCATAGGGACCCATTCTAAAAAGGAGACAGTGAATAGTTCCAAACACTGATATTCACGGCATAGAATCATTGTCATTTCCATTGCTTACGAAGCACTTTAAGCTGTATGTTGATAAATTAACAGATAAAAAAAAAAAACATGTGATACATTAGCTGTCATTAATATACAAAATAATATTTTGTTTTTATATGTGCGCAGCATTAGCTGTTAATGGTTATCATGATTAATAGTTATGACCGAAGGTAGCTTAGCAGCTATGCATTTTAACATTCCTGTTTCACTGATGACTTTGTCAATTACTACTAATGCAGGGTAACGTTACATACTACCAAATTTAAGGCAAAATAGCTTAAATTGTTTTGTGGTAATTTTTTGCCAAAAAGTCCATAAATACGTTGCAATAAAGTCTCTTGTCATGATCCTCTGAGTCTCCCATGTCCAGTCCAGAAGGGGCCTCTGCCCTTTCCGAGCTTCCCCAGCCCGGCCCAGAAGGGGCCTCAGCCCTCTCCGAGCCTCCCCAGCCCGGCCCAGAAGGGGCCTCTGCCCTTTCCGAGCTTCCCCAGCCCGGCCCAGAAGGGGCCTCTGCCCTCCCCAAGCCTCCCCAGCCTGGCCCAGAAGGGGCCTCAGCTCTCTCCGAGCCTCCCCAGCCAGGCCCAGAAGGGGCCTCAGCTCTCTCCGAGCTTCCCCAGCCCGGCCCAGAAGGAGCCTCAGCTCTCTCCGAGGCTCCCCAGCCCGGCCCAGAAGGGGCCTCTGCCCTCTCCGAGCTTCCCCAGCCCGGCCCAGAAGGGGCCTCAGCTCTCTCCGAGCCTCCCCAGCCCAGCCCAGAAGGGGCCTCAGCTCTCTCCGAGCTTCCCCCGCCTGGCCCAGAAGGGGCCTCTGCCCTCTCTGAGCTTCCCCAGCCCGGCCCAGAAGGGGCCTCAGCTCTCTCCGAGCTTCCCCAGCCCGGCCTAGAAGGGGCCTCAGCTCTTCCCAAGCCTTCCCAGCCCGGCCCAGAAGGGGCCTCTGCCCTTTCTGAGCCTCCCCAGCCCGGCCCAGAAGGGGCCTCTGCCCTCTCCGAGCCTCCCCAGCCTGACCCAGAAGGGGTCTCTGCTCTTCCCAAGCCTTCCCAGCCCGGCCCACAGGGACCCAATCCTGCTCTGCCTGCGTCCCCTGAGACTGGCCCTCAGGGGCCTACCGATTCTGTGTCTGCCCCGTCAGTACCTCCCAGTGCCCGCTCTACAGTCTCTTCTTGCCCCCCGCTGCCCGTCCTGCAGTCTCCTTGTCTCCCCCAGGTGCCCGTTCTGCAGACTCCTCGTCATTTCCTGGTTCCCGTTCTGCAGACTCCTCATCGCTCCCAGAGTCTTCGCCTCCCTTATCGCCTTCGCCAGAGGTACAACCCTGTGGTGTGGCAGGTCCCTGCTGTCCAGGCTTTTGTTGAGCAGGCAGACAATGCCCTTGCCTGGCTCACCCCTGACGTGGATCCACAACTGGCTGAGAAGGTCTGATGGTGCATGAGGGAGATGGAGCACCTCTTTATTCTCCCCAGCAGACCTGACGCTAGTCGCCGATCCTCCCATTGACTCCCCAATGCTCTGTCAGCATTCCTTGCCGAAATCAGAGACAGGGGATTGAGCACCTCACCCGGCACCATTCACCTGAGTCTGCCTCATCACCTGCGACCTCTGCCTCATCGGCTCCTGCCTGCTTGCTGGCCTGCTCACCTCAGGGCCCACTGCTGGGGTTCCAGAGGACGCCCTAACCAAACCCAGTTCCCTTCTGCCTTATTTCAGTTCTTTCCCCTTATACCCTGTCCTCTTCTAGTTATGTGTCCCCATTCCCTTTGGTGGCTTTCTGTTCTGTCCACCCATTGTCTTGTCCTCTAACATCACTAGTCCAGTGTCCTGTCCCGCCCTGATATCCCCTTCTCAGGTCTGGTCCTACCTTCTCTTCTCCCTGGTCGGTGGTTTTCCCCTATCTGTCTCTGGCCCTGGTCACTCTTTTGTGGTTCGCCATGTTCTGGTCCATGCTCTCTTTGCCCTGCCTGGTGTTGTCCCTGTGTCCTGGCCTCATCTTGTGTTTTCCCTGCTAGTCCCGGTTCATTTCATGTCCCTGTCATAAAATCATCTTGTTTCTGTTGTCTGCCCCCCTCCTTATCCCAGTGCCATCTAGGGATGGGTACCGAAACCCGGTACTAAACGGGCCCCGGGGCTACATTTTTAAAGACCGGAATATCGATAAGCTCTGAGGTTAACGGTATTGCTTTCGGTACTGGAGAAATTAATAAATCAGATTTTTTTTGTTTGTATATAAACATAATCTCTCTGTTTATCTGATCAGCCCCGTTATTGATTAAAACTTTAATCTAGAGCGCTCTCTCGTGTGCGCGAGGGAAGGGGAAACTCTCACGCAAACACAGACGCTGGCGTCGCTGCCCGATCTGCGAGAGTATGGGCAGAAATTTAAAATTTAATACATTGTAAGATAAAAATGCAGACGTACACAATCACATGATACTTACTATCCATTAGTATACATTGAAATATATGTACAGCCTGCCTGCCAGGTAGAAACGCAGCTTATTTTATTTTATGTGATATTGTAAACCACTTATATTAATGCACATAAACTCGTTGTGGACTGAGAAGTCGTTAGAAAGAATTAAAACTAACAAAAATGACTGTGTACGTTTTTATCTTATTATAATGATTTTAGTAATGTGAGAGGAGTATTTGTCAGCTTACTGTGTCGACGGTATTGCAGGAAAAGTTTGTCCCTGCGTTCAGAAATAGGACAGATCTCAACGCATTGCTATACAGTACAGATCTGCGGTACCGTAAAATATTCGCATGCGCACGCAGATCGAGCGGGGATGGCCGAGCCGCAACTAGTGACGATGGTGGAGAGGTAAAAGATCGGGAGTGCGGTGGAGCTTGACTAAAATCAATGCGGATAGTCCTTGTTACCAAAAGTGTAACAGGTGTTTTGCGTGTAAAGGCATTAAAGGCATTTATGTTTGTTTTATATTTCAATTATCGGAAATGTTTAAAACATTGCTGTATCTTGTGTGAAATTTTATGTTGCATTTCACATTTAATGTAAATTTGTTAAGTAATAATGCAATTTTGTTAAATAAATCTGTTAATTATGTTGTTAATTTGATTAATTCTTCAAAAACATACCGATAACAATACCGTTAAAGTACCGGACCGATAAGCAGCACCGGAAAGAGTAGTAGTACCGTTAAAATCTTAATGATACCCATCCTTAGTGCCCACCAGTCCACCCTACATCTTGTTTTGTGTCCTGTCCCGCTCTGAGTACTGATTCTGTCTTTTGTGCCATGCCAGTCTTTTGTCCTGTTCTGTGCGATGTTGTCTCGAGTTCCCATCTTGTCTCCCATTTCCAGTGAGTTCTGGCCTGTCTGCCCCATCCAGAGGTGCTTTATATTGTCCCCTGATGTGACCCTGCTCTAGATTTTGTTTCCCTAGGCCTGCGATTGCAAGTATCAGCCTGTCTGCTGTCAGACCCTGCCTGCTGTACCTGGTCCTGGCCCCGTCTGCCCATTCTCATTTGGTCCCTTGGGTCCCCTCCTTGCCTTTCTTGGCACACCCAGAGAGTGTGCTTTTGGGGTAGGGGGGTACTGTCATGTCCAGCCCTGCCCAGCATACTCAATCCGGGTATTTCCCTCAGGTGTGGCTCCAAACCAGCCACACGCGAGCCCTGTTAGCACTGTTTTTATATGAAAATTTGAGATATTTATTTTCTAAATCTAATATGTACACCTGTTCAATGCAGGAATGTGTATTATCATTATTGCTATTATTGTTGTTGTCGTCGTCATCATCATCATCATCATCTGGATTATGTGCAGTCCAGTACTCTCTGTTAAAGTACCAGGGTGCTTTACCCATCTTGGGGTGCCATACACCACAGTTATGGCAAAAGTCTATTCTCTGTTTCTGCCTCTCTGAGAATTTCACCGGGATATCTCGCATCCTTTCAGACAATAGGAAATATTTCCTCTATATTGCAGTTAGCATGCTTCCCTGTAGGGGGGGTGGGTATACAGCTGTGTGCTATCACCAGTGCTGTATTATAATAATTATAATTAATTATTATTATTATTATTATTAATAATAATAATAATTGATAATAGAACATGACTTTTTCTTGAAAAGTAGTTTAAAAAGTTTCAAAGTAATGGTGTATACTTTCTGTGTTGGAAAACAGATAACAGATAAACATTTTTTATGTGCAAATACTGAAAATCACAGAAGAGTTTGCCAAAGAAATGTTTTTTTTTTTGGTTATCCCCCTGCTAAAAAAGCTGCAGTTCAATACTCTGAAGAGTGTGTAGCCAATTTAATGAAATGAAACTTTCCAAATAAAAAAGAGAGAGAGAAAGATCTTAGAGAATACAGTAATGACACTGACTGTGACATTAATCCCAGCAAACTGGCCCTTGATTGGATTTGTCTGTCTCCTTTGGAGGCTTTGAGCCTTCAACTGGGGATTTAGCCTGGAATCTTTGGAATTAAAGCATAATCCCTGTTTTTGTGGATTACATCCAGGGTTATTGAAATAGATTAATTATTTACAACAAAAGAAGTCAGATGTCGTGATGGTGAGAGGGGGGGGGGGGGGGGGGGGGGGGGGGG
>JAODKN010000041.1:9427292-9444053 GCA_026774425.1 Petrocephalus zakoni
GCAGCCGGAGTGATCCACATGAGGGCTTGTTAGAGGGGAGCTGGAAGGCAGGGCGTGACACTGGGATGTGATATTAGTCGTGATCCACTTCCTTTATACACTTATGCACAGTTAAGATATTGACCACTAAGGTACAAAAATTGAGCGGCAACCGAAGAGGAAAAGGATGGAATTTGCCAGCAGCATTGAGCGACTGACAGCCGACGCTCATGGTTCAAGGTGTTTTTTACTCTGGTGTTTCCATAGTGCATTCAATAACTGAAAACTTATAAAAGAAAAAAAAGGAAAAGAGTTTTCAGCCCATAGAGTTATTAACACTACTCATAATCAGCCCTGAATGATAATGTGGGAAATATAATCTATCTGTTTTTTTTATTTCGGGAAAAAAAATGTGTGCTGCACAGAAACACTAGAGGTAGCTTCATGCCTCCAGCAGAGAGCCTGATTAAAAATTATATACGGAAGTGCTCAAATTTATACATTTATTATAGATGCATCCGTTTTTCTCACCCGAGTGTATCCGGTTACAGGGCTGTGATTTAACATAAGTGACTCCAGCAAATTTGAGCATAAACTTAATCTCTAAAATACCGAAACATCAGACTTTACCAAAGATGGGCAGAGATTTACATAGCAAGCCGTTTCAGCTAAAGTAGTTATTGAATTATTAATAATAATTAATTATCATTTAATCATTATACCATATTATTATATCACTAGTACAAATATACATTGTATTATACTATTTTTAATTAAATAATTAATTATTGCAATTATTAATTAATTAATTATTGAAATTATTTTAATAATTAATATTATTTAAAACGATAGTGCTTACCTGAAAACTGCGACAGCTGGAGAATGTGACACCGGCATGTAAGGATGATGACTTATAAACAGGTTCATACCCCCAGGGAGACGATTAGCTGCCCGCGTGGCTAACTGTCCTTTCAGCAAACTCTTAATAAGAATTAATGGGGGAATTTACCTCCGACTGCATGGAAGGCAGGCGACCTACTGTATGGCTTAGCAGATCTGCACAGGACGCCCTCCATCTTCCCAGATGCGGGTACGATATCCTAGGAGACAGAACGACATCAAGG
This sequence comes from Petrocephalus zakoni, assembly GCA_026774425.1. Classification (NCBI taxonomy): domain Eukaryota; kingdom Metazoa; phylum Chordata; class Actinopteri; order Osteoglossiformes; family Mormyridae; genus Petrocephalus; species Petrocephalus zakoni. Next base: position 9,428,396 of record JAODKN010000041.1, read on the forward strand.
TCAGAAATTACACAATCATTTACAACACATGTAAATGAGGCAGGTAGAGGAAACATGCACTGTTGCATGTTGTAAGCATGATCTGACCTGATAAGGAGCCTTGCAGACAGCCTCTGGCCTATGGTAGCTTTCTATTGATATTTGAGAAATCTTTTGAGTGCGTTATGAAGTGCTGAGCATGATCACGCTACGGCCTTTGTGCTGAGCACGGTCCCGCTACAGCCTTTGTGCTGAGCACGGTCCCGCTACGGCCTTTGTGCTGAGCACGGTCCCGCTACGGCCTTTGTGCTGAGCATGCTTCCGCTATGGCCTTTGTGCTGAGCATGGTCCTGCTACGGCCTTTGTGCTGAGCACGGTCCCGCTACGGCCTTTGTGCTGAGCACGGTCCCGCTACGGCCTTTGTGCTGAGCACAGTCCCGCTACTGAGCACGGTCCCGCTACTGAGCACGGTCCCGCTACTGAACACGATCCCGCTACAGCCTTTGTTTCAGTTGCCAGTGGCTCTTGTCGCTTTTAATCTGCCTCCAGAAATATCAGATTTCCTCCTCACACATGGTGCCGTGCGATAGCGGCGGAGGCTAATCCTCTGTATCCTGTACAACCACGACCAGCACACTATGAGGAAGTCCCACCTGGGGGTGGGGGAGTGCTGCCATAATGCCTTTCTTGCTGTTTTAAAGCTTCCTCTGTATCTTCTTATAAGAAAAAGACAAACACAGTTTGGCAAAGAGGATGTTCTTGCTGTTTGACTGGTCACATGCTAAATGTAGTGTGGCGTGTGTCTCTGTAGCACCTGGGATAAAGCAACAACAAAAAGTCAGTGGGATAAAATGCAACTTGACAGCCAGACGTAGTGCAGTGGATTCAGACCGGCAGCGACTGGACAACTAATTATAAACTAGGCAGGATAGTAAAATGTGAGCCGCATAGGTAACTGACTCTGTGGCTGGTTCCAGTATTAAGACTGCTAGATAGCAAATGATTACTTGAGTACTTGACCATGACTTAAAAAGGATGATTTATGCAGAATTATGCAGTTACGTTATTATGAGTTTCTGGTGCTGGTTTTGATTTTTGATTTAGATAAGTAATGGAATCTTTGTGGGGCTATGGAACCCAAGAAAGTGCAATCTGATTCGGACACTAGTACTAACCGCAATGGGTCTCGCGTCCTGCCCACCATGTCCACCTGAGCATCCTGTCTGTGCTCTGGTGTGACCCTAACAAGCTATGTCTGATACTCATTTGTCCTACCTCTCATTCCTGCCCTTGTGTTAATCACTCCCAGCTGCCTCTCATTTGCTCCCTCATTAGTTTAGTATATACATACTTCCCAGTCCTGTGTTCCCCAGTCAAGTCATTAATGTCACTCTTCCAGTGTCCCTCCCTATTGTAGCCCTCTTGTTGATCCAATTAATTTCCAGTTCCTGTTTAAGTTCAATGAAGCCCCTCTTGTTTCCCCAAAAGCCACCCAGTCATTTGGCCGGCATGTTGTGACAATGGGTTCTAGGTTGTTACTAGCTGACCTCAGCTAAGATCAGGAGAGTCCAGGATGTGGCTCATATTAAAAAAGTGAGTGAAAAAATAAACCAAACAGTATTCAGTGTATTAAAAGGTGGAGCAAATTACATGAATTCCTATCTTACATTTTTTTAATTAAAAGTTAACCAAGTAAAGAATGTAAGCTACTTTACCTGAAATTAAAAAATTAGAAGTAGAAATCCTTGAAAAAAATTTAATTAGATTGGTTCAATATAATGTTATGACGGATTATTCCATTTTTTTGAAGCATTTCCATTTAATTGCTGTTGAGAGTCCTGCTTCATCCATGTTAATGCTTTTTGAGTCTCTTTAGGTTTTTCTGACCCATTACTAGGGTAACAATTTTTAACTGCCTGAAATTTTAAACAAATATTGGTATGGGGTATTTATCTTGTGGGTTGCATAGTCCTTTCTGTGTGAATGTTTCATCTGTAATCCACACTGTACTACATCCACAATAACACTATGTAACACTATATCCACAATACACAGTATACCCATTACTTAATCTTTTAAGAGTTTTACACTGAATCTGTACTTTGTCTCCTACCCTCACTCGTCGTTTATAAAGCCAACATACTATTTATGCATTTCCTGTTAGTGGCGGACAGTTTTAAAATGGCTGAAGGAAATTGTGGACAGTTGCCATTATGGACTTATGATTTACCATGAATTATTTACCAATAAATGAATATATTTGACGCTCTATACTTGAAGTTGAAATCTTTTTGAGGGCACGCCAACAGAGAGGTCACTGTGTTCTGAAAAGGATAATGTCATGTGGTAATATCTGTGTATTGGTGATACCAGCCACAAAAATGTCGATATAGGATCCAAACATAAATTTTGGGTATCACCCACGTCAGTCATGCGCATTAATGCTGGGCTGAGAAGCCTGGCTTCCAGGCAAATCTAAAATATCAACGTTGCCTAAACTATGTATGAGGGTCTCACAGACCCCCAGTGAAGCACGGCGTCTGGGTGGGCTCCCAAATCACATAACTGGAGCATATTTGCCAATAATCTAATATCAGTCCTCCATTTAGAAAAAGCATATAAGAATCCTCCCCAGACTTCCATTGAAGCACGGCGTCAGTGGGTGTCTATGAGCTGTATTTATCCTGGCTTCAAGGAGAAAATTAACGTATATGTTGTTCGAAAGCAACTTCCGTGAAATGATCAGCACTGTGGTTCAATCAGTAAGATAGATTACACTTTTAATCGGATATAAAATTAATTTCCACCGATACATTGACTAATTTGATTTTCTTTCGGGCAATTTTAGGGGAGAAGCCGAGCTTCCTGTGCAGTCCTGGAGCGATTGCTTGTGGTGGACGCGGCGTGCATTCTCTACCTGATAGAGCTGTTTATGAAGTGCAAATGTGGTCAGCAAGATTCAAGGCACACTCTCCTTTGCATTTGCCAATGAATATGTTACCTTCATTCCAAACAGTCGTTCTTCTCCTCTAGCATCTGGAGCATATGGAATGAAAGTTTGCATAAAAGGAATTAAAGATTAAATAAAGAAATAATCGATGATGGCACTTGTTTCAATGCAAAACAAATTTAGTAAGAAATTTTTGACAGAAATTTTAAGCGGAAGCATAAGGGGCTATGAGTGTCCCCTCTAATTAGCTAAGAACCTTAAGAGTCTTTTTTCTGTGAGTGCCAGAAGAAGGATTGTGAGGGTGAAGACTGTGGGGTCTCACAGCTGCCTTTGACAGTCATGGTCCAGGTGGAATATGAAAGATAACCTTATTGTGGCAAAAGAGTCAACAAAGTAACTATGATGGCATTAAATCATCATCATTCAGCTGGAGAACATGTTGTCCAGACAACTGCATGAAATGTACCATTATAAGCTGGTTTGGGTGCCCCAGTAGTTTGACAGCTGGTTGAATTCTTAACCTTGATAATGTAATTTTGTTCACTGATGTCACAGAGAAGTATAAACTCGTACAAATCGGAGGCTAAACCATACCTGGAGTTAGCATTTATTTTGCTGCTCATGAAAAATCATGCTACTTGCATTGCTTCAGTTAGTCTAGTCTGCTGCAATTGTAACATTATTCAGTTCCCTTTTTCTTATTTGTTCACATGATATTATCCATTACTGTTCAGATAGCTGAGAGTATGTGGGTGCGGGCATGTATGTGTGCGTGCATGCCTGTGCATGTGTGTGTGTGTGTGTGTGTGTGTGTGTGTGCTTGCCTGTGTGTGTGTGCATGTGTGTGTGTGCGTGCGTGTGTGTGTGTGTGTGTGTGTGTGTGTGTGTGTGTGTGTGCATGTATGTGTGCGTGCATGCCTGTGTATGTATGTGTGCATGCATGCCTGTGCATGTATGTATGTGTGCGTGCATGCCTGTGCATGTGTGTGCGCGTGCATGCCTGTGCATGTATGTATGCAGGCTTGCCTGTGCATGTATGTGTGCGTGTGTGTGTGTGTATGCCTGTGCATGTATGTGTGTGTGCATGTCTGTGCATGTGTGTGTGTGTGTGTGTGTGTGTGTGTGTGTGTGCGCGTTCTGTCTACTTTGTGCTTGGAGGGAAGCTCTGCAAATGGTAAGATGTATTTTATTGGTCCTTACTGCATATTCCCCAGTGAGAAATCAGAAGCCTAATTGTTGAAGTGTCTAAGGTGACATCCTAGAATTCTAATTTTTATGTCCCAGTTGAGCAAATTTTTTATTTCGCTATCAAGTGTTGCTTGATTTCCCTAAGGGTGCTGAGTTTATGACTGTATTATATGTATTTCACTGTGTTTCTCTTTTTTGCTTTTTATAGAAAAAGGTTGCATTTTCCATTAAGGCTGACACTTATGGGGCAATATTATTCTTAATAATTCTATATATGTTTAAATATTTGGGCAGCCTCCAGATTTAAGTAGTGCTGTGAATTGTCCTTTGTTGGTTAATTTCATGTTTTGTTAATAAAAATTGCTTGGTGAGTTCCTTAAATATGGCGCCCCCTGCTGCCTGATGTGGGGAGAGGAGCCAGCCCGGATTGCAGACTCTAAATGGACTGTATTGTACAACTGAGACACCCTATAGCAAACATATCCTGCACTTTGGCTAATAGGCCACTTGAGGGTAAGCTGCCTTTGCCTTTAATCCTCATGGTTTTTCCCCACAAGCCTCTCACTTGTGTCCACTCTCCCATTTCTTTTGATTAAATTATTAGTAGCCGATCCCTACTGCTATGTTTATTTTTGTGCTCTACACTACAAGGACTGTGCAGAGACTTTTTGAGGGGCAGGTGATTAAAGGTTTGAAAGTGCTATAGGCAGTGCCTTTAAAGCTCACGGACAAGTTCACGTTAAATAGTTTGGGCAAGACGCCCCCCTCCCACATGCGCACACATATCTAGCTGTGTGTCATTACTGACTATTCTCAACATCAAAAATTGCTTTTTACTGGGACAGACACAGCCCTGAATAAGGTGATATCTTCTGCCCGATCTGGAAATCAGGGAATAGAAAGTGGGACTTGGTGCCCATGGGATTGTTATTTCAGCGTGTGTGCTTCGTCTGACACAGAGAGAGGATAAAATGCAGACATCATGAGGCTGAACCACTGCAGGATTTAGAAGTGAGGAATCCAAGGAGTACATTTATTTTAAATTCTTTACTGTGGTCATTCCACTGGAGAGACAGGTTTTAATTCAGTCATATCAATTGAAATTACTTCTGTTTTTGGAACAGAAATAAGATTATTTCTGTTCCAAAAACAGAAACAAAAACACTTATTGTATTATAGAAAACAAAATCGTTGTAGTAAACTGTAGCGGGAATTTATTTTTATGAGTTAAATTAAATGACATGTTAGTATAACACGTTAGTACAACCAACACAAAGAAAAAGTAAATACACCCAACTGAATATTCATCCACACCAGCAAGATAACTGCATACACTATAAGTTGGCATAACAGCACCTCCAGTGTTGTGGGGTCAATTGCGCTTTCTCGACATGTTTGCATAGGATGAGAGTGTGTACCTCTGTGTACCTTGGTGTCCCCCCACTGTCCAAAAAACTGGATCGAGTGAGAGAAGAAGGGAGCGAGAGATCGACAGCGAGCGGATCAGTGCAGCTTCCGCAGTAAGGAGCTGAGCTGGAAGGCAAAGGTTTTGATTTATCGGTCGATCTGCGTTTCTACCCTCACCTATGATCATGAGCTTTGAGTAGTGACCAAAAGAATGAGATCGCAGATACAAGGCTCAGAAATGAGTTTCCTTTGTGGAGTATCTGTGCTCAGCCTTAGAGAGAGGGTGAGGAGCTCAAAGTAGAGCGGCTGTTCCTTCGCATCTAAAGGAGGCAGTTGAGGTGGTTCAGGCATCTATCCAAATGGGAGGAGACCCCCGGGCAGACCCAAGACACCCTGGAGAGATTATACAGTATCTCTCGACTGGCTGCGGAATGCTTTGGTGTTCCCCCGGTGGAGAAAGGGAGGTCTGGGCATCCCTGCTTAGACTGCTACTCCCGTATCTCCACCCATCAAGCAGCAGATAATGGATGGATGGATATCTAAGTAAATTTCTCTGTAAGTATATGTTAGTATACCATTTTATTTATGCAGACATACACTGGATAAGACTTATGGATGTATGAATATAATAGAAATGCTTAGACTATCAGACAATTCAAAAACAAATCCAATCTTCAGCACGTCACATCTCATGGAAGAACTTCTGTTTAGCTGAACTTATGGATTTATTGCTTAATTCACAGTTACTTACTTAGTATTAATACATCAAAGGCTCCAAATAGTGCAATCAATTTAGTGGACAAATTTTTACTGACCCCTAATATGTGATGACCAGCAATACCATCAATCCATCTATCTGTTTTCCAAAGTGACTCATTCATTGAGGCCCATGGTGATACATCTGGTTAGGGATACCAGCTTACGTGTGTCATTAATAACGTCCATATCATTGGATTTCTTAAGGCCAGACTAAAATAGAGACTATCCATAGAAATTTGCACTACAAAAGCATTATTAAGATATGTTAACTTTACTCCTGCTCTAACACACCACTCATGTTGTTCTTATAATGAGACATCTATATAGATGTGCGGCAGTCATTGGGCGTCGGAAAGCTGGCGTTAATCTAACCCCTGCTGGGAGGTATGGGTATTGCACGGGTACCCAGTGCCCTCTTATTTGCTGCTCGCATCCCACATACCGTCAGTGTCTGTCACAGCGACAGTCGCTATAGCGCCGTAGCGTCACACTGCCACCCCGCCCCCCCGCGGCCGAGCGGCCAGGCCGCCTGTGCGCTCTAAATTATTCACAACCCACCCACTGGGGGGGTAAGCAGACCGTGCAGCGATGTAAATCGTGCCGGTCGGGGGTCGTTTTGTTTTGTTTTGTTGATTTTTCTTCTTCTTCTTTTTTTGCCAAATGAAGTTAAGCATCAAAGTGAGCGCTGAAAAGGCTCCAGCTGAATTATTAAGTGCTGCCCTTTGCGGGTCGCTAGCGTGGGTTATACTTGCTGTCACACTTGAGCCAGGTTGTCACGTGTCACACTTTAAAAAGGGAATCAAACCACATATAATGTAACCCCTTTGACTTATGTATATAAAAGAAACAGAACGGCATTTGAGTGGATTTAATAATTCATGGGCTGTGCGCCGAAAATTACTCGTGGAGGGAACAGAAAGTGCTTTTCAGTGCAGCACCCATGCGAGTAGCACGGTAAATCAGGCCTTGTCTCGCTGTTCTGCTCGTGCCTTCACAATGCAGTGACGCACCTTGGTAAATTGTGTTTGCTCCCTGCTTTACATAAGCCCGCATGTTTGTGTTCACACGTGTATGTGTCCTGTTGCTAAAACACTTCCAAAAAACAATTATTCTTTCCTTATTTGCAAAAACTTCCTAATGAAATATGTTTGGACAAGCTTAATGAAAACCATTTTGGAAGATGGTTTTATTTACAGCATAGCTGAGTCTCACCGTGTTACATTCAAGCAGACGGGTGCAGAGCTTGGTAAGATCTCCTGTTCCTTTGCTCTGATTGGCCACTGTGGGATCCCTCGTGTGTTGTTTTTCATTACATGCGTGTCTGGCTGTTACCACCCGGGGTACCCAGCCAGAGCAGTGTCACTGTGTAATTACATGCGATGACACCCATTGCTCCCAATTGCCACTTGGGCAAAGTTGCATTTTTGTGGCTGTTAGGTTAAGATGCTGCCTCCTTCTCCCCTGTCTTCAGGTCTTCTTCTTCTCCCTTGGCATTAGTAACTGCCTCTTCTTCTCCCTTTACCTACAGGACATGCATCTTCTTCTATCCTGGCTTTTGGACCTATATCTTCTTCTCCTTTTACCTACAGGACCTGCATCTTCTTCTATCCTGGCTTTTGGACCTATTTCTTCTTCTCTCTGTACCTACAGAACCTCCTTCTTCTTCTATCCTGGCTTTGGACCCATCCCTTCTTCTCCCTTTATCTACAGGACCTGCAGTTCCTTTGCTCCTGGCGTTTTGACATACCTCTTCTTCTCCAATTGATCTCAGTGCCTGCTTCTTTCCCCCTTTACTTCAGCAAATCCTGCTTAATCTTCTCTGCTTTTCATGTCCTGCTTATTATGCAATTATTTTCCTTGCTTGCTTTGTCTTCTCCCAGCTCCACCCATGACCATTAGCTGCTCGTTTTTTTTCTTTAAATGTGGATTTCATCAAATTTATATGGATTAATTTCGGTCTCAGTAAATGAATTCAATCTCACTGTCAGTCCCCAGTGCTCTGTTACTCAGAAATAGTTCAATAGCTTTCATAGGTACTTTTTCAAAATCATTCTTATTTATTTTTTTACTTAATCTCACAGTGTTTTTTGCGGACATTTTGCATGCTATTAATTTACCTAATGCCTTTGTACAATATGACCTAGTTGACCATCAAGCTTAGACATGCTGCATGCAAATTGGCATATATTTGTAACAACACAATAGGAGTGGAATTTGTCTTTCAAAGCTGAAAAACATGTAAGCACTACATTGCATTCTTCTACTTAGAAAGTCCCCTGCCCACAAACACAAAAATACTCCATGCCGCCCTGTGACATGTTCCTAGTCAAATGTTATCCGACTGACATTATTTTTTTTATTCCCTGCCAATCTATATCAACAAGTACCAGTTCTATTAGATCTTTCTGCCAGGCTGCCAGTACAAGCCACTGTGGCAAGAGCACAAAGATTTGGATTTTTCTTACGTGTCTCGTACAGCTCGGACTTCTGGTGTCCGTATGCCGCTCACACTCCTCCACCTGGAATTGAACAGATGCTATTTTTCTCTTATCTCTGATCTTTAGCACAAGACCAAATGCATGCATATGTAATGGGAAACTGAAAAACAGCAGTCATAAAAACAAATCATTACTGTATATTACCAAATTGCATATAATAGACTGGCGTATGACACAGACCTATCCCGCCTGGAATGCACTCCAGCCTTCTCCTGTGTAATAAAATGGTTGGAAGCTTGATGATTAGACTGGATTGATGTATGTGGGTGGACAAGAGCTGGACAAGACAGTGTTTTTATATAATATAGCTTTTTTGTTTATCAAGGGTTATTCTAACAAAGAACAAGGTTGTCTTGTTGGGCTCTTGCTTTGTTTGAAAGACGTATAGGTTTTTCTCCAGTACTGCCTAGACTTGAACCTGGACATTCATTGGAAGCTAAGCCTAGTTGCACTTATGCCACATGGGCCCCTCGACAGCCGTAGGTTAGCAGAAACAGTCAGTGGCTGTGGCCACTCAGAGAAACCACCCTGGGAAAGATGTAGAGAAATTAAAGGGACCTTTTGCACTCTGCGGAGCAAAACCCAATCAGTCCGCATTGATGTATCATAGAAGATAATTAGCATGGGTGTGTAGGGGGAAAATCCAATACCTCAACTCGATTTGAACTGGTATACCCTGCCTGAGCCCCCCACAAAAATGGAGAAAAACAATTTCTTGCTCTACAAGATCAGTATTGTCTAAAAGTATCCTCCTCCTGGCCCAGTCCCTCTTTCTGGTTGACTGCCTCCAGGACCCTTTGTGATACGGAGAGTTGAAGCAATAGCCCATCATCTTCATGACGATGCCCCATGCTTAGACTGTCTGATCAACTAACACTGACTTTCATTTTTGTCACCTGAACATTATCATTACTTCCTGGATCCACATCCATACAATTGTTTTGTGGCCACGGAATCCACATGTGTCCAGGGATTTGCAAATGAGTTTCAGGGATTGAGCAACGATTGTGGTCTCGCTGCTAAACACTAACCACATCCCAGCATGCCTCCTCTCAGCTGATTATTGGGTAGTTTGTTATGGGTTTAAGTAGAACTTTAGCTTGATGATTCTTCATGTGGTTAAATTCATTATGTTCTTTCTTTCCCAAGTTCTGTCTGAATCCATGAATTGCATGAGTCATACCTGTTTCTTCCTCAGAATAAAGCTCTATTTCTCATTTGCTGTCCAGCTGGACTAGGAAGTAAATTTGTCCCCCTGACAAACCATAGGTAATTTATAATTGGGGGAGAGCCTGTTTTTGATTGGGGATTTATCTATGTGGAAAACCTGGTACTTTGTGACAGCAAACAGTTCCACGGGACACGAGTACCAGAGGATGGAGCAGGGTGACTTTATCTCCACTTTCAGGAAGCTTCCAGAAGATTAACTGTGCAACCTCCAAAACAACTGGTTTCCCTCACTAATGAGCTAATAAGTGAGGCCACAAAAGCCAGGCCACAGCTGTCTGGCCTGCACTCTATAACACACATAACAAGTTTGTGTTAATTCATTACAAGTGAGTAGACGGACTTCTACCTTAACCTCGTCCTTCCCTGCAGACTTCTACACACTCCAGGTATTTTGCAGTTGACAGGGGTGATTTAGCCATTATTTTACTGATTCCGCTACTTCAAAAAGTGGATATTATTGTATATTATTCTTTTCTTTGTGCTTTCGTTAACCTGACAACCAATTTCCTGCGTCTGTCAGTGAGCCTGGCAGTCATGACCTTGAATGTTCACACTAATACAGCCACATTAGTGATTGCAATGTTTATTACTTAGTAATACACTAAAGCATGTCTAAAACAGAAAGATGACATGATGGAAGTATGAAATCAGACACGTATCCTAATGGTGTGTGTTGATGATGTTATTATTCTGTTTTATGCCAAACAAGTTCTTCTTGTATAACCGTTTCTCACTGGCTGTGCAATTTGTTTAGGGTTCATATATATTTTTACACTTCAGCAAGGTGACATAACTGTCATTTATTTCATGTAGCAATATGTTACACATGTGGAAAAAATAAATCCAGATGTACTTGACAAGGAAGTAATAATTATTATCGGAATGAATAATTAATAATTAGCGACCAAATGAATTAATTTCTTTTAAAATATACGTTATCAGTCATATGTGGGTTGTATTCTTGTGCAACGTTTTAATTAAACAGGAGTTACAGCTGTGGTGGTTTCTCCTGTGTTAGTCCCTGTGCTTCCTGGGAATATCAATGCTGGAAGTATGGGTGTCAATTTAGACTTAACCCAAAATTGACACGAGGTCCAGGAACCTCCATATTGTCACATGGTTGGATCACAGCACCTCTAAGCCAAACATGCTGGAACAAACCTATTCCAAGCAAAATGCCTCTTCTTCTTTTGCCCCAGTGGTTTACAACATGTGATTTTGTTTTCTCTTCTGGCCAAACTGCTTGTTTATTTTTAACACATAGCTATCCGTATTTTGCCCCCTACTTCTACATCCCCTCCTGCTCTCCTCTGTCTGCCTCTCTCAGAATACTAATTCCACGTTGACACGCCAAGGTTCTTTTTGAAAGAAGATTAGCTGTGAAAGAGCTACACCAGAGTAGAAGCCAGATCACACACAAGCATCTCATTGAGAGCAGTATGAGCAAGTGTGGGGGGGGGGTGGGAGGAGAGCGAACGAGGGGTGAGCTGACAGATAAAGGGGTCGGGAATCCACACCACAGTCTCGTAAATGAATATCGTAAACATGCAGACACACATTGGGATCACGAATATCTGCAGTGTATTACTCTGTTTATTAATTTTACAGGCTGTGTCTCTTCAGCAAACCAAAAGTACTATTACGGAACCACGAGTGGGCACGAAGGCATGGGAAAGGAAGCAAGAAGACGTCCAAATTGGGAACAGCGGAAACATCTGCCAAAAACCCACCTCAGTCAAAAGGAGATTTCAAAGGGAGAAAATAACATTTGCTAATCAAGTCAATAATAAAAAAACACACTCTTTTGTTGCCAAGGATACTAGCTGCTTTCAACAAGTCCATGTGGATGCATCACGTCGCCTGGTAGCGTCAGGCTGCCCTCCTAGTGATTTTGATGGAATGAAAATCCTTTGCTTTCACATTGTTTACATCATTATCTGCTTAGCTGACACTTTTATCAAAAGCAAGTTATGTAAGTTTTTTTTTTGGATATTATATACGGAAGCAGATCACCTTATGAGAAAAAGGCCCCTCCTGAGCTGTAAGCCAAAAGCCTTTGCTAAATAGTACGAGAGAAGAAACATCTTACATTGACCCAAATACAGCTATTTTTTGTGCATATTGTCGTTCTTCTGTCCACTGAGCACAATCTCTTGTAAGTGCCAGCAAATGTCAAAGAGAAGTACAGTGGTGCTCTGGCTGATTGTGCCATTACACTTTAAAACTTTACACTGTGGTAAGAAGGCACCTCTGCCAACTCAGCTGATTGCTTTGCTGTGTATGAATCTCTCCTAAATGGCATTAAGTATTGCCTCCTTCTCATATTCTTTGCACTAAGGCATCGCGGTTCGACCACAGGTGCGGCTTTTTCCCGCAGAGCCACATTAAAATGCATTACCTCTGCGGCTGGTCAAATGTGTGTCCTCAGGGGAGGAAAATAATGAATTCTGGTTTTGAATTCTGGGAAATCCACCGTTAATAAACAAGACCGAATTTGATGCACGCCGGGCACTATTTTTCTGATTATTATAATGCCTCATATTTATCAAAGGACACACGCTGAAGATCAGAGAATTATTGAACACATTAAAATTTAATGTAATTGCATACAGTTTCTCTGAATCCGCATCCATCCAGGACAAATTAGCCATATTCTTCTTCAGATCAATCATATCCAGATGTGTTTTGGAAAATGAGCGACGTGACATTGGACGTCAATCATATGTGTATTATAATCGTATAACATTGAGCCCATTGAGTCTATGCATTGCATTTAACTGATTTTTATCCCAACTGCAACTGAATATCAGAACAAGGAAAAGGAACAAAGTTTATCTATCCGTCTTCCCACAGCTTATGCAGTACAAAATCATAAAGCTGAGGCTGGCAGACAGCACTGGAGACACTTCCATATGTAGTTTATTGATGGCAATTTCACTATCTATGTGTCATCAGACTGCTTAAGCGATACCTGTAGGAAACTCTCATGAAATGTGTAGAACAGCAGAAACCCAGCATAGGTGTGGGACTGGAACCCAAATCCCCAGCAGCTTTAGGCAACAGTACTAGCCACTGGACCACAAAGCCAAAACTCCAACACGTTTCTGCCGCAATATAAAACTACAATAGTTTGAGTTTGTGTCAACCAGACAGTGGGAAATCCTTCCCATTGGTCTGTGACAAGTCTTTCCTCACTTAGCAACAAGTAGGTCTAACTGATCAAGAGACTCAGGTAATTAGACGCTCCGGACCGAATGTCCACGATGTAAAGGCTGTGACCAATTGTTAATGAGGAGATGTGATGGAAACTCAATAATGAGAAAGCAGTAACTAATTGTCATTGACAGGATCAGACTCCTCTAAAAGGCAGCTCTACAGACACTGGCACCTATTAGAGTTTAGTGCGCTGAAGTGTCAAGAGAACAATCAAAAGCAAAATATGGAAACCCTGACAGAATTTGGAAGAGGTTCTTAGGATTCATCATAAGAGATGCATTACGAGTGCCTATGTGCCTATGTGCCTATGTACCTATGTGGCAGGTATTTCCGGTTTTTGGTCTGTGTGTCAGGGGATGTAAGAGCGTGTTTAACTTTGTAGAAGATTATAATAAGTAATGAAACTTCAATCAATTTTAATCTCCTTTTGAGTTTTGGGTGTCTGGGGACCATTAATTACAGAAAAATGACCATCAAGAGAAAGTCCCAATAAGATGTCTGAATATTGTTCTACATTACATTAATTGCAAACTACACATGATTATTCTTTGTCTCTGTTTTGGTAAGGATTATTCTCCTGATCCCTCTAATCAGACTGAATGAGATGAAGGGAGAAAAAAAGTGTATCAGCAAATTGCACCTAATAAGACTAATGTTTTTCGTACACATTTGCTCACTAATAAATACTGTTATTATTTACATTTCTTCTGAGGGGAACAAACAAGGAAACTCTGCCAAGGGCTACCAAAGGCAATGAAAAATAGTAGGCAATTGACAAGTATGAGGAAATTTTGACGTATTCTGGGCTCCCATCCCAGGCAGAGTCATTAGCAATTAGATTGGCTTGATTTTTGTTACTGCAGAATTCTGTTGTTGCTGAATGAGCAAGGAAATGAATGTGATCAGGTATCCATTGATTAGCAGCCACACATGCATCCAGTCCGTCTGATTTACCTTAAGTTAGTGGATAAGGGGAAGAATAGTAATACCTGGGTGAAGTGCATTCCTGTGTAATAGATGCATGCGGCCACATGTCCCCGTGTGTGAGTGTGTTTGTCCATGTGATCTTTTGTTTGTATTAGCCAGAGATACTTTTGGGGTGTTGATTGAAAGAGGTTTCTGTAGAATTTAGCATATAGCTCCCCACTCGCAGTGCTTGGTCTGTGTCATGCCGATATCCTGACGGTGGGGTGGACTTCGTCGAGGTAGGCTCTTCTCAAAAGCAAGGACCCTAAGATCGTACTTATGGTCCTGGCAAGACCGGTCTTGCTAACTCCCCACCCAAGAACGAACTTGGGGTGCAATGAATCACGGGATTGGCCTCATTCGGTGAGGATGCAACCAAAGTGTCCTTGATATTTGGGTGGGGGGGCAAGACCGACATCCGGGGGTTTTTACAGCCCTCCATGCTTCTGTTCTTAGTACTGGAACCCAAGCACGCATACTGAGAAACACCGAGTAACGGGCTGGGAAGCGAACCCGGCACCTTTGACCTCCTTCGACATGTCCGTGCTGCTTCCTGTATGTTTTAGCGAAACCTCGACACGCCGGTCAGTTTTAAACCGTTAAACTAGTCCCCCTGTTTATATTCCCAGCCACGGATGATTGTTACCCTTCGCACAGGTGGGATACAGACCCTGACAGCTTAAGGCACCCATACACACAGGTACTCACAAATCTACAACAGCGCGCATACAGAGCCAGGCACGCTGCCTCTTAACAGCATCTATGATTGCTTAGTTCTAGCCTGATTTTGCTGATTTATGAAAGCTGATTTATGAAAGCTTATTCTTTCTAACCCTCGTAGTCCCGTGCTGATCGCACGGCAGTCTCCCTTATAATCTTAGGTGGCCTCCTTTTCATTAAGCTTTCAAGCTTTATTTTTCACCGAGTCTCTGTGCACACCTTATCAGCAGGCAAATGTGAGTATCTCGAATTTTGGCTCTGAAATGTCATTCGGTTTCAAATTCCGGGAAGCTATGATCACCAGGATCATAAATGTTCTCGGCTAAAAAAAAACACGACAAAAAAAATTAAAATGCCACGAGTTTGGAAGCTGCTTTACAACTAAAAATAACCCCCTGAATAAATTGAGTCATGCCTACTGTTTAAGCGTGCTACAGAATATTTTAAAAATACAGTGATTTGACACATTTGATTACAGGGGGAAATCAATCTGAGATTGTTTATTGTAATATATGCAATATTGCTGTGTAACCAAAGGTACGACAGTGCGCCTGTATCTGTAAATAATGTAAAGAGAAATAAATGCATATATATTTGGAAAGAAATACACAAAATGTCTGACACTGTATGCCACTGTCTGTCACTTTTTTGCTGAATTCATCAGAACCATCCATGTGCAACACAGCTACTGAAGGGCCCTGCATTCCTGCATTTGCATAATGATTTCAGAATTGTTGTTGGGGGC
>JAODKN010000041.1:9444094-9459900 GCA_026774425.1 Petrocephalus zakoni
CCCCCCCCCCCCCCCCCCCCCGGGGGGGGCGGCAAGGATCTGGCTTTTAAGGAGGGGTGGGTTGGTATAAAGTGGACAATAGCTTTCTGACCCCCCACCCCCACTACCACTACCACCATCCCAGAGTGCTTGCTGGTTCCCCACACTACCATCGAAATTACATTGCTTGGAAAGTGGCTACCATCTGCGAATTGCCCTCCGCCAGCAGATGTCTGCGCAGTTGTGACCAGTTATTTTTATCTGCCTGTAAAGACCGAGAGGCCAAAGCAGGCATAATGCCTTTGACCCAGTATCTGTCATCGTCCCTGCTGACTAAGTGAACCCTGCTACCTCCAGAAGCCGTGTCTGTCATTGATTAATTTGATTTAATTATCGAAAAGCAAATTGACACACTCGCAGCAGTCCAGGCATACATATGAGAGACATGAGGAATCTTCATGAACCAAGACCCCTTGCTGAACCCGTGACCTCTTAGTCTGTGACTCCAAACACTAGGTGATCTGTCGAACAAGGCTTACACAACCAGCCGTGTTAATCGTGCACCGTGATCAAAGGGCTCACACTTCATCTACGGCGTGGTCCATCACGGCTATGGTCGTCATGGACGATGCCCTGGGGATACAATGTGCCATGTGCTTTTCTCTCAAACAGCCTCCAAATCAATAACTAGCTGTTATATTAATATTGATTTGTACAGGAATTGTCCTGGCATTTATTTTCTCTGACTTCTGTGTGAAAGAAGCTTAATTATACATATCTAGATGCAAAGTTAAAGGATAATTGCAAAATGGGAAAATAATTTGCCAAATCGTACAAATTCCTGCTTTTTTCATCCTTCATCATTATTATAATTACATGTCTTTCCCAATGTGAAATTCTCTGAGCAACATTTGGGAGGTGCTGTTACCAATTACTCCTTACATGAGAGTAGTAATCTTAGCTGATTAAAAAACCAATGTCTAGACAGGAATAGGTTAGGATGGGAAGCATGTGCCAGGCAGAATATCACCATTCAGAATTACGATGCTTAGTCATTTCTGAATTAATGCTGGTTTAGTCATCTTTAGTACTGGCCAGATCAACCTTTTCAGGGGCCTTAGGCAAATCACTATGGGGGACGCCCCCTTACCAAGAATGCTGATGATCATTTCACTTCCTCCACAAGCTTGGGAATTTGAGGGCTCTAGGCAACTACCTATTCTGCCTCCTGTCTAGCTAGAGCCGGCTGAGTTTAGTTATGTCAGCCAACCAAACTCCACCCAAAAAGTTAGTAGGATTAGTTGTATAGTATATATGGAATAGCCACATTTATACAATACATAAATGATGGGGGAGCTTTTACACTGATTAGTTCATTTTATTGTCTGTGTATGGTACTTTACAAAGATGTGTATCGTACTCTTTACGCACCGAGAGTGCACACAGCTGCTGAAGAGTGCCATCACACTGTCTGTCAGTCTGAAACCCAGCACCTTTAAAATAATGGTACCTAAAACCCACGGCTGAACTTTGCTTCTGTTTTACACTCTCCCGCCAACCTGACAGCATGAAATGTATGGGACCTGCATTTAAGGCTGAGTATCATGGGAGTTCAGGGCGGGGGTGTGCACATGGGGAGGGGGTGGTGAGTTGTTGTTGTGTTTGCAGGAGAACAGAAAGCTGAGATTTAGTGCCGCGAGTCAAATAGAGTTTTCTTTCTGCGGTGGGAGATGAATGGCGCTTCATTGTTTTGCTGTCCGGAGCAACAGGGTGCAGGGTGCCAGCAGGTACCTCGGGGGCTCCGGACGCGGACACCTGTGACCAAAATGAGCCCCTGCTCATCTCAGAAACTTCAGAAAACTCTACATGCTCCACAGGATCCAGCTCATAGTTGGGGGGGGGGAGTCATTTCAAATTCAATCCCGAATGTCCAAGCATCTTATCACCTAGCCCAACCCAGGTCCATGTCTCACTTAAGTAAATTTTAAGTGAAATTCCATCCGTCCATCAATCTATTCATTCACCCATTTTTGATAAGTATGCAATCACAGTACTCCCTTAAATTGCTACAATAAAATATCTTGCAGTATAGCTGGGCGAAGTACACTTGACTCATTACTTTGAGATAAAGGTCTCAGAATAACAGTAATGAAGATGCTGAACAGAGGCCGTGCCTGAAGGGGCAGAGACTTTATCAAACTTTTGCTGCTAAAGTGGTTGTATAGTCCCCACATGTGTTATGTAATACATAATACAAGCACTACGCAGAATGCAGCCTTTATGAATTCAAATGAGATTCTGTCTTCCTTCACACCTTAATGAAATTAGATTCAGTTTAAATCGTTTGGTTGTTTAGCTGATACTTCCAAAGCTTTTTGCCTATTTCTTCCTTTTCAAATACTTTTCATTTACTGATTTTATTAAGATTATTTGCTAACCCTTTCTAATAAGCTCATATTCATAAAGCCTAATAACTGTTCTTCATTGTAACACATTCATAACGTATTATAAACATGGCTATAATTATTTATAAAACTGCATAACACATTATATTATGCATTATGGACGCTCTATGAAGTTTTCATTTATAATGCACTATAGATACCTCTATCATGCAGAACAAAGCATCCTTAATGTTTATACCAGCCATTATAATGCATTATGAAGGTACCCATAGTGCATTATAGATGAGAACATCATAAAGCATCCAAAATGCATAATGCACCTGGCTATATTGTTATGCTTTTTGATAAATATTTATAGCCATGTTCATAATGCTTTATGTATGTATTATTACTTGTTATGAATTTGCTTATAAATTACTAAAAAACATTGCCTTAAGTGGAGTGTTACCCTGTATGTTATTATGAATTTTTATATAAGATGTATTTTAACTAGCAAAACCAGCATCGCTTGGGTCATTCTGAGCACAGAGCACTTCTCCGTTGTTTACAGGTAGCAGCTGTAAGGTAATGAGCCCCTCAAACTGAGCAGCACATTGCAGCTGTTACCACGCCAACCAATGCCATTATTCAATACTTCTCACCAGTTTCATCCCTTTTCTTAATCATCGTAGGATTCTATTACAGTACATGCTGGTTCCCAGGAAGGCCAGTGGTTTGAGTAGTAGCACTGTAGCCTTAAAGCACTACAAGTGAAGACCCCCAGGCCAATGGGCTTGGGGCTGTTCCCGTGGACCAAAACCATGAAAAATTGGTGTCTCTAAACTTCCCATTGTGAGTGCGTGAGCATGTGCCCTGCCTGCCTGGTCAGGGTATCCCCAGACTCCGGGCCTGCACTGGCTGCACTGGGCTAACAGTTAAGGGGAATGAGTAGATGTAGATTCCTTGTCTTCCTTGCCACCTTATAACTAGGACTATATTAATTTCTGCCAAGCCAAAACTGAGCAGACTGCGTTGTTATTGTGACACAGGGCTTCACAGGAAATCGTACGCAAACTGGAATGACGAGTACCCGGCTTTTTCCTGGGGCACGCCACGATGGCGAAAGGGCAGGTAAAAGTCGTGACTCTGTCTCAAACACCCACAACTTTGCGTCCGTTCCTCGCACTCTTATCTCCGGCTCAGCGCGTGACGCTTTCTTCTTGAAAATTCAGCGCCTGCTGGAAGGCAGCTCAAAGCGACTGGACAGTGCGATTCGCTTCTTATCGACGGGCGCGCCGGACCGCTCAGCCTCCCTTTTAAGATGTTGTCCGCATTTGTACCTTTCCCCTATCTCGAGAAACCAAGCTACACTTCACAGCTGGAGACACTGAACATTCTGGCCATGCCTAATATCGGGTATAATTTGACACAACACAACACAACACAACAGCCGGACAACATGTATAAACTCTGCGCTGTGCTCTGTTGCTTTAGCAAGTCGTAATTTGTTCTGCAAATGATATCTTGTGCAGTCTACCACTTTGCCTAGACGAACGTCTGCCCGTAAACATATTGTCATATGGCTTTGTGATACAACAATTGCAAGGATCAAATCCTTCGCGGGGGGCAACTAGGTAAGCCCCTTAAAAAAGTGTTTGCACAATATATCTTGGTTCAGAAATGTATAAAACTGTAAACTATCTGCACAGCGCACAGCTGGTGCAAGTTTCTCTGAAAAACAGTTTTATGTAAATAAATTGATGCAAATATGAATCCTTCCAACAATTGCTTTTTTAACCTAACATTATCCTCAAACTATATGTACCAGCTTTAATGTCCTGATAGACGATATATCTTTCACTGCCACAATCCAGCTCTGCTGCAATAGAGATATGAGCTTAAGTGTCCATTACTTGTAATTAGACGAGTGATCAAGAGCTAGGGGAGACAGGAGTGTGATGGCATTGTCCCCATTACGCGCTCGTGCTTCACAACCTGTGTTTGCTCAGAAAGCCCTTCAGCAGATAACAAGAGGTAGGAGCGCGCCGCCGATTGTAAAGCAGCTCCAGGTGCCGAGTCCGGCACTCCCTCATCCGGCACTCTTCTCCAGTTCTCAGATGGCTCGTCAAAATGGTATGCTGGTATTTGGGGCTGCTATACCACTGTTACCGTGACTACCAAAAGAAAATAAAACTGCGCACCCTTTTTTGAGTTTTGCTACAGTCGTCGCCATATGATGCACAAAGGAAGCAAATTTTTTTTTTTCATTTATAGTATAGTATATTACAGTGTAGGAGGAGACTATAGTATAGTATAGTATAGTATATTACAGTGTAGTAGACTATAGTGTAGTATAGTATATTACAGTGTAGGAGACTATAGTATAGCACAGTACAGTACAATGTATCATAGTCTACATAGGAGCAACTGCTGTGTTTATTGTGTGTATTTAGTATTTGTGGTTAAACTTATCCATTGTAAATAATGTGAGAGAAAGAACAAATCGTTTTGTTACAATCTAAGACAACGCTGTATTAGTAAGCGTCCAAGAAAGGCCCTGCAGTTGAAGACGAACTACAACCTGAAACTCCCTTTTTTTTTTCTTTTTTAATCACCAGACAAATTCTCGCAAATCCAAAGGGAGCCGTTCAGCATGAATCATTATGGGTAGTTTTCAAAATATGCCCCCTTATTACATGCAAGCTACCAGGAGGCAGAGCGAGAGAAGTGGGCTGGTGGTAACGTGGGACATTTCCATCCCCGTGGCAGAGCCTCGCATGTCCCGAGGCTACGAAAGCCAGCTTACCCTGACCGAGCTGCATCCTCGCTCCTCTCTACACTGATATCTGCATCACAACCTTCTACCAAGAGATTCTTATTGTGTCAGGATTTTCCACACATCTTGCATTTCTTTTTCAATACCTCAGTATGAATACCTGCCAAACATGCTTGTGGTGGCCTCATAAGGTCCAGGTGCTTGGACCAAGGTGTTAACCTGGACCGCTTCATTAAACGGGTCAAGGGTAGACATGTTACCAGCTGTGTAAGGTGAACCACGTCCAGTAAGCTGTTAGAATCAGCAGGGGTACATCCCCTTAACGTTTCAAGTTTAATAAATCTCAGATAAACACTGCGACTGATTCTGTTTATCTTGGCTTTGTTTCCACAGAATTGCAATTATTCCGATAAAAATGTAATTACAGTGCACTCTGCGGGACGGGGCGAGTTGGTGTTCGGCCAGATTGCTTCACTGCACCTAGGAAGAAGCGCCGCTGACTTCCTGGAGAGTCGAGCTAATTCTCGGTAATTAGATGTAAATTGCAAAGAATGGCAAGGGGGCACGCGGGACTTCTCCTTTGGAGGCGCGCGGCGGCGCGGAGGTTATGGGCAGACGCTAAACGCTTAATAGCGCTTCGGATGAGCGACGCTTTCTTTTCCACATCTTGGGATGGCAAGAGCGGAATAGTAAATGCAGATTGCTTCAAACACGCTAAAGAAAAGCCCGAACCGCTCTCTCTTAGGAAATGTTCACTAAAGAGTTAATCAAGACATGAATATATGGGAAGTATGTATCTGATTAATATATGCATATCGCGGGTAGTACTGCAATTTGTCGAACAGTATGTTCAAACACATTTCGGCGGCGCGACCAGTTTCCCTGCGTGCGTATTTATCTGTTTTGTATTGTTTTGTTAAACTTTACATAAACTTGACATATGTCTTAATAAATGTAATAAGCCTCAGTTTTGTCTGGTTGCGCGTGGTTGAATATCGAGCGGCATTTGTGCAGTGATCGGAGGGGGCAGCGTGGGGGTCGGCGTTGCTGTTTGCTGCGGGGCTTCGCTTCTCGCCAGAAGAGGGCAACCGGAATCATGCCTCCAGTCGCCGCGTCGCCTTGAGAGACAGCCGTGATATTGCTACAGTAGTAGCGCGCACCTCAGCCGCCCACTCTACCTCTATCCTATTTGGGACTGTGGAGACGGAGGCAGGAAATAAAGAGTCGAAACCGCATTTAATCTTTCCGGACAGTTTGAAGAAGGGGGGGAATGTTTCGATGGTGCGCAGTCACAGAGGCTCACGCGTCGCTTTCTCGCCCGATGCTTGGAATACGAAGTCTCGGGAAACCTGCAACACGGTCCACTTGAGCATTTGGAGCAGTTTGCTTTTTTCCATTGTGCAAGGGAGTTTTTTCCCCCTGTTATTTCACGTTATAATATCTTCAATTTGCGGGAAAGATCGCTCGCGGACTATGACGCGGTTTATGGATAAAAACCCAATAAAGATGCGCGACATGGTGTTCTTAAACTTTTCTTTATCCTAAGAAAAAACAGGATTTAATTGCATTCGGGTTTGGGATTATTGCCCGTGCATTGTGCCAAAACTGCTCCGACGCATAAGGACAAGATTATTATAATTATTATTTTTCAGACTAATGTCTGGGGAAGCATTTTTTTTACTAGCTTGCACCGGGGCACCCAAATGTGCGACATGGATGGACTGCAGGATTGAAAGGCGCTGTGAGGTTTTTTCCCCCCTGTCCTGAGCAGAGAGCCGGAGAGCGTGCGGCGGGCAGGTGCGCCTTGCAGAGCCGGCGGACGCGAAGGGGGAAGCCGTCCGAGTGTCATGCGGGCTGGAGCGTCAAGCGCTAGTTGCCTCTGAATCCGAGGACGGCCGCTGATAGACACGCGGTGATGGGTATGTGAAACTACCATTTTCTAAGCACACCTCAAATGATTTCCCGCACACTGGCGCGTTTGCTTTAACGACAGACCCTGCGATCGAGGGCATCACTGATTTGTTTCGTATTGTGTTACTGGGGGAGGGGGGGGGGGGTCTCTGTGGTGGCATGCCAAGGAGCTCATGCCAGGATTTGGGTTTTCCATCCCTCCCTTTTTAAACGCTAAAACAATGAACTTGTTGTTAAGGCGACCGGGTCTCAAACGAGCATAACAATGTTTTTTTTTTATTATTATTTCTTTTCGTAACAGAAATTTTTATGACACGACGAAACTGATATGGTGTGCATACTTTTCTTTCCTTCCGTGGCATCTTCGCTTTGTGTGTGAAACGGGCAGAAGATCGACTGCAGCGCAGCCTTGGTGCTGAAATGCCAAGAAACATCTGCATCTATTTGTTTTCAGATGCGGCTCGCATGCACGGTGCTGCTGTGTGATTAAGAGACGCTAGATATGCAGTTTTAAGAATGAACGACACCCCTATGCTGAAGATTTATCTCACCGTCGGCTTTATTTCAGCAGATATAAGAATGCCTGTCGACCGAGTATGAAACCGTAATTAAGGGGAACGTAAGAAGCTCTGCAACTTTATCATGCGTGACGCCGTATAATTATCTAATAAGCCCAGTGGTTGTTAATTCCTATTGCATACATAATTAATAAATACTCCATTTACTGTTCAACAGGTTCGAGCATTGATGAACCTGCAAAATGAACGTGTTGTGTTTTATTTGCGGGGGAACGAATGTTTGCTACGGCAAACTTAGCTAGTTTTGTTGTTTTCTTTTTTATGATATTCTAATAACGCGTGATGTTCTCCTTTTATGTTTATGAAAAGCCGGTAGGCATTTTCGCTGCCACTCCCGCACTTGGGGGAATCTGCAGGATTTGATTAATACCTTTGCAACAAACTGCGCATCACATGTCCCCGCGTTGCATTATGCATGGAATTGCGTGCTGGGGGCCTCGGGCAGCGTATATACTGTATGCGCGTTGGCTGCTGCCCTGATGCGGCCAGCTGTTTTAGCCTCCCCGTCGTTTTAGACCATCAGTGTGTTTATAGAGGCAGGCACTGAACGCCGTAGCCCCCGGTCTCTATACGCCTACGGCGATCCCGACCAACAACGTTGTAATTCTCTCGGGTACACAGATGGCCAATAGTCTCTATACCGACTATGGTCATTAATAACTCCCGTGTGTGATCTATCGGCACAGTCTTCGCTAAATTATTAAGAAATATATCCGTGTTTAACTAACTCCTTGATAATGTATTCCAGGCAATTATATTAGTAGAAAACACAGATTTTGTGAAAGACTTAACTGACCCCCATTACCTTTCCCATCTATTCCTAAATCACTTATAAGGTGCTCCATAGTTAAAATAATACGGGGTCCTTGCAGTGCCTGGCTTAATGCTTATTATTATTATTATTATTATTATTTATTATTATTATTATTATTATTATTATTATTAATCATATCTGTTGCTCCCACATCGATACGTGCTTTTTTTAGAATTTGTACTTGTATCAAAATATAGTGCTTAATTCTGCAG
The DNA here is from genome assembly GCA_026774425.1 of Petrocephalus zakoni. Classification (NCBI taxonomy): domain Eukaryota; kingdom Metazoa; phylum Chordata; class Actinopteri; order Osteoglossiformes; family Mormyridae; genus Petrocephalus; species Petrocephalus zakoni. The sequence goes on from JAODKN010000041.1 coordinate 9,452,749, forward strand.
GCTGTTTAAAGGTGCGAATTATAATATGTACACCGTTATTTATGTACGGCCCAAAGCCAACAGTTAGGCTATTGCTCGTTTTCACTTTTTTGTTTTTTTTGCATGTCTGGCGGGGTAGACGCAGGATTATTAACAAGCAATTAACAACTCATTTTACGAACTGCGGCTCTCTCCCGACGTGTTTACCGAGGACTGGAGACAGAGCCACTGGCTTTAAGCCTCCGATGTAATGAATTGCGCAAGCGGCTCTGCGGCAGTGTTACGCGCTTCGTGTTTTTCCCGACGCAAAATGACAAGTGAGCAGCGAGCGGAGGCGTTCCGTTTAAGCAGGTATACGGTAAATGAGGCGGAGCGGGAGCCAAAGCGGCGCTCGCCGGCCGTCTCTCTGCGGCAGCTCGCGGCGCCAGCAGCGCCAGCCGCTCGCTTTGCTCCCGTTTTGCGCAACTTCGCTGGCGGTGCCTCTCAGTCGCCACAAATTAAGATCTAAAATAAGTCACCATTCTCTCTAACTCAACACTCTCTAACTCAACTGGTATAACATATAAATCATGCTTAAATCAGATGTTCGTCCGCGTTAGGCATAATAACGCCCTATGCTCTTTTTTTCCAGAAAGTGATACTGCTTTTGGACGGCTGTCTGTAAATGCCCACCCGCTTCCCCCCAGCACTGTGTCGTTTGGGGTCGTTAAATGAAATCCGCACAGGCCTTTTTGCAGGCATAAAATCGCGGGATTAAAACAAGTAAAAGCCCTCAGGCAGCATTTATTTATGAATTCATTTACTAATTCATGCAGAAAGCGTCTTCCAGATGAAGACGATTCAGATTAAGTCAGGGTGATCAGGACGCCAGTGACCGCTGGACGCGCTGTTCGGAGCGAGATCTTGCGTTTTTGCAGGGTTTTGAAACAGTCATTGCAAAGTTACTTAGTCGACCAAGGGTTTTTAAAGAAACAACATACAAATTAAATTTCTTTACATGATCAATAATGCAGTATGTTGATATTTCAGGCCTTCAGATGGCCATGGCCATTGTTGTGACTGTATTATTATTACAATTTGCAATGATACACTGGAGTATCAGTGACCTGGGTAAATATTCCCCAGATACCGCAAATGTTGATGGACTGTTTTGTAGCAGTATCTTGATGGCTTGGTTTGTTGGTCTGGACACTGGCATCAGATAAATCTGCAAAATGAAAAATGTAACATGGATGCTGTTCTCGCCACCGGGGTGCCGCTGATAAGAAACGGTACAGCAATGAAGCGGGGGCAGCGGTGGGGGGGTGAATACTTCAAGTTACAGGAATCTTCGAGGAGACAAAGCTTAGCCGTGTCATGCGTGTTCCTGCTGGAGTTGGACACTACCTGAATTGTAGCCTGCCCCCCCCCGCCAAAAGTCTGTGAGAAATCCTCAGCAGCTACACCTTTATCTGATGTCGTCAGCATGACGTCAGAAGAGACAGAGTGGAGTGGATCAGTTGTTGGGCCTTCAGACTGGTTAAGGTTAGATTAGCCGAGCAGAGCACTCAAAGCAGCCTCAAAGGAAGGTAAAGTAGGGGCAGTGGGCAATCATTTTGTTCCATTAAACAGAAAATCACAAGCTCCTTATGAAAAGAAAAATCTGCATAATGTACAAAAGGAAGATGAGTCAAGATGCCAAGAAAAACTGAGTAAAGATTTCAAGACTAGAAGAATTATGCGGGAATTAATTATACAGTTCGTATGGAATTATTAATTAACCAGATTCTTGAAATCAGAATAAAAGTTGCAGTATTTTTAGAAATGTATATTTTTACCATCTTTCCGCTAACTGTACGGAGAATGTGCCCCATTTTTTCCTTGCACCAAACCGGTGGTTCAAAACAACATTTGCAGCTGAACTGAACGCAGTGATTCTTCCCACTGTGTACAAAGGACCAGAGGTAACTTCAGGCTATGGATAAAACACACCACAGGGACTGAGGACCCAAACACAATGCTCCACATGGGAAGTCCTTTCTCAGTGAATTTCCTTGGTGCCTCCATATGTTAATTATCATACCCGTGGTTGGCCTTTCTTCATAAAGAAGCTGCAGGGGAGGGAAGTGTGGAGCCCTTTCACTTTGCTTGCTGTCTGGTCGACCTGCAAGCATCGCGTCACAATTTCCTGACCCCAAGCCGGGTGTAAGTCTTCTCCCTGGTGGTGCCCTTTAAGTCTCGACCTGTTGCTTCTATTTCTGCGTCTGAGCATTTCTGTTAAGCGTCTGGAGCCTTTTCCGGCTGCGTGTATGTCTTGGTCCATCCTGGTGGTGATGAGGCCTATCGCATTTACATATGGAGAACCTCTACTGTAGCTCTCGTGCTGTCTGATAAAACCTTAAGGCTTTTCATTGAAGCTTTAGAATCCCTTTGTCAGTGCAGTATCCAGATGTGTGCTGAGGTCTTTAATGCCACTACTTTATGAGAGATGCAGTCTAGTCTTAAGTGACATTAGATATTCTTATTGCCACCACCATCAAAGCCTCACACACTGTGTTAAAACATCTTTGAAACTGCCTGGTGTGTTAAATCTGCTGTACACTTTCGCTGGGTCCTGAACGTAGAACAAAAAGAAGAATTCATTCATTTCTTTGACTATGACTGATTCATTTCATAATATTCCAACACTTTCACTTCACTGGATCACTTCGAGACACTACAATCCTGTAACTTAGGTATTATAATGACTGTTAAAATGGGCATAGCCATTTAAAAACATTTGTCATATTGTTTTTTTTTTTTGTTTTGTTTTATTTTAACCCCCTTCTTTTAAATAGCGGTATGATGGTTAGATGCTGTTAGGCAGATGATCTGTCCCTTAGCGAATGACTAAGAGCTTTCGCATGTTCTGACGCGGAGGAGGTGTCAGCAGAGATAACACTGTCGAAGATTGAAAGCCTGTTAGGGGGTGGGAAAAGGTAAGAGCACAAAATATATCTGTTTTTACCTCTTCCACCGCTTACGCAACAGATGATTTTGCTGTCAAGGGAAATTAGAATCCTTGCTATGGAAATAGTGTAGACAGTGGGATGCCGGGAGAAATGACCTGTGTGTACTCTGAGAATCAACACTCTGTCGTCTAATAGGCAGATTGCTCATGAGCGTTCCAGTGCCGTGTGAGATACGTGGCAGCAGCAGCACAGGTCTTACCGTGGTATTATTACAGGATCCCCTACGCCCTTTCACATTTGGAAATCTCCGCCTTGAGAGGTGACCCCGAAGTGGGAGGGCTCAGTCCTCCGTGCGGAGCTGCGGCGAGACCTGACCCACAGGGGGCCCCGTGCCGGAGAAGACGGTCACCTGACGCTCGTCGCGCCGGCCGGCCCGCCTTAGATCTGCTCTGCCGGCGGCAGGGTTATCGGGAAGTGGCCGCTCTCGCCGACCGGCCCGTTTGCTGTCCACAGATAGGGATGCCGTCACCTAACACCACACCGGGCGGGCAGGTAGCGGGGCTCTGCAGTACGATTAGTAATAATACGGAGAAAGGTGACTTTTAAGTTGAAAGTAATATCATTATGTTCATTTTTGGGCCTGCACTGGGAATGCTTTTTTGTGTACGACCATCAACATATTCAGCTTATGCTTTCTTTTTTTAAAACAAGTCTATTTTGCATCATCGGTGAATGGATTGTTATAATGAAATGTGCTCGTTGGCCACTTCATTAGGTACACCTGCTAGTAGCTACCAAGGATTACCCTCTTTGTGGTACCCTCGCTGTGTGTGTAGGGAATCCATGCTGCATACCACTCTCACACTGGCGTACTTTTTTCCCTTTTTCACTTGTGGCTTTCCTGTTAGCGTTAACGAGTCTGGCCGTTCTCGTCTAACCTCTCTCATTAACAAGGTGTTTTCTGCCTCTGACTGCCCCCGATTGGTTGTTTTTTGTTTGTGGAACCCTCCTGTGTAAACTCCAGAGACGGGAGAGTGTGAAAACCCCAGGAGGACGGCAGCTTCTGACATGCTGGAACCTCCACGTGTGGCACCAGCAAAATCATAACGCTCGAAATTGCTTGGATGTTCGATTTTATCTTTTCTAACATTCTAACATTCGCTTATATATGTTATGGTTGTTGGCAATGGTGTTTGTGAAAAACAATTGTAATGAGAAGATGCTGGAACTGCTTTACTCTATGATAAATTATTTCAATGTTTTGGAGCTGACACGTTGAACAACCAAAGGGAAACAAGGTGTACAAACATAACGCATCACATTGGATGAACCTTCACAGGATGTGTCTGCTGTGATCTTTTTTACGCCCCTGTTGGTATTCTGTGTCCATTTAGTAATAGGATGTGATTGGTTCCACATGAGCACGTCTGGAGCTCTTTAACACTTAAAAGTACCGACTGTAGTTTTTAGCTTGGTGTGCAGAAATGCACAATGGTCTTTTCTTCCCTGTAGTGGGGGAGCATGCACGGATAGTTACCTTATTGGTGAAAAATAATGGTGTTCCATTAGCCACTACAGGATAATGAAGACATTCGCACTTGCAAGCTGGATTTAAGCCAGGCACAAAGAACCAGCTTCTGAATAGTTGCTTATGAAAACAATGCATATTGTGAGGAAGAGGCTGACAGATGCCGTTTTTCTTTCTTTCTGTTTCTTTTTTGTCACAAACCTCATGTCAGGCCTGGATTCACAATGTGCGACCATTACAGTGAGAAAATGGCACCACTTACCAAAAAAGGAACATGACTTTATGGAGGCAGATTGACCCATTATGCCAACATCCCACCCGTTAGACTTCTAAAAGCCATTAGGCGTTATAACCTTGGCCTCTGCGGAGCCAGGGCAATAAGGAGAAATGTGTGCAGTGCCACTATCCATTATTGCATGTCTGTGAGACTTATTCCTAAAAGTATGGTTCAATTTCAATGGGCTCTAATGGCAAAAACTCCTGCTTACTAACAAGACCAAGGGCCCCCACATTGTCTTTAGGTGGAACACCATGAGGGTCTTCCTAGCCTCAGGAGGTTTGGTGCCAGTTAGAAATCAACGCATCACCACATTAGTGCATTTAACATCATTATCATATTTCTTTATTGCATCATTTTCCCCCTTGAGGAAAGTCTTTTCTTTTTGTGAATGTATATACATACTCCTCCACCCGCGACCACAATATGCCATCACAGTCTGTAAGTTATTGCTGACTGTGCCAGCATTTAACTATAGCTTTAACATCCGGGGGGGGGGGGGGGAAGAAGCGTTTTTCATCTTCAGCGCGAACTGAAGTGGGGATGGAGTTTTTGGATGGGCCCATGTTTATGTATCCAGTGGTAAAGAGCAGGGGTCGTCACCCTGTCCCCCGTCTGTGATTTTGACAAATTGTTTTGATTGGGGGGGGGGGTAAATAGGCTGCGTTTTCACTGGTGTTGACTAAGGTATCAGTGTCATGAAAAGAAGATGCTTCCAGGGTACTGGAAGATACAAGATGCTCCAGGGGAGCAGTCCACTTAAAAAAATTGGTATGGATTTCTTATTGGGCTGTTCGTCTTTAATAGCGTAGATGAATGTATGAAGTGCTAGAGTATCCAGGAGCAGGACCCTGGGGGGGGTTCTGTCTTAGCATCACTGCATGTGTGAATGATTATTGTCCAGATGTGCAGACACAAATCCATACAGATGGCACTGTCATTTTTCTGCGTGGTAAGGCGAGCCCGCGTAACACTAATTTTAACATCAAATGTTAAAATTGGCCAGAGTGTCAGGATGTGACAGTGAGGCATGTCTCACTTCAAACACCAGCAGGATGTCTACATCTCAGCATGATAGATACAGCGTTTGAGAAGACCATTCAGTAACACAAGTGAATCCTTAGAAATGTGCTAAATTTGGTATTGGTTGCTGGTAGACACTGACAAGTTACCCGTGAGCTCCATCTATAATAGTTGGTCACAAGTGGAATAAACCAGATTAAGACCAATATGAAAATCCACATAAACCAATTAAAAAAATTAGAGGTAGAAGTCATTTGAATACCATCACTGTGATAAAATTATAAAGTACAACGTTATGACCTTTGATTCCTGTGTTCGCTTTGCAGGCATATGTTTGATGTATCAAATCAACCGTGGTCCAGCACCTCTGCCATTAAACGATCTGGTTGAACTTTGTTCAGATCAAACAGAGCCTTCCACTACAGGGAACTATGTTATACACATAGGTTTAATGAATTTGGGTGGTTCATTTTCTGAATTAGGGTACTCACTTTGGGGAATGTAAAGCAATGTTTGCATTGACAATGCATCAGATGCAGCCATTTTGAAATTCAGCTAAGATTATGGATAAAATCAGCAATAATCTAATCACCGCCTTGCTGTGATGTTTTAACTTCTGTTTTCTAATGATGTTATATTCTGTTTTCATGTTAACTTGCCAGATGTCATTGCATCATCTGTCCTGGGACACAGACAGAGGCAGTTTTGGTTATATAACATTAATTATGTAAATTTTCCAAAAGACAACAAACTATTTAAAGGAAAGTGGGAATGGATGCTTGAACAGGGAGATGGCTGCGATGGAAATATCTCACTTTCCAGGCCAAGGGAGATTTCCTGCTAATGTCAATCGGCTTTAAAAATCTTCAGTCTAGCTCATTCCACCTTTGATGGGTTGATCTTTTTCTAAATTGTGATTTAAAATAGACATTTTAGACAAAGTAAGCTGAAGGATGAAAATCAATCTACAAATCTCTTTTTAGGAAAGCTGTCAATGTACATTTGAACTGTGTTTATTAATATTCATTAGCTAGTGACTGGAGTTATCGATGGCAACAATTGACCAGCCAGCTTTTGACTGAAAGGGTTTCACACTCATATACACACTAGTGGGTTTTTATATGTGATTCTAGACGATGCAGATAAGCTTTTGTGGGTTTTTTTTTATCTTATTTTTTATCTCCTACATGAATTACTAATTTCCTATTTTAATAGAAGAATTCTAGTAGTGACTCAGCCAAATTCTGTGCTCGTGTATATAATATATGTATATAATATAAAATATATGCTCCTTTTTTGTTGGATGAAATATATGACCTATGAGCCTCAGGATGTGCAAAAGTGAACTTCAACGCCATCAATATAAACAGAGGGAGAGAAGGTGCATCACAAATTGGAGCTAACTGGCATACGGT
>JAODKN010000041.1:9470114-9487702 GCA_026774425.1 Petrocephalus zakoni
TGAGCATCAAGAAGTAGACTGTTTAGAAAGCAGTGGTATCCTTTTCATTATAACCTCTAAGTCTCCATGCATCTGCCGTGCATTTATTCAAATGACGGGGATTCTGGGTTAATCGTCCGTTAGGAGACTCTGGAGCTCGCCGTACTTATCCCCCCCCCGCCGTCCCAACGCAGGAAGAGTGAGGTGCTCATCCACACACCTTCCGCTCCCCTGCAAGCACACACACACACGCCACTTATGTGTGTGAACTCGCACGCACACAGAAATGCAGGCACACCCACATGCACACATGGCAAGGAGGGGGGGCGTGGCCTACAGTCAGGTCAGGAGGTATTGTCAGGTGACCAAGGTTTTCCAGGTCAGTGAGTTCTACTCGCCACATTTTTCTTTTAACCCATCAACACCCAGAAACCATCTGTAGGTGCTTCCTTATCCCTACCCGAGCTTTGGGTTATATTGAAAGAGAGATGGTGCTTTCCTTTCATGCTCATTGCATTACTCTGCTTCCGATCTCCTTTAAGCTTTGGCCATATTTCCCAAATAGCAGTTCAGCTTCACACACACACACACACACATGTACCAGACAGAGTGAAAATTGAGAAATGTTCAGCTCCCAGTTCTCTCTCCAGATCACAATGGCCATGCTCTGAGAAGCTCACACGGCCAGCCAAAGTTAGTGTGACTAATCAAACACTGCCCTGCTCTCATCCAGATTCCAGCTACATCCAATCACACCACAATCCAGTTAATCTGCTGAAGAGGAGGGGGTGGGGTTAATGAGCTGTTTGTTGTGTATCTCTTTGTTAGGGAAAGCCATTGAGACTTGGCTTGGGGAGAGCTGAAAAACAGCCTCAGTTCTTCGAATTTTTTTATTTTGCGCTTAATTATTTATGCAGGTGGGTGACCTCCTGGGTTAAGGGTTTCAGTCCTGCCCCATCCAATGTGTGTGTAATGTGCATGTCTGGTCTCTACCTACCGTTCCAAAAGCAGTCGTTAGGTGAATGGGTATCTCAGAATTGATGGTAGTGTGTAGGAGTTCCCTATCATAAGTTAGCAGCCTGTCCAGAATGTTCTCCAGCCTTTTGCCTCCTGGGCTCTCAGGATGAGGCTGTTCTTGATATGCAGCTGGAAGATAGATGGATGGATAGATATTCAAATTAAATATCCGACACTCGGCTGCTTAAAAGCCTAAGGGGTTGTTTTAGAGGAAAGTTTCATTCCCAGCTTGAGTGGATGTGAAGTCGAACTGCCCAGAGACCACTTCTATCATGTCATAAACACTTCAGATGCTGCAAGTGCTCACAGCTCCCCCAAAGCGGACGTCACGACTTCGCCTGCTCCTCAACGGCTGCAGATACACGGCTACACTCTGCAAAGCCCCGGCGGCCGTTACGGGGTTCTGCCTTAACGTGTCATGATTCAGACTCGCTGACATTTATTCAGCGAGCGAACAAGTGCAGGTTGGCCTGCCGCTGCTGTTATGTCAGGTGCTCACGTTTGACCCCAGCATCCGTTTTCTGCCTAGACCAGATGCATCATGAGCCTGATGTTGTTCTGTGGCTGAAGCCTCAAATGAATCCGAACGAGCCTCGAATGATTTGTTTAGCTTGGATGTTCTCAGTTTCAGAACCCTCTGGACGAGGTCTCTAGGCTAAGCCCTGGATTTCTTAAGATTCTAACAGTGCCCCTGGCCTAGACGCAGTGTTGATGCAGACAGGACCCTTTCCAGTAGTTGTGTCGAGCCCTGGTTACATAAAACTCTTCCCCGCTGAGCTTCCCGGAGAAGCTGTTTGTCTGCAAACAGCCCATAATAAGCCAAATTGTGTTTGCATGGTTCCTTCTCCACCCTTCAGCTAATGCCGCTCTCCCGGGGGCCAACAAGGCCCCCTTCCTTGCCTTTTTTCTTCTCCCCTTCCTCTTCATGGCTGAGCCGGCCCGTTGCGAGTGCCAGCCAAATATTCTGTGGAGCGCCGTGCCGCTCAGAGGCTAGACGCCCCGTGGTCAGTGCTGCCCAAGTCAGATAAGGCCAGTCCTGTCGCTGCGAGGAAGTGGGACGGCCCCTTCCCTACCAAACGATCAGACCCCTCTCACTGGAAGACGGCGGCAAACGTTCTGCCCATTGACCGGAAGGGATTGCACGAAGAGTCCCAAACCTCACACGCATCCAGTCCTGGGACTGTTCTCTAAAAACAGTGCCAGGGCTGCCTATGATGATGCTGTCTCAAAGAAGATCCTTTTGTTTACTGGGCCCGGTACTATGTCCCAGGTATAATGTGTTCGGGGGTGGCTGTCGGTTCCCCCGACTCCTCCGCCTGGCACTGATAGGACTCCCCGCAACAAGGCAGGCTCTGTCTTTCAGATAATCCAGCAGGGCCATGGCAGTGCCACGGTCTTCGTTGGTCGCCATGGTTACTAAATCCCTTCTCTGGTGGAGTGGATTCGGGGAGAGTTCTCTCGGTTCCTTCTGCCTGGAAGGATGGGAGGCAGAGCTGCCCCTTACATTTAAGAAAAGTCCACCTGCACTCATTCCCCTCCTCTCCCTCATCAACCGCATCCTTGACTGTCTAACGCCCCCCCCCCCACCCCATTCCCCCTGAGAACTGAGTCCTGACTCTTTTTCTTATTTTCATGTAGACAGAGACTGAATGACAATATAACTGTTGCAGAGACTTCCAAAGGCAACAGACTGAAGAGTTTTAGCTGTCTGGTTACCATAACTGGTTACCATTTCGATCTGGGCAAGCTCCTGTAAAGCTGAGAACCTCTTAAGTGCAGCCTGAAACATGCTCTTATGTCTCTGATAGTGACCTATGTTTTCTGGAGGAGTCTAAGTGCTGTGGAAACATAAAACTGACACAGAATGCACCATCCAAAGGGCCCTTTCAAGAGATACCTTAGATTTCTGTACAAAATGTAAGACTTGTTTGATTGTGCGATATAAAGCATTTGTACACATATTTGGTGATGGTGGAGCTAGAACTATTACTCTGCCACTTATTATTCTATTGCTCATCTGCGTTTGTAATGTTCTGGAATCTGGCATCTGATTGTGACACGAGTCCGCCAGTAGTGGCAATTATCGGTGAAACCAGAGCGTGCCCATCAGCGCGCTGGGGTGTTTCTGCAGCGTAGCCTGCCGTGGGCAACTTGTCAATTTGAGGTGATGTTCAAAAAATCGGGGCGGACACATGCAGGCCCTGCGACTGACAGCTGCGAACCAGAGGGATGTTCCAAAATGCATACAAGAGGCCAATTGTGTGCTGCTTAAATATTTATTCCATCATGTCATAGGGCTCATTTTCATAGCTTGCAAGGGCAAGCGGTGAGGATAAGGAGTAGGAAGTTAATAGGAGGAATAGCTGAAGGAACTGTGGTATGGAAGTATGGCAAAGGTCATGTCTACAGTTGACGTTGGATGACTGAGGCCACCCAGCGCTCAGATCTGTGCTTCCAGGCCTTATGCTCCATTGATTCTCGGTCTTGCACCATTTTTGTCAGTCCATCAGCAATGAGCAATGCTTCTTCTCTACAGCTGGATGGGGGTAACATCAGCTTCATCCGTGTTCACTCAGGCTGAAACATTTGCCGGAGCCATATGAGGAATATTATCGGTACAACTTATAACTTACCTTTCATAGAGGGGGGAAGGGAAATCGATATTGCATGTTCTGTAAAGTGTTCTCACCTGAGATAAATCAGTGGGTGAGATTATCCCGAGGCCAGAGAATAGGGCCATTCCATCAATGGCGGATCAGGGGCGTGTATTGATCTGCTGGCGTGGGTCGCGAGTGGCATCGCTGAGTCCCCCTCATCCGTCCCAATTAGTTTCCAGTAAAGTATCTCATCAATCCCCATGTGTTTTCTGAACCAGCATATGGCCGTACAACATGGAAGGGCATCCAGGCCGGTGGAACCAGCAGCATGGAGACCCAGATTTAGATTCTGGCTGTTACCAAGAGCTGGCAGTGATTACCAGGCTCTCCACAGCCGGGCAACACCATCAGAGCTGCTTTTAACTATGCTACGTACAGTGAAGGCTAACTTTGGCCTTTTAATGATGTTGAAACTGCTATTCTATTACTCTAGGTGCTACTGGAAACAGAGGTGTTCTTGTGGTCATATGCCATTGTTTTCAGTTGTGGCTAAATTTTGAAACAAAATCCTGCAAAATCCTTGTGTATAGGATGTTATATTTGATTCAGTCACTTATTACCAAAGCCAAGAACTTGAATAAAGATTCAGTCCACCTGGCAAAGTTGGGCTGTTGGATCCTGCTGGCTTTCGGTCTGATAAAGATCTGGGTGGCTTACAATAATGCCATATGAAGTCTGAAGTGCTCCAAGATGTTTGTGTCTTCTCCTCCGCTAACGTGCTAATGATACAAGGTCTGCTTTCTGGATGTGGAGACTGTGACAGAGAGGTTGGAGCCTGCTGTCCTCCTGCCAGTTCCAATCTTTCGCCGGGGAAGTTCTGATCCACGATGCGACACGCATGCGGCGCGGACCGCGGTGCCGCTCTGTCATGTCACATTTGTCTGCAAGTCGGGCCACCGGCAGCACAGCTGGCACAGATCCCCGATTCCGCCCCCTAGTGACGCGCCTGTTTATTGCGTACCCTGGAGTCGTTACGCTCGGCGATACATAGAGGAGACGCCATCAAGTCCTCTCAGTTCCTTTTTTCATTTTCGCTTGTGAAGACGGCACTGCAGTCCGGTCGCTCGTCCATGTCATCCGACAGCAGGTAGAGACCATGTCATCCAAGGAATCGGGCCACAATACCAGTAAACTGAATTTGCTGACAATATGCATACGGCGATCAAGAAAGGAAAAGGAAACAATGTGGAGCTGGTTATGTGCTTCCTTGGAGACTTTTTGGTTCTGTTTGCATGTCTAAGTCCGATGCAGTGCTGCTGAGTGGCATAATTAGGTAGCAGTGGGAGACAGGTGGGACAGGCGTAGCTTCTGAGACATGCTGAGTCCACACCCCACGTTTCGGGGATGAGGTGTGGATATCTCAGTCACTTTCTGGAACAAAGCCACCCCTCCTTCATTCCCCAAATGCCCCCTCCATTTCTCATATGTTTGAAACAGAGCCATACTCCGTAGTCGTTAGTGGAGGGTGGGTTCATATCAACCAGGGCTGCTCTTCTAAATCTTACAGTAACTTTTGCCACCTGTACCTTCCTGAGGTGTACAGGCTCAGAGTGTGTTCCATCAACATGCCATGTAGCCCTGACTTATTCCTTGTCGAACCTGTAAGCAGGTGGAGGAGGTTTGAGCTTAGCCTTGACGACCACGTGAGGGGGAGAAGTTGGAGAGGTGCAGTTGTCCATGTCAGGGCTTCTGGGCAGGCCCACAGAATGTTCTCCAAACCACCCTGGGTGGCAAAGCCTGTTATTCATCCACCTTCGCCTCTGCAAGCCACCCGGCCATCTCCACAGCATTTTTCACATGCTCCTTGCTCCTTATGCCATCTTTCCTATGACAGAAGACTGAATCCCTGTTTAATGAGGCTCCCAATAACGTAAGGGGAGGAGACTCCATCACTCTGCGGGGCTTCTGCCTTAAAATAACTGCTCACTATGCTAATAGCCCTGCTAAAGCACGGAATCTGGGATCATCCAAGGTCTTCACACAAGGACTGGATTGAAATTCATTCTGTTTATCTGCCCCCGTTCCCCTTTTTCTTATGGTTCTTTTCAGACGACCCAATTACTAGTTGTCAGTGGAAGTCCGTTAACTTACAAACGATGTGCCGCAGCAGTGACCAAAGAGCTGGACTTCAGACCGGAAGGTTATGACCTCCAGGGAACTGGTGTTGTTCCCTTTTGCTAGGTCACAAACCCCTTTTCCTGCCATAGATGTCCTCTTTCTACACCATTTCAGATTCAGAGGGAAGGAATAATGGAAGATTATCGCGTGTTCAGATCAGGATTAGTCTGAGAAGTCTTATTAAATGCTTGAAAGAAACACTTCCGGGTACTTCCCAGAGTCTTTTTTTTTGGTGTGATTATTTCCTGGCCTTTTGCACTGGCCGTCAAATTCATCCCGGTCTCCCGGGACAGGCTGTACACGTACACCTACAGCCATTCTAGCACCTCAGCCTCTGCCAGCCTTTGGGCACATGTGTTTTACCCCCCCCTCCCCCCCCACCTGTTTATCAGCTCCCATCCCAGGGACAGGATGTGCAGAGGTGAATGAGGATGGGCAGAGCAGTGGGTAACTCAAAGGTTATGCTGTATCGTCTTCTAAAGCTGTTGACCGCTCTCTGCCATGTTCGGAAGCAAGAAGATATCTCAGGAAAACTTTCCTGGTACGAATGGAAAAGCTTAAAAAAAGGAAACACCAGGGGAGGAAGTCTTAAATATGTTTTGTATATCTGAAGTGATCTTTTTCTTTTCTTGTTTCTCAGTCTGATAAGATGAAGATGAACAGCAGAGGGTTTTAAAAATTCCTGTGCTACTTCTGTAGCGAGCCCTTTCCGGGGCGAACATGACTTTTATCACAGCATATGAAGATAAATTGAACATCGGTTTGCTTATCTAACTCCCCTCTCGTCCGCGATTCCTCGTGCAGAAAATCGATAAGCTGATTTGTTGGTCGAAATGAAGAATTTAGTCTGTGCAGGCGAGACTTGCAGGACGGCCCAGTACACCACTGTCCGAAGAGATGGAGGTCTGTCAGGGGGGTGGAGGGGGATGTTGATAATACCTGTTTTTTTCTCTAGCGATTGTTTATCCTGATTTGGCGCCTCGTCTCCAGCATTTGTTCTCTCCCTGACGTGACCGTTTGTAGGTGAGAACGTGGAACATGGAGAGCGGTTCCTAATATGAATTATGCTTTACACAGAGCTGGCAGACACTCATCCAACTGTGTAAACACCAAAGTGGCAGCATAAATTAAGAGGCAATAAACATGCAATTAAATTGTTTAGCTCAAACCAGCATGGGAGATGTCAGGCAAGGTGTTTGAATTGCTCATCTACGGACAGTTGGTGGTGACTGAACATTTTGTGTGGCGCATGGTACCAGCGGTAGGAGGGAGAGAGAAGAGATTGAAAAAGCCAATATTATGCAAATGGGGACACAACAGGAAGTGACCTCAGAGGTGAAAGATTACTGAGAGAGCCCATAGAGGTAAACAATGCCTTTCTGTTGGAAAGCAATTTGCTGTGCAGCATTTTAGTTGTGTGCTGGTACCAGCTGAAAAACAGATCCCTGAATTTCTGGCTGGGTTTTGAGCTTGGTTTTCCCGAGGAATTCTCCTGGAAATATATTGTTGTCAGTTGACACAGTGCCCTGCCACAGAGTCCTAATGGAGCCCTGCACGCGTCGGGGCCAGGAGGCTAATTGGCTGTCCTCGTGTGATTGATGGCCAAGTTTCCCGGATATGCCAAATTAGCAAAGCCCAGGGTGGGGCCTAGCAAGAGAAAGAGGGCATGCTGCAAGGAATTGCGGCACCTTTATAAGCTCTGAAGCGGGAGGAAGAAAGGCAGATGCCCCTCAGAGGGGCCAGCAGATGCTGTCTCACTGATGGTTGAGTCCGGGGTACGTGTTTGGGCGGGAGGCCCGGCACGGTGCGCCGGATTCTGTCTCCGCCAGGCTGGCACCAGGTGCAACTTCGCCCTTGAATCAAAGCACATATAACTGCTGGCAGACACATGGTGGAGCTGGCTGGTCTGCACCTTCATTGTTAGTGTAGGATTTATTCACATAAACCACAAACCTAGTGCGTATCTGAGTGTGAGTGGGGAACTGGAACAGGGCAAATGGGGAGCAGCCGCAATGTGATCATGGCAAAGCTGAGCTTGCTGTCAGAGCGTACATGTGACGCAGATATGCGACGTGTCACGATCCACAGGATGAGGGACGTGGGAGCAGAAGCTGGGGCAAACAAAAGTGGGATTTTATCAGAAACAAACCAAAAGCAAAATGATGACAGGGGACCCAAAACAGGGAGTCCAACTAACAAGGGAAGAATCAGGCAACAGTTATGGCAGACGCTATGACGTCAATGACTGGACTGGGGAGGACAGGACTGGTAGGCATTAATAAGGATTGCAACAAGAGGCAGCTGGAGTGAGTTAACATGAGGACCAGAACGAGAGGTAGGACACAGAACAGCTGTTGCATGTTATAGTCACACTGGGGAGAAAATTGGAGGGGCAGGAAGGCAGGGCGTGACACAAGGCAGACATTCGACACAGAAGTGCGATGCAGACATATGCACATTCGCATGCACATTCTGCTTCCTAGCTCCTCCTCACTGTTTTTTTTATTATTATTTCGATCCAATATACATTCCGCTAATGGCAGGTCAGGCCATCTGTCTGACTTCAAAGCACACATTGTGTGTCCAGTACTCCCTTTGGGCCTCATTTGGATCCACTTTCAGTCTCTTTTGGACGGGCCAGCCGTATGATTTTATTTTTATAGCTATGTTTCTGTCTGGAGGTGGGGCTGAGGTAATACTCCAGTCATAAGTGAAATTTTACTTAATTAATTTATTTAACATCAATTGACTAGAAGTGGAATTTTCATAGTAAATGAAATAACCCATGCAGTAGTTCAGAAAAGCATAGCACCGTTCCCCTATGAGCCCCTATGAGTGCATGGCACATTTCTCCCCAACTGTATGCCAATTTAAATGCAATTCTGTGAGAACCAGCATAGCTTGATGCACATCTCAACATAGTTTTTCATTATTTACTCACCTGAAATATTTATTGCACTATGTATGTATGGGATAACCAGCGTATAAAAATTCCCCGAGGGGAAACGGGAAGTCAGTCTTTCCCCCGGACTTGGTGCCATCTTGGTTCCGGCAGCTGTTTGACGAATCACCAGGACAGGACACGATACTGAAGAACAGCCTACAACACCTGACTTATTTTGCACTAATGGTGTGTGCTGATGGAGACCTTTTGTCAGGGAGAGGGACAGGGCACAGGAAGACTGCAGTCGCTTGCTCGCTTACCGGGTCCTAACATCGCTGTTGGAGATGTACCCTCAACGCAGGACATGCTTCACACAGGACATCTGGGCATGACAGGAACACGGGGCATGACTTTTTCGCCTGTTATGTTTTGACAAGAGGCAGCGGCCTATAAAACAAGCATTTGAAAATGTCGCATTTTAACACCAATAACCTTCTAAGACATCAGTTTAATCCCCATAACCTGAAGGGTATACACATACACACACGCACACACACACACACATAATACACATATTCTTATCTTTATGACGGCTTTCTATTAATTTCTGATGGCATAAGCCTAATCCCAGCTATGACAACCTTAACCCCTACCCAGCCTTAACCTTAACCATAAATAACCAAAGAAAATACAAGTCTTTTTCATAGATGTTTATGAATTTGAGGTTATCCTTGTGGGGACCTGTAAAATATAACAGATTTTACCACTTTGCAACAATGACACACACAGACTGCAAGTTCCAGATGTTTCTGTTGCACTGTGCACTGCCTTAGTACCAGCACATAGTAACATATAAGGCTAGCTATTCTTATGACATCACTTACCAGCAGCAGGACTTCCCGGCAGTATTTTATCTTGTATCATAGATGTTCAAAGTTGTGTTTTTATTTAGAAAATCTAAAAATGGGAAAGGGCATCAGCAGGCATAGCAGATAACAAGGACCTTAATTTTACCTGTGTGTTTAGTCTCACACTTGCAGGGTTATTATGGCCATTTAAAAACATTTCAGTAAATAAGAAAAAATAAAGATAGACCGTAAAGATTTGTTGTTGTTAATTACAGCTAAAAAGGCAACAAGTTACAGAAAAGTCTAATGTCAAATATCAAATATTCTACAATTAAACGGACATTATTTTTTATTTTATGTTTACGTATTAGAAAGTTTACTCCTTGGATTTTCTCTCAGGGAAGAAGTGCATTCATTTCTCAGTGACATTTTGTATTCATATAATAAGTACCACTGCATGCTTTCCATTTTGAATAGATGACATATTCATGGTTTGTATTGGTAAATGGGAAAATGCTTAACTGGAATTGTGTTTCAGCTCTCTTTACCTCTTATTTAATGACTGAACAGGGTAATGGATATATGTAGCTGAGAATGAAATGTGATTCCTGCACACAACAAATAAACATATTATGCTTCTCTCTGTCACAGTGTAAATCAACCCATATAATTGCCCAGCGCTGGAAAAACCGATTTGGAAATCATTTCTTTAGTTGTGCTGTAGGCTAACATGAACTCTTACTCAAGTTCCTGCAATGAAAAACAAACAAACAAAAGTAACAGTCAACTGTCAAATGGAATTGTCTTTACTCTGAGATTTAGGGTGTGTGACTATCTGACAGAAAGTAGAGCGTTGGAATTTATAACCATATGCTTTATTTAGTAAAGCAAAATAAACAAATAAAAATTACTGACATTGAGTCTAAATAAAAGTATATTGCTTGGATACATTAATCAAGAACTTGGATAGCACTGCAAATGAGATACATGTAAAAAAATAAAAAATACAGAATTATTGCAATGGCAAGAACAGTGATGACTGTTATGTTATGCCTATGATTATTATTATTACCTGTAGCAGTAGAAGTACTATTACTACTAGTAGTAGTATTTTTAGTAGTAGTAGTAGTAGCACTTTTAATCGTCATTCTAATATTTGTTGTTGTTTAGCTATGTCATATCAAGCATTTGCAATTCTTTGGCCCTGAATAGGACTGCAAGTTTACCGCAGGTAGCTAAGAATTCACAGGTAGTCAAAAAGTCAGCTGTAGAGCCGAGATGAAGTTCACATCACGGTATATCTTAGAGCATATAGGCCGTGGAAGTTACTAACAGGCAACAATGCAAAATGGAAGCACTGAGGAAAAAATAATAGCACAAATGAATGACTATCACAGATATGTTTAAATTTTCCATTTATGAGCATTTATTTTTTCCTAAGCCGCCTTTTAGTCAATGCATACGATGGAAAATACATTAAATGCCAGTTCGATATGGGTAATAAGTCTTATTTGCATCACTACATAATAAAAGCCTAAAATACAATATTCTATTACATGATTGTTTCATGTGTCATAAAAAACATAGCTATTAATAATGCTTAAAACCATACATAATAGATAAAGAAAGTCATACAGGATCAATTCAAACAACAAGGATAATTAAATTTAATTGAATATCGGCGTTACTATTATTGTTTATCTTTACTAAGCAATTTACTAGATGATTTGTTTTGCATGGTGACGTGTGTCCTCTGCAGTGCAGTGAGGACATTACGACAGCAGTGAACGGAAAAGGAAATGAAGAAGGTAAAGAGGGAATGTGAGGTGATTTGGAGGCCTTGGGGGGTGGCGAGGTAGGTTTCAGTTGTCAACCATCCTGGAGAGGGCAGCACAAATTGCTCTCTCTTTGTAGCAGTAGCCGTAGCTAGAAATACTCTCTGGAGACTAACAGGAACTGTTCCGGAATGCTGGATTGCAAACCCAGCACTACGCATCCCAAAACCCATAGGTGTAACAGCGGCGTGGCGGGAATCTGGCCACCAGCCACAGAGACGGACCGTGGAATTCCCGTTTTTCCGAGGTCATGGCGTTCACGGTTCCTATGGTTACAGCTTTAATTTCATCACCCACGGTCGGGCCTAAGCAAGCCAGGTGAAGCCGATCGCTCGTCGTCGCCGTGGTTCCGCTGTTTATTTTGATGACGACGGTACTGGCAGGCGGCACCGTTTTGGCCCGATCCAGTCGGCTCAGCGTGATCGTGCGTCTGAGCAGGAGCGTGTTGAGGGTCTGCTGCTGGGAGCGTGTTTGCTACAGAGGCACCAGGGTTTGGCTGAGCGCCCAGCGGAGGGTTGTGGGAAATCGCTGGCCAGTGAGTGCATGCACAGCCGCTAGCTATCCACGTTGCCGCCTTGTTGCTACTGCCGATGCCCAAGCACGCTGTCCGTGATGTAGTCTGAGGGTCAGCTGTCTCCTCTGCCAGACACAGAAAACGCCTTACTGAGGAGAGTTGGGTAGGTGGGGTCTCCTCAGATTCAGATAGGGGGCCACATACAGGCTATCCAGCTCCCCGGTTCAACATAATGGGAGCTTAAAGTATAGAAACAGTGTCTCTAAAGGCAAAAAGAAAAACAAGCTATGAATTATGCTTCTTTGAATTGCCACAAGAATCAAGGCTTTGCAAACCCATCCTTCTGTGGCAGGATTCCTGCAGGTTTTAGAGAACTTTTTTAATCAGTGAGTGATTAACACGTAAAATGGTGAGCTGACATACTAATCAAGTAATAATGTTAATGAAGTGGTTAAGAGCTGAGGATCGTGTACGTCCGTCAGGTACAAATTTAAAACATTTTTTGTGTATTAATATGGAATAGTGAGTCATACTAGTACCTTACTCACGTTCCTGTTTAGATGCCCAGTCCCAGAAAACTGAACGCAAACCATAATGTACAAACAGCTTAGAACGAGAATGTGCACCAAGTACATCCAGGCACCTAAAACCCCTGGTACTACTTGTGGTACACAGCCGGTCCCCAGGTTATAAACGAGATCCGTTCCCTAATTCTGTCTTTAAGCTGAATAATAATGTCAAGTAATATTAAAAGTAACTATATATGGTACTGTATTGTACCTCGAGTTGACAAGCTGCTGAAGCCATGCAATGTTTTCATGAGCTTCACAAAGCTAGTGTGTGTGTCCGTGAAAACCGAACAATGTATTTACCCTAATTTTTTATAAAATTTTTAATAATGACAGCCCGTTTGTAAGTAGGAGTTGTCAATAGATCAGACGTTTTTAACCTGGGGACTTCCTGCACTTCCTTAAAAATAAAAAAAAAATCAGAAAGTGCGAACTTCTTTACGAAGGAGTAAATATTTCCAGGCCCATAATTAGATATAACCCCCATGGATTTGGCTGCACAGCTGCAGTATTTAAGGACAAATAAAAGCCACACTCATCTATATTTTTCAAATGAGATCTGCAATAAGGATCACAAAGCCATTAATTTACGTTCGTGTTTACGCACTGTAAATCTCCACATTCATTAGGATTTAATTTCAAGGACGATCTGTAGGTCAAATAAGTAAATGTTCCCATCTTTATCAATTAAACAGCAAATGTTTTCAGGTGCTTTCTTAGCAGAACTTTAGGGGATGTGTGTCATTGATCATAATTAATGGCGTTTTATAATGGAAATTAGCCCTGCCGGTGCTACACTATCAGGCATTTAACCATCCCATTGCATATGGCGACTTCAGCAAGAAGGGATCTGCCAGTTACAGGCCTGGATATCCGCTGGGGGGGGGGGGGGGATGTAGGAAGTAGTAAATGCTTAAAGCAGAGATGTGCAGCTGCCTTTTTCTGAGCATTCATCATGTGTCAATAAAATAAGATTTACGATGATTTATTAGACACACGCTTAGCTTACTTCTTCACCCACATCCAGTACTAACAGTATTAAGTCAGTAATTCATAGGCAATAATACTATAATAAAAATATACAATAATATAAATGAATAATGGACAGCAAAAGGCAGTAGCTGTTAGTGCAATACGGAGTGAAACACTTAAGACATTAAATTAAGCTTAAGTATTGGGATTGAAGCGCTCTATATTTAATTGTTTGGTTGGTTCAGCTCGGTTCTTCAGTCTGGATAGTAGGAAGATGCCGCAAAGCCTCCTACCAGACCCAAGATACAAGAGCGTGGTTTGGGTCATCTAATATAATTTATGCTTTGTTGTGGTAGTAGTCGAGGTATACGTAGTCAAAGGACCTGGGCCCGGTTTCCCGATAACGCACACTGTTAGCGCGCTAAGAAGACTATTAAGAGTGGTGCGGACCAACCTTACGAACATGTACACGAAGATATACTTCGTGTACGAACGCTTCAGGAATCGTTCCATAACGTTAAGAGAGAGGTTAAGGTACAACTTAAGAACTACTTAGCGATAAGAAGGTTTTGGGAAACCGGGCCCTGGTCTGGTCCACCTTATAGATAGATACATAGAATGGACAAACAGGCAGCGCCGTACTCCAAATGTACTTTGAATAAATATTCCACACACTAAAAGAGAGACGAAGGATCGTCTTTTTTATTCTTTATTGATTCCAGGGGAAAGTTTTTTTGCATGCTAAAGTTTTGTTACTGGATGTATGCCTTTGATCTGTGCACACGGTCAGTTCCGACGTTGTCCGGGCGTGGAGGATCCGTGGAGCGGTTCAGCATTTGGACATGCTGCAGCTAACAGTTTTATACCTGCTGCCCTGTTTCCGCCTCCCACACCCCATCTTAGTGCTCCGTCACCGCCAGTTCTCATGCCTTCCATTTCGCCCGGCGTGACCGCGGCAACCAGAACTGGGCGGCTCCAGAACCAGGATACAGGGAAAGGGCAGGAATTGCCCAAAAATATTGCCCAAAAACTGAGGCTTGGCGTGTGCACGTGTCTGCATGGATTCCCAGCAGATTGTCGATGTGATAATCAGCAATGTAAGGCCACGTCGAGCTTCAGGCATCCGGCAGCCTGTAGTATTTTGTAATGGTATATTTGCTGGGTGCTTTAAAGATTTCTGTTACAAGACATGTTTACAAATGTGCTACAACGTTAAATTCATCTTACAGAAGTATAAATGCAAGCCTGACGCGAGCAGAGTAAGGAATTAAACATAATAAATAAATTATGTGAAATATAGAAATTGTATAGGTGTGTATTGCTTGATTATGCCCTTGATAATATACAGTATCGACTATTTTAGAGGTCAATGTTCGGCTGTTATGCAGTCTCTATGAAGTTATTACTGGGGGTGCTCACCTCGCTTGGGCAATACTGAACATGAAAAAAGGCTACTGTCTGGCTTTTATCTCCTGTGGCAAATGAAAGCTTAACCTTCGCCTGGCCTGCATCAGTCAGCATGCGTCCTATGTTACGGAAGCCATACGGCAAAACAGAGAGGGCACCTCCCCTTTTATTACTGCGGATTAGAGCCCAACCCACCGGACCGGACAGGAAATGGGGCACACGGCCCGGGAAGTGCCACCTATCCATAGCTCAAATGCAGCTCAGCTTTCATCAAAGACATTGATCCAATAACTCGATCGAATTCACAGATTTTTTAAAATATTTTGCCACTCTAACTTCTTCCATTATTGATCCATCCATTATTGTATATTGAGTAGGTTGGATATTAAATTAAAACGTATTTTGAAGATTAAACATATTGGCTAGATGTGCACAAAAATATTGATTCTAGTTACTTAGTGCATGCTGTTGTGCATCATTTATTTAACTGATTGCATCAAATGCTGTCACATTTGTAATGAATGTTTTTTACTCCACATGTATGTATTTAAATTTTAAGATGTGTTCCCCTTTGTTACTTCTGTTTGAACTGAATTGGCATTGGAATTGGCATTTAATTTCAGTCTTATGGATTTCATTTGAATTGGATTTCCTGGAACCAGGGCCGGACCGAGCCTTTATGGGGCCCTAAGCAGAATTTGATTAGCCCCCCCCCCATCAAGATATCTTGACATTTCAAGCACTCATGGGGGCCCCCTGGTGGGTTGGGGGCCCCAAGTGGCCGCTTAGTTCGCTTAAGCCTTGGGCCGGCTCTGCCTGGAACATTTGAATTGAAATTCGCCATTTGAATTCCATGGAGTTTTCACAGCGGCTTCTGGTATTAGATATCCACCATCTGCACAGCCTAGCTGAACAAGAGCAACTGAGCGTTAACCTGAAGGACTCCGTCTCACTAAGTTCACTGTTTTGTTTAGCTGAGCTTTATGAGTTCTGTCCACCTAGGATTGGCAGGCTCTATCTTGCACTTCCGGGATCCTGACCACGTGACCGAGTACAAGATGTGGAGGGGGGCTTGTGTCCATTCTCTACTGCTTACCCCGGACTGATTATAATTAGACCTCTTAACTGATTAGGAGTAGGAAGGAATTCTTAAGATGGTGTAATTGTGTAATTGCTGAACACAGAGGGTGAATGCACACCAAAATGCCCACATACTGCTGGTCACTAGGCTTACCCATCTACATCGTAAAATGAGCATGAATTCATGCTGGTCGTGCTTTAGTTGGCATTTATCTGTTATGTTTTTGTTTTAATTAGAATTTCTGTTAATGAACTTGGTGTCCGAAAGGTCCTTCTTCATGGTAGCATGGTGTCATTAAACCTCTGGAGAAATCCAGGGTGTTTAGCTTTATAAATAGGTGACCTTGTCCTTTACATTTTTTTTCACACCATCTAATGTAACGAATCCCCCAAATCCGCTGGGTGCCTGCACACCAGCCCCTCACCGAAAGAACGCTTTAGCTAATGTTCCCGTCGCTCCGGCGCCACGCAGCCTGCTGCGGTGGGGTGCCGCGGGTCGTTTCCGTGTGAGTGATGCGCCAGCCGTGAGCGGCGCCAGCCTGGGAACGCACCTGGGGGTAATTGCGGCCACCCTGGGCGCTGCCGGCTCACAGCTCTCATTTGCGTGTAGCTGGAGGGAGCGCGGCTTCCCGATTCCCCGAGTGCCACCGTCAAAGCGGCTAAGAGCCGGAAGCCGCTTCACGGTTCCCGGACAAAGATGGGAGGAGACAGGGAGATTAAGTGCAGTCCCACGCCGCCATGCCGCCGAATCTGCCAATTACTTTCCAGATGCCGTACTAATGCCACCTGGTTAATTCAGTGAACGGCTTACCAGTGTCACCCCAGTCATTCCTGGGATGCTGTAGCCATGGCGTCCCCTGAGTCTGAGAATGACTTACCGGAGCTTTTTGTAAAGATATTAAAAATAAAAAAAAAGAGTAAAATGCCGAAGCCTGCAAAATGCGATCGCAGGAAACTGATTCCAGCGTGCTTTCTGATTCACAAATTTCAATCCGTGCGCCCCCCCCAAAAAAAATTGCTGCGTTTTCCACCGAAGACAGCTGGGGAGTCCAGCAGTGGCGGCCCTTTCCACGTGCAGCAAAGGGGGCTCGGATGGGCCCGAATGAGCGCTAGACATTAGCAGGCTTACCGCTGACCTTAATTGTTGAGCCGGAGATGCATGTCCTGGCGCTCTGAATTCACTGCCCGCCTGTCCTGCCGAGAGAACCCGGAGGCGAATACGAATGCGCTCCGCGGCATGCCTCCACTCCATGCCTCCACTTCCACTGCCCTTTAACTGGACAGAAAGCGGCGGGCCACCGTTTCTGGGCCCGGAATAAGCCGAACTCTGGAATCAACAGACCGGCAGAGCCAAATTCCAGCGCTCCCAGCATCTGACATAGGGCAGAACGATTTCTTAATTTCAAATCGATATCGCGATTTGAAACAACACAATTAGCAAATCGCAAAGGCCGCGATTTAGGATATGCATTATACAGCCCTTTGACTTTGTTACGGAAAATAACAGATAAAACGAACGTCTCACCACAATGTTCAGTGTAAATCCTCTGGATTTTTAAGCGAAATTGATGGGACTAAAGAGTTCAACTAAAAAATCGTGTTTTCAGTAACTATGTTGAATTATCACGTCACGATCTGTGGCCGCCCACAGGCAGTTTATCATGAGAGGACCCAGCGACATAACTTCCCGTTTACCCATTATAGATTT
>JAODKN010000041.1:9487802-9499062 GCA_026774425.1 Petrocephalus zakoni
CAGAAACGGAGGTGACAGTTGGGCGGAGCTGCCGACTTGAGGGCGGATCCGCACCGGACGTCGTTGCTATCGGGGCTGCTTGTGGGACATTTGAAGGCTGGGTTATTTGGGATGTGACTGCTGTTGAAACAGAGTGTTGGAGAAAAGCAGTCTGCAGCCAGATGGGTTTTGATGGCCTTCTTTTGACTGTAACAGGAAAGTATACATAAAAAAATATATCAGAATGGAGCCTAATTGGACTGAATATAGTTAAACATGGATGGATGGATGGATGAGTCTAGTTTCAAGCTACATAATTACCAGTAATGAAATTCTTGGTCTCAGAGCCACCTCAACTTTTACACAGTAACTAAAATCAAATAACGTAGTAAATAAAAGAACAGAATAAGTAATAAGTGTAAAATAAAAATATAAAAATTATATGGATGGATCAAAGCAGTAACTTCCTGATACATGCCAGATGACAAGTTAGTTTTCTGAACACAGAACACATCTTCTACAGGCTCAAGTAAGAGGAGAGTCTGGTGGGCAGATTAACTACCAGCCGTGGGCTTATCGCAGGCTGGCATAGCCCCATTTCATACTGGAGGTATGCTGTTTTCTCAGCCCCTCAGATTACATCACCAGCTCCCTGAGTAATGATTCAAAATGAAAATAAATGATTGAAACTTCAGCCAATCAGGCCAGTCATTTGTTGTGATGTCACTCTGATTGTTGTGAAAGCTTAGAGCCCTATCCTCGGGCCCCAGTATTCAAACAGTGTGATGGCTTGACAGTTTAATGGCATGCTGGGTATGTCATCTCAGTTGCATCACCTAGTGTGAATTTGCACACACTGCAAATAAACTTTATCATGCTCATTCTGTTGCCTGCTCGTATACCCTAGATTTGGCAGTCGCACTTACGAATACAAGAAGTCACCTGGGGTCTAATGTCATTCGTAGTCAGCAAGGCCCAATGTGGCATCTACTTAAGTTGGCCATCCAGAAGCATTCCCTGGGACACAATAGGCCTGGAGGGGGTCAGCTGAGGGACAGCCAATAACCAGCTTAAGAAACTGGATCTCTGACTCTGTATCTGTCAACAGGCCTGCAAAGACAGAGAGCAAAGTGAGTCAGGAATATCCACGAAATCAGCAGAAATCCTCCGTGGGCAACATATTCAATTACCACTGTTATTATGAGACAATGATGCAAAAAATTAAGTGATAGCCACTGGCTACTTATTGTAATAGTCCAGACTGGGATGCTAATGTAGCGGAGATGGTGAGGTTGCACAGGAACTCACGGGGAGGTTGGGCGGGGCTTTGACTCCTCCAGGGAAAAAAATGCATGTCAGGGCGGAACTTCTGAGAGCTGGATGATACAGCAGCACAGTGATCAAATGCCCTTCCCATACAGCAAAGGCTGATAACCAAGCACTCAGAGGAACACCAGCCAAAGACGAACATCATCAAGTGGTGCGACCCAGTGGATCGACACAATTATTGTCAGCTTCCATAATGCATAAAATCATATTTTAAAAGAGGACTTTGTCACCCAGAGTCATGGGCTGGTCCTGCCAAAGATGGTCTGTAACACATACAGTATATGTTTACACAGGGAATTTACCCTGTCTTGGGATTGATGGAGGTAATGGTAACAAGTTGACAGCTACTATCATGTTATTTATGCGATTGTGTTATCATGATGTCAGCCTTTCGGGGGAAATGTGGAAGGTCGGGGGGATTCCGGGGTGAGTCTTACGGACCAACGGCAGGCATCTCTCCGGGATGGGAAGATGTGGTCCATATAGGTCGTGGCTATGCACACGTGGTACTGGGGAGGGTGGTTTAGGGAGTTAAACCTCTGATGGTCACCAGTTTAAATCCCATCTTGGATAAATGACACCAAGCATGTACTATTCAAATGTACCTGTACTCATGCAAATTACAAATAATGCTTCAATAAAATGTCCGTGTAAGTAAAAGTGCCTCCACCTGTAAGTGTCACACCCCTGCCTGCAGGGAGGCGCCCTGCTCTTTCTAACCGCCATCTTAACTGTGCCCGCCCATTTAGCATGTAACCACCTGTGGCTGGCCCGTTTCCATGGGAAATTCATGTAAAGATGCTCTGACCCACCCCAGTCAGCGGGGGAGGGGTGGCGGTGAGTAATTAATAGCTAACAGAGGGGCGAGGGCAGTTCTGCAGTCGGCCTGAGCGTAGGCGTATATTTTTGTCACAGGCATTCAGCCGTGGTGACTGGAGCACAGTGCACCGAGCAGTGACAGCGAGCGGCGATGCTGGGGACACTAAAGACTGGATCCCAGTGCCCCCTCGGTAGCAAGGACAGAGGGAAAACACAGGGGGGCCCTTCAGGGGCAGTTTGTCAGGCCCTGGTGACAACAGCCAGCAGTAAGGCTCACCGGCAGGGGTATTATAAAATTATAACCCCCATCCTCCTCATCTGATGCCACAACCACCTTATGTGGGCAACAAGCCGTTCCGGAGATGGGGGGGGGGGGTTGTTGTAGGCAGGCACCAGCTTGAGGAAACATTTCTTAAGGGGGGTATAGCCTTGATGTGTTTCTTGGGAAGCTGGCTGAGATGCGGGGTGGTATTTATACCTTTGTGTTGCTGTCATTGCTGTGGAAGGCTGTCCTTGTTTCTGAATCCCAGTACATGGCTTCCGTCTCACTCTGCCAATGTGCTTATTGCATTACTGTCGACGGCCTCTCCGTGTCTCTCTTCCACATTTCCAGACACTGTGGGACGACACGGGCCTGGTTCTGATAAAGCCCGGTGAGCCACTCAGCTCCGAACAGCACAATGGAAGGGATCTTACGCAACATGTCAGATACTGGATTCGATTGTTTGTGAGCAACACGGGGCTTCACAGGAAAAGCCAGTGACAGACAACCTCTGTTGGATCTTTCTAGAAGAGGTCACTGGTAAAAAGGCTCAGAGACAGGGATAATTAGCTGCGGGGAGAGAAAATTAGACAAAGCAGGGGTGAAAAAATGGAACATGAGGTTATAGTGGGAAAATAAGTAAGTGGTCTACGCTGTCTGTACATAAGTCTATGCTGTCTGTACACAAGTCTACACTGTCTATACATAAGTCTACGCTGTCTGTACATAAGTCTGCACTGTCTATACAAGCCAGGATGAAGAAGCTTGTGGAACTACGGTCCCAGGAAAGTTCTTCATCATCAATATCGGTTCACAGCATAAGCCAGGCAGGTAGCAGTCAGCAGATGTCTGGAGAAGGCTTGGTGAGAGAGGGAGCATGGAGGCAAGTAGCAGCTGTGATCTCGGGGAGGTAAGGTACTCATCTCTCAGGGACGGGGGGCAGGAAGCCGATCAGGTGAGGCGGGCCCAGCTGGGCGGCTGGTCCACCTTCAAGGCTTCTTGGCACAGGCGTGGTCTGCTCCGCCGGGGCTGAGGAGAGGCAGGGTCAGTGCGTGCGGGGTGCCAGGGTAGGAACGGAGGTAAGAGGGTGTAAAAAGGGTGGCAGAGAGGTGCAGCAGCTGGTCAGATGTTTGAATGTGGGATGGAGACGGAGCGAGAAAAGGAGAAGAAAGCTTTTCAGCAGAGCGGTGAGCTTAGCTCACAGGCAGAACATTCCGGAGGAAGAGCCAATGGGAGGGACGCCAGCGGGGCAGGATGAAGGAAAGGCAGATGGCGAGAAGATGGATGGTGTGAAGGTGCAAAGGAGAAGGCAGGTGGTGCAAATTCAGATGGAGGGAGCACGGACGAGAGAGGGCGGCCTGGCAGCATGTAGTATCTGCAGAAATGCGGTGCTGAGTGCACCCAGAACAGGAGTAAGAGCACCGCTCCTCACGAGGAGTGCCGCGCTTAGCCCACACTCGCTCCTCCCCGGTAACGGTCATTAGTCAGAGCCCCCTAATAGCGCGTTTTGACGACTGCATCACAAACTCGGAGTGCACGCTGCGCCATTCATTAGGTGCTGTAGCACTCCGGCCGCTACCGGCAGCTAATTGCACTCTGAAGTGTGATGCTTCTTGCAAATGATGATCTTTAAGAAGGTGCTGGAAACTAATTAAATGTTGACACTTGCTAAGCTGAGGAGTGAACACACACTGCCATCTGCGTGTAACGTAATTGCTCTAAACTGTTGTTTATAAATAACAAAAAAAAAAGCTAGTGTAAACGATCAAATTACTACTTAATACAAAACACTACACAAACATTGTAGGAACCAAAGACATGGTAAATAGAGGCAGACCGCTGAACAGAACCACTTCATCTGAAATTAACTTTCTGGTGCTATTTAGTGCTAATGTTTGCTGCCTGTTTGTCCCGGCTCTTTCTTTCTCCTCGGAGTGAAAAAGCACCTGTCATTCCATGGCAACAGGTGCCGGTACCTGGCACACATTAAAGTAACGAGGGGGACCAGCTCGGTAAACCAAAAGACAGGAAGTGAGGTTAACCAGATCTGTAGGGGTGAAGAGTTTATTGGTGATGGAAAGGCTTTGATATAACAAAACGAGAAGTGTCCATTGCATATTTCCGCACACTATAAAAAAGGGAAGACAAGGTAAGGCGATGCTTTACTATAGTAATAACGATCGTGATGATGCTGATGACATATTTTCGAGGTGGCTTCATAGGAGCTCTGGGTCTCCCCCTGGCAGTCCTGCTTGAGGTCTGCGGGCCCCTTTGGTACTGGACCAGCCTGTCAGCGTGTGCTAAGGGAGGTATGGTCCCCAAATGCCATCGCCAAGCATTCTGTTCCTCTCTGCTTCTGCCTGCCCCCTCCTTTGGACTCAGTCACGTGTCTCCGGCGTCAGGCGCGGGGTCAGCGTGTGCCGGCGCCGTCCGGTGTTAGTGCTTCCCGTCGCCCGCCGTCCCTCCCTCCAGGCAGAACGCTGGCGCCGCCCTTGTGGCCCACATTCATCGGCGACGCGGCAGCTTCCCGGGACACTGGATTTTTGAGACACTTACTCACGCCAGTCTCGGCCGTGCCAGCGCTTTGCACAAGAGGCGCGTGAGTACAGGAGCAGTCTGCAAACGACGCAGCTCGTGTTGAAAGTGCTCGCACTTCCTGACACACTAAGACATACAAATAAGCTCAGCTGCGAGGAGCATTTCTTGGATTTTTTTTAAGGTGGGGGATATATAAGGGCCCATAATTCACAGAGGGGCCAACTTTATCATTGGCCAGTAATATGTTCTAAATCGGAGAGTGACAGGGGAGGGGGCATTTCAGGATCCAATCAGCTTTCAGCTGGGGCCAGTGACCCCCACCACTATATACAACCCTGCTCAGTTTCCTATAAAGTCTGTTATATTTATAGAAACTTTATGCATAAAAAGATTCATTTTAATCATTTGGTACACACATTTGTTATATTCGTCATGCACATTAATCACATATATGCCATAATGTACGACACAAATGTAGAAGTTGTTATGCCGTTGCTATATATCTTCTTTGTGACGTGTGAGTCCAGCAGAGTGGAGGGGAAGGTCACAGCTGCAGGGGGCGGGAGTGCTGAGCAGACGTCTCCGTGACGGGCGTATCTCACTGCTGTCGCTACGTGGCTCGCATTCCGATTTACCACTCCATCCATGCACCCAATACGGACATAGATCCAGTACAGAAAATGCAGCGCTATCCAGCAGAAAGAACCGAGATGGGAAGCATCAGCTGTTACGCTGTGATGTCACGCCTCACTCGTGTAATGGAACCACGCGTCCTGGAGGGGGCGCTCCTGTGCAGGTCACGCGGGCAGTCTCCTCCCCCGCTCCCCATGCTGCGTGGGGTGTGTCGCAGACAGGCCGGCCATGCAGACATAAATAATGTCCCCAGGATAATAACAGAGACCCCGCAACCTGGAGGCGGCTGTGGCTGGGAGCGCAATTGATGGTTCAGGGGGAACATCCATCAGGCAGGCCTTCAGCCAGGCTGAGGGGGGGTGCTCAAGTCGCCTGTTCCGTAACTCCCAGGCACGCACACACGGACGCACACGGGCTCTGCGTCTCCAAAGGAAAATGCATTAAAAGGTGGGAATACTGGGGCTGGGTCACAGCCTTGCGTCTTTCAGCTAATATCAGCTCTTTTCCGAATTTTATGTACCTGCCCTAAACCAGAAAAGCACCTAAAACAGCCATAATCTCTGACTGAGCACCGCTACCTATAACATCCAACAATTAACCGAGCAGGTAATTAACGAAATGTACCCCTGTTATTGAGAGAGGGCCTCAATTGGCCGATAAAATGCAGCTGGCCTCGTGCATAAAACAAGTGAAAAAGCCCGAAAAAACAAGGAGGACAGAAAACATGTTTGTTAGGAGACACGGGTCAGCCAGAGACGAGATCGGCCTGGTTTTATGTGACGAGGCCGACGTCCCTCGAAAAGCTGGCCTTCCTCCTCCTCCTCTTCCTCGGTCTCCTTACATGCGAGAAGTGACCTGAAGGCCAGAACCTGAAAGCCTTTAATGAATTAAAGTGTCCATAGGTGATGCAGCATAATGAATGATCGCATCCCCAGAGAGCCCTGCACTCAGCCTGCCAACATGCTGGAGAATGGGGGGGCAGGGGGGGGCGGTGTAGTGGGGACCGGGGCCAGCGAACAGCCTTTCAGAGGTGTGTCACTCTCCGGGATCTGCCAAGGAGCGTGCCGAAGACGGCCACCACTTAGCCGGGGCGACCCCGCCTCATTAGCGCGGCCACACGCTAACGCGCTAACACAATCGTTAACTGACTCGCGGGTTCCCCTTATTCTTCATGCCAGCTCCAAGTGTTTTTCTCGCTGCGAGCGAACAAACGCGCTCACTCAGCAGAGCCGGGCCAAGAGCGGCGATTGGCAGTGCGTGCAGAGGGATCGATGGCAGATTCCCCGAGGACAGGTCACCAAGGAGCGTGCTCACTGTCACCAACAGGCCCGTACACACACGTCAGAGGGCGGGCTCACCGTAAGAGGCGGAACATCACTGGGTCTTGCCTAGCAGCAAAGTGGCATGGGTACAATCAGTGGTGGCCTGAAGTGGGGGTCTGGTTTGAGGGCCCAGTATGCTGTACTTTCATGGGTCCCAGGATCTCTAGTGGCACTTGGGTATGGTGCTTACATCCTGTTCATTACACGATGCATTGGCGGGCCAGGCACAGGTTCTGCAACCCCCGTGAGAAAGGTGCATCTTGGCAGCCCTCTGTCCTTGGTGCCTCCCAGAGCCCAAAATGGGCAGGGTGGATTCTGAGAGAAAAGGTGGCGACGAGCCCGTGTCACTCTGACTGGCCGTCTGACTGGCAGCCTCCAGGGGACTCTGAGACCACATCATTATCACCCGCTGCCATTTATGCTCTTATTTGGCCCCTCATTTGGGCTCATGCATCCGGATTCTTCTCATTACATTAAAATCCACACTCGGGCCCTACAAATGAGATATAAGTGTACACTTTCTAATCCATAAGCCCCTGCCAGCTCTCACAGGTATGACCGAGTTTTGCAATTACACTGTTCTGTAATGCAAGAGAGAGCTTTTTTTTTTTTTTAATTATGATCTTTGTTCTTTTTGTGGTTACAATTTGTAAATTGCATGAATAATTCTGCAGGCAAAAGAAAGAAATGAATATGAAATAAAATTAGTTAACCTACTTTTTTTTTTTGCATTTTTAGAGAAGTAATTAGGTTCACGTTTTGATTAACTAAACAGTGAAATATCCATGAGACTGTTTTATCTCTGGAGAATCTTCCTAAATTCCGATTGGCCTGTATTCCATTGGTATCCGGTGGTATTTTCCGCAGTTTTTCACAGCAGCAGGAATTGACAGGGAATGCCACATCACCCCAGGGGACCTCTCCATCAAAGCGGGCCTCTCATCTCAGTGCTGTTTTAGTAGACCGCTCATAAACATCACCTGCTCTTATTTCAAACAGCAGATTCTCCTCACCGTGCTCAGAGTAGCCCCTCCCCTCTAATGCCCAGGCCCGGAAGAGACAAAAGCCTCATATTGAATTCACTGGCATGGACGGGGAATGACTCAGATGTCGCTCTCTGCTTTTACCTCTCTGTCTCTCGCTCCATCATCTGCTGTTATGAGCCATCCATGAAGCCATATAAGTACAGCCCCGCGATATTTAAAAAAAAGAGAGAGAAAGATAAAGTGTTAATGAGGCATGATTAGCAGGACGCTGCTTTCTGCATGGGCACGCAGATCCAGCTCATTTGGAAGTAGGCGAGTGCACACTCCCGGTTGCCTTGTCTGCGGCATGCATATGTCCCATCGATGCATCACGTGTCCTTACCGCCCAGACATCATTCATTATGCTGCCATTATGTAGATTGGCATATGAGAAAAAACTTTATGTACAGCTAAATGAAATAGATACATTTGTTATATCCATTCATCCATCCTCCAGTGACTTACCCATGTCAGGGTGGTGTTGTGTGTGTGTGTGTGTGTGTGTGTTTGTGGTTGTAGTTATATTAGGGTTATATCAGGGTTAGCTGTACGTTTTTTCTGTCCATTCAAAATCCAAAATATTATTTAGATGCTGAGGCCCTTATCAGGGGGACAACCAAACAGCCGTACAGTGTACCTTGTCACTTGCCCCCCGCCCCCTCAATTTTCCACTAGATCTCAGCCCCCAGATAATAAAACGATCACAAAAGCCATTGGCCGCGATTGATGTTATGATTTCCACGGCAAACCGGGCGTAAGCGGCTGGCCGCAATCAGATCTCCCCTTTGATATGGAAATATGTTGTGGCGATGGAGTAGGACAGCGCCGGCCCGCTTTCGCGCTCGCAAAACCGCCGCCTGCGGACTCGCAATTAAGACGGAAGGGCGCCAGCTCAGAGCTCCTTCAAAGCTTGGCGCTGAAGAGCCGTGCTGTGTGCCGCTCGTGTTGCCGGAGAGGAAAGCGCGCGGCGACGGCCCGCCGTCATCGCCAGGCATCCGACGGCGTGAAATTCCTTAGATCCCCTCCTGTGTCTCAAGCAAACAAACTAAGGGGTGGCGTGCGGGTCCGAGCGCTGTCTCTGCGGCCTATTACGGAAAGAATTACACATGCAGATGGGGACGGGAAAGCCACAGGGTTAGTCTGTAAACTGCATTCCGCTAAATGATGCCATTTTCTGGGCTGGAAGTAGCCTTTGTGCTTATTATCGTGCACTAAGGCATTTTCAGTTGGTTCCAGATAAATTGGTGAAAATGGATTTCGCTACCTAGCAATTTTTTTGGGGAGAGGGAAACTCATCTCCTCTTCCATCCATCCATCTTCCAATTGCTTATCCTGGTCAGGGCCGCGGTGGGGGAGGGGTCTGGAGCCTATCCCAGACAGCACAGAGCTCGGGGCAGGGCTACACCCCAGGTGGGATGACTCATCATCTCCAAATTGTTTTATTCATTAGAACAGAGCACCTGACACCAATAAACAAGGATCATCCTTTTTTTGTCTCTTCCTATTGACCTGCGCATCTATTTTGCAATTAACGTCACCCGGTGTTTTAACTAAACAGCGGTTTTAAGTCGTAAAAGACAGACTGAAAGAGTTGCTTAGTTCTTAAAGGAAAAGATAAAGAATCTTGTAAAATTCTAGTGCCTGCAGTTAGTCCCCTTTTCGTTTTAGACACATGCTTTAAAGGTTATGGGACTTGAGGAGCTGATTCTTTGGAAAGGTTAATTATCGGAATCTAAAAAAACTGCTGTCCTTAGTTTACAGTTTCGGACAATCCTGGACGATCAGGCCCCAGCCTTCATCAGAGTTTTATTAACTGCGTGTCCAGTGTTTTCTATATTTTTAATTGATATGTTGATCTGTTATATTTTTGCACCAATTGCTAAGTGATAATAATGGCTTTGTGTCTGTGTTTGTGTGCGTGGGTCAAATATGTGTTACATTGCGGGGACGAAATGTTCCCACAGTGTTATTAAAAACCTGTTATTCTGACAATGTGGGACTATTTTTTCAGTCCCCACAAGAAACTAAAATTTGATAAAAAAAAAAAACTAAAGCAGCTAAAAGTCTTGTGTTTTGCTTTTGGTTTGGTTACTTAAGGTTAAGGTTAGGGCTGGGTAGGGGTTAAGATTGTCATTGCTGGGATTAGCGTTATGCCTGTAGAACAGACGGTCCCCACAACAGTATGAGTACAAACTGGTGTGTGTGTTTGCCTGTGTTCATGCGCACGCATGTGACCTGATCTGACATCCGATTTGGGGCATGTGCCCTGCCCTGTGCCCTGTCCTTATTGGAACAGGCTCCAGGCTCTCCCCTTCATCCTGTCCTAGATAATCAGGCCAATGATGAACAGATGCTAATTGACAGGAAACATTAACCGCCTTCCCATCTTCCCAATAGTCATTTATTAGTCAGTTTTTTTTTTAACTACTTCTATGGCTACTGATGAATCTTCGCTGAGCGGGCAACATCAACGGGCAGCATATAAAGCACGCTCGACCGTCGCATTCCAGCACGTGTGACTTTCGGCTATCCCAGAAAGCATCTGCGAAAAAGGCTCAGCTGGCATTTTTACACAGGTCTACTTTAATCAACGGTCCGTGTTGTCCAGGTCAGCTTTTACAACCTCACGGTCACGCTAAGAGGGTCTCGCATTAGCCTGTGCATAAAGATGGGAAGCAGATCGCAAACACACGGTGTTCGGGGTGCCCCTTCTACTGTGTAACCCTGATGCATATTTTAAGAAGGTCATTAAAAATATACTAGGATGTCCATCTCAACTTAATGGCACTATTATTGCCCCGGCTTTTAACAAAATTTTGTAGTGGATACTATAAGAGTGTCTTTCGTGGCTACAGAAGACCTTCAGACAGATGTCCTTCAAACCGCGGAATGTTTTCATAGTCACTCTAGTACTGCTACTAGAGTAGTACTGAGATGTCACGGTCGATGTTACTAATGAATCTCTGCTTTTTTGTGTACTTTCATCCTTATAGCATACTTTAATTGCATCTAAAGGACTTGCGGTAAGGGTCACATTCTTGCAAGTGACACCGTGGAATAGACTTACTGTAAGGGTACTCAGGCTGATGGTGCCAAAGCAGTGCCACCAATCTCTCTGCCCATGTACAGAGCAGAAACGGGCCTCAAACCCACGTCTTGCAGGCGCGAGGCGGCCGTGATACTCACCAAGCCACCCATCTCTCTGCCCATGTACAGAGCAGAAACGGGCCTCAAACCCACGCCTAGCAGGCGCGAGGCGGCCGTGATACTCACCAAGCCACCAATCTCTCTGCCCATGTACAGAGCAGAAACGGGCCTCAAACCCACGTCTTGCAGGCGCGAGGCGGCCGTGA
>JAODKN010000041.1:9499162-9516470 GCA_026774425.1 Petrocephalus zakoni
CGCGAGGCGCCGTGATACTCACCAAGCCATCAATCTCTCTGCCCATGTACAGAGCAGAAACGGGCCTCAAACCCACGTCTTGCAGGCGCGAGGCGCCGTGATACTCACCAAGCCATCAATCTCTCTGCCCATGTACAGAGCAGAAACGGGCCTCAAACCCACGCCTTGCAGGCACGAGGCGACCGTGCTACTCACCAAGCCACCAATCTCTCTGCCCATGTACAGAGCAGAAACGGGCCTCAAACCCACGCCTTGCAGGCGCGAGGCGGCAGTGCTACTCACCAAGCCACCAATCTCTCTGCCACATCTTGGGAATGAATTCAAAAGTGCTTGCAGCAAATAGGGGCACATTTGACTGCTTCATCTCCCTCAAGTATTAAATGAGACTATTAAGCCATTAACCCCCCTTCCTGGAAAAGTGATGGGGTGTTGGGGGGGTCGGGGGGGTTGGGTTTTCTCACCCTTGCTCTAACTGCTTTGGTTTGCGCATGTCTGCATGCGCGTCATTCATGGTGCCGCGTTATATAATCCGTCATGTTGCGGCCCGCCCCTCTGAGGCCACGGCGTCTCTGAGCACCGCCGTTCCTATAAACTGGTGGGTTTCGGTCACGATGAGCCGATTAGTGTGTACCGCCAGTGATCTGCTGCAATCTTTGTACTGGTGATCTACCTCTCTCTCGCTCTCTCTCTCCCTCTCTACCTCTGTCTGTCCCTCTCTCGCTCTCCCTCTGTCTGTCCCTCCCTCTCTCTGTCTCTCCCTCTGTCTGTCCCTCTCTCTCTCTCCCTCTCTACCTGTCTGTCCCTCTCTCGCTCTCCCTCTGTCTCTCCCTCTCTCTCTCTCCCTCTCTACCTCTGTCTGTCCCTCTCTCGCTCTCCACCTCTGTCTGTCCCTCCCTCTCTCTGTCTCTCCCTCTGTCTCTCCCTCACTTCCTCTCACATCCTCTCTCTCTCCCTCTCTACCTCTGTCTGTCCCTCTCTTGCTCTCCTTCTGTCTGTCCCTCCCTCTCTCTGTCTCTCCCTCTGTCTGTCCCTCGCTTCCTCTCACATTCTCTCTCTCTCCCGCTCTACCTCTGTCTGTCCCTCTCTCGCTCTCCCTCTGTCTCTCCCTCTCTCTCTCTGTCTCTCCCTCTCTACCTCTGCCTGTCCCTCTCTCGCTCTCCACCTCTGTCTGTCCCTCCCTCTCTCTGTCTTTCCCTCTGTCTGTCCCTCTCTTCCTCTCACATTCTCGCTCCCTCCCTCTCCCCCTCTGTCTCTCCCTCTCTCCCTCTCACATTCTCTCTCCCTCCCTCTCTACCTCTGTCTCTCCCTCTCTCATCCTCTCCCTCTTTCTCTCTCATTCCCCATTGATTTATTCATGCACCTATTTAATTATTTATTTATGCGTCATCTGTCGCAGGCCCCTCTCGGGCCAGCTGCTGCCGTTTTTATTTATTTAGTATTTAAGTGTACAAGGCGCGTCTTTTCTCCCACTCGCTCTCTCGTCTGCTCCATACCTCTGTTCTCCCTCTCATCTGCTTGCTCTGAGCTGCAAGTCACATTTACCCCCCCCCCCCCAACTCCATCCCCCCCAGACGTGGGCGGGACTTTTTCTCGAGCAATCGCGGCCTTGTCAAGGGACAGCGGGCAAATAAATTGTCCCCTGCCATGTCAACGGCTCGAGTCGATGGACTAGTGGACTGGAGAAGTGGGGGGGGTTGTCACACGAACCTCCCATGAGGTCACCTCCCCTAACCTGGGTCTCGCAGCCTGGTCCACTGGACATGGGGTCTCCCGGGGGGCTGATTTATCACCGGTCACTGACTACATGGAAGCGGCCATGTCCAAGCAGCGGCGTTACATTTTCATGGTGGCAGGACGCTCTCCGCGTGCCGCTGTGTCACCAGCCGGGAACGCACTCGTGGAAGGCAGCGAGTGTGTATCTCTGCTTGGATTTTAAGGTGGTGGGTGTTTGCTGAGCATGTTTTAGTGCTTACTGGGCGTTTCCTGAGCGCTGTGGCAAGGTGAGGTCAGTCAGGTGAGGTTGGGTGCGGGTGAGGGTCCGCATTATGCCCTCGGACTTCGGCTTTTTGGTTCTCTGGCTCCCGGCCTTCAGCGGCGTCCCACAGCTCCATCAGCAGCACAGTCACAGTCCTGCTCCCGGATACTGAAATACTTACTTTTAAAATAAATACTTATCATTATTTTCGATTTTAATAAAAAAGTTTTTCCGCTTCTGGTGGCTTCAGCTGGCACAGCCCAGCCCACCACATGCCCCCCCTGCCCCCCAAACCATCCACTTTAGAAACTTCTGCACATCACTTTGAGTGTATTATGGGATGGCTTTTCAAAACATCACCTGATGACCTGCTAACTGTTTTAGTAATCAAATACTTACTTTAAAAAAAAACCTATATTGCCAATAAAGCAAATTTCTGTCACAATATGGTAATATCTACTGTTGTTGTCATGCTATCAAAATAAATCAAACTGTCCTGTTAGTGTTACTGTTACTGTTACCTTTACAATATCCATCCCCAGTGTACAAATTCCGTCCCTGGTGGCCTTCTTTAAAAAAATCTATCCATCTATTTCTGAATAACCATTTAGTTTCCATTGACCCCACTGGGCTCAACCCGCACTGCAGACCTAAAATGGACCACATTCTGAATTGTGGTCCAGCATTAAAAGCCATGTGCAGGACAGGCTCAGTTAGCACCCGTCATGCCGCCGTTACGCTACAGGTGACGTTCCTTCTGGATTTACTGTATGTCCTCTTTCCCCATGAACGAAGGCTGCCAGATGTGGGTGATCTTTGTGACCCAAAGCTGCAGCTGCCCATCCCCCCCCCCATTGCTCACAGCTGGACCTCACCATGACGGGTGTCAGTCGGAGAGTGACTTTCCTCTGCCCCGTCCGGGCTGTTTATTTTATTTCAGGGTAATTTCTGCTTACTTGTGAGTCCTCATTGTGTGCAGTGGCAAGTGGTACCAGAGTTTTACAGTTTGTTTTCTGATGGGGGCAGAATTCTTGCAGAATGAAACAAAGGGGAGCACTTTATTACTGCAATTAACTGCATTACATTTAAATTTACATTTATTGTACATTTATTCAGCAGATGCTTTTATCCAGAGCGACATAGGATTGAAAGCAGGGTCAGACAGTCCCTGGAGCGATTGGGGGTTAGGAGACTGGCTGAAGGGCCCAAAGCTGAAACCCCTCTGCTCGCCCTAGGGTTTGAATGAGCAACCATCCATTCTCAGCTACAGGGGCCTAAGGCACTGAGCCGCACACTGCCCACGCCTCGTGCGGGCACCTCTGTGCGCTTTCCATCTGTTACTGTGGGTTTGGCAACTAGTTCTTTAAAAAGCATGTTGTCAATATCTATTTTCTTCATTTTGGTGAAATGACATTAGAGATCATTAAGAGAGGAAGTCTAGATTGTGTAAAAGTATGTGATTTTTGAGCCAAATATATTTTTGTCAAGATTTTAATGGGTGTTTCTGAGTGTTCCTCTTTTTACAAACGTGTCGTTCCGACTGACATCACCAATGAGTCCTTCATATCATCTAAGTGCATCTTAGCACTATAAATAGCTATATATAAATACATGAACAGTCAAGTTACAGACCAGCCTGTAGCTTTTTCTGGTTCTATAATTTTTTGCATTATGACGTATGCATTTGTTATTAACACCAGTTTCAATATTATTTAAGTCACTTAAAATATTAGATTAGTAACTTAACGTACATGTTGCCTTGGGAATATACACAATTAAGCCCATTAAATGCCACATGTGTCCTATGGGTCTCTCATTTGTTTAAGGCACCTTTTAATTCTCACATAAAGCTCTCAATACCAGTTGAATCAATTTCCTAATTCCCTGAAAGGTAGGAGCATCTGTTTTAGAGCTGTAGTGATTGAATTTAATACTTGGATCCAGATATCTCTCTCCATGGAGCACATCTGTCACTGCGCCGGGGCTCTTTCTTCCCAGGTAAGATGCAAAGCGAGCTTCGGACGATGTAATCAGGTAAAAGGGTTTGTCAGTCGCATGCCACATCGAGACGTCAGGTACTGGCCAGAAATTAGATCATGATGGGAAGGTGGGATTGGTGACATTTCCTCCAACTTCCGAGGTTCTCCAGTTAATTGCCTTCGGGGTGAGAGTCTACCAGCAGTGTCCGAGAAGCGCACAGCAGGGCTGTGGAGGCCTCCAACCACGCACTTTCACACGGAGCGACCCTCGCAGCAAGCCAAACTGCCAACATTGCCCTGCCGAGTTGAAAATGGGCTCTCTGTTTGCGGGGAGGTGACAGGCAGGAAGATGGCGGACTTCTCAGCCTATCCAAGTCTTCTGAAACACAAAGGCTGTTAGGCATATATAACATCTCCCATCATGCAACGGGACAGGAGTTTGGGATGCAGCCCAAGCAAGGCATTGACAATGAATCACTGTCGGCGAGGGTTTTAAATGTCTGACTATCGTTTGACCATTCTGAAGGTAATGAAGAGTCTCTAGGGTAGATTTGGAGGCTGTACTGTAGGTGAATCTCACATGCTCAGTGACTCAGAGAAAATCAGATGTCAACTTGGTAAAGCAGGGTCAACTGGTCTATTTATGGTATCATGCAAAAGGCACAATCAGCAGAAGGACAACCACAGTACCAGATAGGATCAGGAAAGATCACATGCTTTGATACATTCACGTCTGTTGAAATAAACACCTTTCAGGGCCACCCTCTATTATAACTGATTTTTTCTTAACATAATGAATTTTCTGAATGGCAACAGGTTGGTTTTATTTCTTGTGGGTGTAACGGCCACTTTTCCCAATAGCAAATTCCATTTTGAATTCCCCAAACTGTATTTTTGCAATTGCTTTAGTTTGTTGCCAAGTCCATAATTATATGGGCCAGCTAAGTCTAAAGGCCTCTCAACTACCTAGAGATGGCCCTGATTTGTTGGAAATGTCATACTAAAACTCAGCAATCTACCACTTTCGCGGAAAGGGCAAATCA
Source organism: Petrocephalus zakoni (assembly GCA_026774425.1). Classification (NCBI taxonomy): domain Eukaryota; kingdom Metazoa; phylum Chordata; class Actinopteri; order Osteoglossiformes; family Mormyridae; genus Petrocephalus; species Petrocephalus zakoni. Next base: position 9,504,160 of record JAODKN010000041.1, read on the forward strand.
ATGTGTGCCCTATGATGCACAGAGACCTATTAAGTTCTTATGGTTTCTTCTCTGTGCTTTTGATCTGTTTTTTTTCACCTTTCCAGGTCAATGCAGCCCCTCTTGGGCTCCCCGCTGTGTTATCTCCTTTGACAAAAACGCTATTCAGATCCAGCTTTGGTGGAGTACATTGAAAGACCTGTTGTCTGTTGTTTCCGTGTTGTGTTGCTGGCGGTTTTATGATGGATAATCCTCATCTTGAGGAAGCTGTCGATTCGACCACAGTCCCCCGCTGGTAATCTCCATGTTTCCTTTCATGTGTTCCACATCTTTACACCCCCATCACCCCCCACCCCCAAAGCTATCACCTCCCTTCCCACGTTTCCATGCCAACCGATGTTTAAACCTGAGCAGTATGCCAACCACGCAGTGCCCACACCACCAAATTATTAATGGGAGATGATTCAGTGACAGGGTTCATTTACTGAGATGGCCTTGCCATTTCAGCCATCGTTAGAGGGTATTAAACAGTCATGTTTTTCCCAAAATCCAGATCCACGGTGTTTGATATGGGATGAACATTAAAATGTGGTATTGGTGCACCATCGCAAACTACAGACGTCAACGTTATATTGCTTTGTTGTAAAGAAGTATATTTGTCAACAGAAAAATGGTGCGCAATCTGCTTTCTGAGTTTTAAGGGGTATTTTATAGAAATAGCGAGACATCACGCTTAATCCTTTGTAAAAATAGTTATCTCAGGAGTCCAAAACCAGTGCACAAAATTAGTATTTTACAGCTTGTTTTGTCATTAATTTCGGACTTCAGACAGAAGGTTAGAAGGGGCCTGAATTTTGGCAGCCAAACTTCAACAGCCGTAACCCAAATATTGCCAGCTTTTGCCAGCCCTGACAAATGCCCTATTCTGTGTGTTTCTCAGATCAACAGAGGGGAAGCAGTGAAAAACGACACAAACTCTGCCAGTGTAACCTTTCGACGTTACACCCAAACTTCTCTGGTTAATTGGGCAGCCAACGTTAGGAATATACTGACAATAACCACTGGTCTTAATTTAGGAATCCTCTTCGGCCTGAAAGGAGGCAGCGATGACTTTTTCTCGTATTCGCACATTCAGTAACCCTAAGACTGATTGCGTGACAGTTTTCGGAAGTCGCGTCCGTGAGAGTTGCCTTGCTTCATCTCGAGTAAATAGCCTTCATCCAGTACCTCAGATAAGTTGTGGCGTTTTCTGTTATTATGTAATTTTTCTTGTCGAAAATGCCCGTGCCCCTTCTCACCTATTAATTTCCCCTTAATTCGCGCCTCTCCCCGAGTGCTTTTTAACGCTTTCATTCATCGCCGCCCATCCATTCAAACACCAGGTGATAATTCACCCCAGGCTACTCGACAAACCGATCATGTCCTGACAGTGGCTGCATTGTGGAATATGTACCCCAAAGAAGCCCGTGGGGGTCTTAATTAATATAAGATGTTTTGTTACAGTATCTGTTACAGCACATAAAAAAGTATTAGTGTCCCTGTTAAGGGTCAATAAAAAATCCATTCGAGCGAGTGATCACCTTTATTTATAGTGCACTGTTTAATTATAAATGTTAAAAACGAACACAATACTATTGGAAAACCAGTTTTGACATATTAGCATTTCTGAAAATAATGACAAATAAAAACAGCAGTTAAGGAGCTGGACTTTTGGCTGAGAGGTCGCTGGTTAGAGTCTTATGTGGAACCCCTTGGGATGGCCTGGAGGCAGAACTTAACCTGAATATCTTCAGCTGAGCACATACTGCAGGTTATATAATAAAAATTTATACCCTGTTTATATAATAATATCTGCTATGCATTTAACAACTGGGGCATAATTTTACCCCTTGTTGTTTTACAGGTGATAGGTTTCATTGCTTATAAACATATAATTACATAAATTTCAAGCTTGTATTGCCCCTCGAATTGCGTTTCTTAAAATCCCATATTTCTGACACTATTCTGGGAGCATGACGGCGTGGTTGGCCTTGACCTTGAAGCAATGGCAGCCGTCTGAACTGTCTGGTCATGTTTTATGTTGATCAAACATTTCTAGAACCTTCCAGTGATATTAGATTGTTCTCGTCCACATTCTTGCCCTTCGTGCTTGGCCACGTGCATGGGGGGGACATCGTCACTCATATACAGAATCCCTGATGGCATGGCATCTGTGTGTATGGAGACAAACGGTTCTGCAGCCGATAACCGGGTCAGTGGTAATCTGGTCCATGTCAAAGGGGACCCCTCTGCCTCTCTTAATTTAGCTTGTAGATTCCTAGAATAATATCATCACAATAATAAAAAGTAATGCGGCCTAATGAATCAGAACGCAGCGAGGGCAGATCGGATAAGGAAGTATGCCGCACTTAATTCCATTAGAAACAGCTTTTCTGATTGTTACTCTTAATTAGGATCACTTTCATGGAACGAGAGGAAGCCGATTGGCTGCCAAAAACATTGCAATTATATATATAAATATATTTTATCATTGTTATGAATAACTTTACCCTTCGCAGGTTTTTCCATTTATTTATCTCACACATGAACTAAGCATCGGGAGAAGTAGGAGCATAGTGCATGTAATGAGAGATCCAGAAGCTTCCGGGCTGCTATCTGCGTTTGGGACTCCGGGGCTCGGGAGATGCCAGCCGGAGGTATCCGGACTCATATTTAGCTGGAGGAAGCAAGCAGCCGTCAGTCGCGTGGCACTCGGAGCCCGATGCTCTGGGTTTTTCCTCTTGTCCGTGTGGTTCCTTGCCAGGTCTGGGATTAGCATGCATATGCATGACACTATTAGCATGCCATGCAGCCTGCTGTTATTTTATTATTGTCTTTAATTACGGGACCCAGCGTGATGGTGCATCCGAACGCTTCTCTGAATGGGAGTGAGAATATGAATTAACTGCACACCAAAAGAGTCAGACGAGTGCTTGCCTGGGGAAAACGAAAGTGTGTGGGAAAGTAAGTGTCTCACGACATATGCTGGCCGCATCACAGATTGTCTGCATGTGGTGAGCAGTAGCATTTTGATCCACAAATGGCCTTGGGAAGATCATTGCATGTGGCTATTGTGTGAGAAGCATTGCAGTAGTTATCAATTTCTATTTAAAAAGTCTTTACGGCCATTTTTATAGAATTAAAAATGCATTTTGGGTTAAATACTTATATACCTACCAGGGGTTTCAAATCTATTTTTAAAATCTTTAAAAATCATTTAATTGATTTTTTTTCCCCCAAATCTTAAGAGTTTTATTCAGAGGATTTTGAATTGCCCTGCAGTAAGGCGTACTGTAACACGTTAGCATACGTACAGCAGTACTTGGCATTCAGTCACCATGTTCAGGGTTACCAAAAAGGACTTCCAAAAGCTGCTTAGTTAGTTAGTTAGCCTCTTTAGCCTCATCAGCCCATGTGCTGCATGGCACCTTAACATAACTTATAAGTATGATCAAATCAGCAGGAAGCAGGGGCACTGCAGTAGGAAGGTTATACTGCTGCCAAATTAGAGACTCTGCATGTGCGGTTCTGGGGTCTCCGCTGATGATGTGTGATGTGTCTCATAAGTGGGTGTTTCTCATGGTACATGGTCTCCAGCAGTGCCTCCACAGTGTCTTTCAGCGGGGTCACTGTCGTCAGAACAGCCAACGCACTCACCTGTTCCGTCTCTATGTGCAGTGTTGGGGTTCAGCTAAAAGCACTGTGCTAACACTATGCATGCACATGGAGAATGATGAGGATGTGACTGGCAGCTCATTCATTCACTTGCAATCCTCATTGTGAAGCTGACTTCTGTGGATGTCAGCACCTTGGGGCCTGGAAGCTGATGTGGGACACAGCAAGGTCTACCAGTATTCCCAGTACAGTCAGAGATCTGACGGAACTGGAAGCAGTGGGACAGCCATTTTCATGGTGTTCCATGAACAGAGATCCATTTAATGGCACTAGGAATCCTGCCTCAAAATGCAACTCTTACTAAGTGTAATTGAGTATTAAGCTGTAGTTTCAGGAGAGCTGACTCCCTCCCTGCAGTGAAATACGTTATTAAAATTCATAACTCATCCCAGGCTGGACTTACGTGGAGAGAGAGTGTGTGAGGAGCAGCTGGGTGTCCCAAATGGACCCAGTACAGCTGCGGGGCCTCAGTCAGGGGAATCTCACCACGTTCGGATATCGCGGATATCAGATATCATACCCCAAGGGAGGATAAGTTTGGTCCATAATCGATCAAAGGCGTTGGTATAAAATTCTATAAAACTATGACAAATTGCATTAAAATGATCGCTTTAAGTGCCTTTCCTCAAGGCAAAGTGACATCGGGTCAAAATCGGGACGCAAACTAGCAGGATCGAGTCGGGGAGCAGAGGCTGGGTTCCTCACAGCCGCGATAATTAACATATGTTAATTTAATTATTATCCATTCAGGTGCTGGATGATAATCCCTCCTGTGGCCATTTTTATATGAATGTCTTTCACATCTGAGGACAAACAGCTCTGGAGTCCAGCAGCTGCATCACATGCAGGGACTGGGCACTCATCCTGCACGCTGTTAAACCTGCACCTTTCCGCAAGCCTTCATTCTCAATGCCGTTTCATGCTATTCATAACATCTCAAGGCCGGCAGATGGTCCTCCGCGCTGCTTAGCCCGCGCGCGCCTTTCAGGCCCCAGAATGAGCACTCTGGCCGCCTCTCTGACGCGCCGCGAACTGTTTTGAAAACGAGTCGTGCCGGCCCGTTTGTGATGGCGCTGGGGAGCAGCGGATCCATGCGTGCCCCTTTGGCATTCCCGCGGTAACTGAAAGAAAATCTAAATCGAGCGTATGTCAGAAAAGCAGCCCCCGTCCCCCCCCTCCGGTTTCTGGGATATGCAAATCAGTTCGACATGCAAATCGAGTCGCAGCACACTCGTATATTAGGGGAAGGGTTCAATATAAAAGTTACATTATAATTAAACTAAATTAAGCTGTATTAATTAACAAATTGTATACATGCACCTGTCCAAATTCCATAGCCATATATTCCGTGCAGGATCATGGTGACTATCTGGGTCACATCCTGCACAGGATCTATATGTGTCTCATACCTATATGTCAACTCATAGAATTGACTTAACGTTATGTTTATAACCTTATTTTTTTGTCCATCGCCAGTTTCAATACTGTCTTTTATTTTTCTCTTTTCTCTTTCTTTTGACACATTACTTACAAGTAGGTTCCTCTTAAACGGACAGTAGGACATGGCTGTTACTAATCATGACCCCAATGGCCCTGATAGGGTATGGGGCTTGTTTGCAAACAGGATACAGCAGTTCTTTCAGACAAATGACAAGAATAATAACAAAAATGTCAAGCACTGGGCCAATAAACATATATTCAGCCACGGTGCTGCCTCTGAACACGCAGCTTTTCGGTCTTCCTCTTAGGCGAGGCACAATTAGCGCGGTGTGACATTTGCAGCAATGCCACCTTCTGCGAGGCGGGGAGGAGAGCTTGTTCGGCCCGAAACAGGCGTGCCGGCACCGCAAATGGCGGAACATTTGCAGGGGTGCAGAAAGGGTGGCCTCACCCCAGTACCTAGTGCCCGACTACGCGTCAACGCCAGCGAGGCAAGCAAGCACCACCAAAACATCCCATGATTCCCCGATGATTCTTTCATGATTCCTCAGCTTCAGAATTAGTTAAAAATCTGGCACTGGTATTTTTAGATCTGTCAGTTACTAATTGCAGTAAACCTTTAGCCTAATTGTTTCATTATTTTCTATATTTTGGGTGTTTCCTGGAACCCTCATTTTCTGACATTTTGTGGGTGGGGGGTAATGCATTTGGCTTCCCACTTGACCCCATCTCCTGCCTTCATGGGCTGCACATTCACACCTTCCCCACGGCCCGCAGTGCTTCCTAGACATAAACAACCACAGTCAGGCTGAGGTTAGTGTCTCCTTCGCCAACCGTGTGGCCCGCTGCCCCCTACCGACCGGCCGGTATCGGATGCAGCAACACTGCGGTGGATGTTCCATGTGGGCCTTTCAGTGAGGAAGCTGCAGCTGGTCTCCCTTGTTTAACCTCTGTTCCTCCTTCATGGGGGCCTCAGGAGAAGTCCTCCAGCTGCTCCCAGCAATAAGTAGGACTCTTAATGCTGGATTCATCTCTTTCATACTGCATTCATCTCGAGGCAATGCATTCTACCAATTGTAGCAGAAAGTCGCTGAAACATGTGATTATTAAAATACGGGGCGTTTTCCTCAGTAAAACTTGGTGCTCAGGGGTCCTCGCTTACCTGATTTGTTGATGCTGATATCCTGATAGTGCCTAATCAAAAGGCAATTTCTCTGCCTGCAGGACTGCATTCACAGATGTCTTTGCTCTCCTGAATGCAGACAGTGTAAGAAACCATTGTAGATTGTTTCATATTTCAAAGGTAAGGCGGAAACAAATAATGTATTGAGGTTGCTGTGTGTAAAGGATGCCAGCATACAGGAACATCCCCCCTAGATCATGCACAGTCCGTATCTGGATCCTGTAAATGGGACTCGAGACACCTCAAAAATCTGAAGACTCTGAAGTATCCAGCATCATAATGCCATTCCCCTGTCACCATGCTGTCACCTCTGTGATGCCTCCATTTAAAAAAGGAAGCCCTTCCCTCATGCATTCTAAAAGGCTAATTCCTCATAAAACACAGAACTAATGCCCTCCTCTGTAAACAAAAGTTTAAAACTCATCTGTTTTTCCCCCCACTGCTTTCAAAACATCGATTCTGTATGTCACGTTCTGTTTTGCTGTTTGAAAATGTTATTCTTAATAGGGTCCCCAGTGACACTCTTGACTCCTTATTTAATTCAAAGTCCAGTTTTTAATGCAACAAGGAGGCGTACAGTATTGCCTCCTGCTACATTCGTGAGCCTGAAATAATAATTTTATTTTTATAAAGATATCGCCTGGTCATACCAGACACATTGCAGAAGCATATGTTTTTCCTGCTCAATGCATTTCATTTTACCTTTTACCCTTTTTAAAATTGGTTATATGTTTCAGTCAGACGTGTATGAGTGTATCCTGAGGTGCACTGGTATTCCCATCTACGGTGTACCATGTACTTTGTACCCTATGCATGCTGGGATAGCTTCCAAGCTCACTGTATTGAATGGATTATCGAAAGTCACGGTTAAATCAGGAAGTGCCTTAAACTGTAATCATAGGATATTAATGAATTAAATTGCTACTTTAAATCCTCTGGGAGACCCAACAGAATGCCAGGAGCCAACATTTCCCAAAATTCAAATTTATAAACCTCATTCCACTTGTCCATTGCACACTTTCTCAAGCAATATTATGACATAAAGTACAGAGAAAGATACCAATTTTTTCGCATTTGCATTGTTGCTCACTGTGGTATGTGGACCCAAAGTATATTGCTTTATTCTGCTGTATGTGCAAAGTGTTTCAAAGTGCCTTACAAAGTCCTGGAAAACTAATTCCAAAGATTAAACGTGCAACAAACATCTCCTTTGCAACTTGCATACAAAAGCGTGTTAGCAACAAAATAATAAGCTGGTGTCCCAGACAGGCCAATATTCCATTTACTAATTAGGATTCTGATTTGCTGAATTGCTAATAATTGCCCCTATCTTTGGATAAAGCTAATCAAAACATCCCCTGCCTGTACAAACACTAGTCAGATACTTGCAAAGAACAAAATTTTAATAAGGACCGTGAATGTGCCACAAAACCTCAGATGAGGTCAAGCAACTTGCTTTTATTTTTGTCAGTTTCAGTGCAGGACAGCGGCAGCCCTTTTCAGATTAAATGTCCTTCTGTTGCTGACAGAGCCAGATGGGATGACAAACAGCAGTGAGGGGTTTTCTGGAGCGTCCTTGGCATTTAAAGAGGCGGACTGCTCAGGTAGACACTCCCGTCTCTCACAGCTATCATGCACCTCAAGAATTTAGGACCTGACAGTGTTTGGCTATCAGCATCTAAGTGAACAAACGCTTAAGGGTGATGCTGAATTTTCTGCGTCTCAGATCATTTCAGTCTGTGTTACGTCTCTACTGTGCTGGCCATATGCATGTCACTGCAAATAACAGCATCAGCTGAGCCAATATAATGGCGTGCTAAATGCAATATCTACCGGAAGATGCAGTTTCCAAATGTCTAGCAGGTACAGGGCTCTCAGGAGCCCAAAGCCTCTCCCAGGAAGCAGAAGACGCCTTGCATTGGTTGCTAGGGCACACACACACACACACACACACACACGTACACACACACACACACACACACGTACACACAATATGGGCAGCTTAAAGAAGGCAGCTCACTTAAGCTGCATGTCTTTGGACAGTGGGACAAAACAGGAACACCAAAGCAACACAGAAACCCCGCCCATAAAAATAGGGTGAGGTATAACCCTGGAGGTATGAGCTACCAAGCTGCCATGACTATAATATGAAATGAAAAATGCACATGCAAAATTAATACACACTAGCTTCATCCTTAAATGTATTATTCAAGCAACATTAGAGCTAACCCATGACAGCAGGTGTCCTCTTAAAAGATGCCGGGATTTCAGTCACACAGTACAGAGTTAGGCTTCCCACTGTGACTTATAAACTGGCTTTTGTCCACCCCTGGTTGATATGCGGGCTCACTAGAGTAGCTCTCCTAATTGTCCTTACTTCGTCATCATCAAACGCAGGCAGGATGGCTCTCTTAAATGACAATACATCCTTCTGACACATGCTCTGGCTTTGCCTGTGTCTGAACTTTATTGTTCTGGTTTAAATTATAATCCAAAAAGCTTTAAAAGGAGCTGTTGGCATGTAGACTTTGCGAGAGCGACAAGGGGAATTTTTGGACCAGTTTCTCAATGCGTATAAATAATTCAACTATCCACCTATCCATACATCTATTCACCTTCAATCCACTTTCACAGCTTATCTATGCCAGGCAATTATGGGTACAAAGCAAAGCATCACCCTGGGTGGGATACCAGTCCATTGCAGGGCACATACTCTCATTCAGTCACAATGGAAAGACACCAGTAAGTCACACCACACACATCTGGACTGTGTAAATTAACCCAGGTACCTGGAGAATGTAGCATCAGCCTGGGGAGATCATGCAAACTCCACACACACAGCCAAGCTTGGAGGTATGAAGCTGGGAATAATTTAAAAATTCGACCAGTCTAGCTTTTTCAGTAGCAACCCAGCAGTTAGAATTCAGAATTTTGTTCCAGCTTGTAAAAATCCATAAGGAGAATCATATCTGCGAGGTAATCTTCCAAAGCTGCGAAGATGTTTCCACCAGGGGGCGTGTGGCGTTTCGGCAGGTGTGTGCGGTGCCATGTGTCCTTGCAGATCAGCCTGACGGAGGGGAGTGGAGTTAAGGGTTTGGCTCCGTTCCCCCGCAGATCTGACACTGGCTCCCTGGCCGACGCGAAAGATGAAGCAGCGACTCGCGGCTTCTGGCAAAGGAAGCAGCGACATGTCGGCCGCGTTTGATCGCCGCATGAAGTCATGCTCTGTAAAAAGCCAGTGCTCCTTCTTTTTTTTATAAGGCAACTTCCACTTTTTTGTATTTATTATGCCTGATTTTAATGGAACGATTCCAGTTAAATACCTTTCAAAGTAACCTTTCGTTACTTAACTCCTGAGCAGTCATGAGCCTTAGAGCATCCCATAGTATGAAAGAGAGACAGTACGCAGGATTTTCTTTTTTAAGAAAGAGGGGCTATAATTCATAAAGAGGGGGCAACTTTATCATTAGCCAATGATGTGCTTGGGATCAGTGAGTGACAGGGGAGGAGGGACTCCAACAGCCAATCAGCTCTTAGCAGAGTTCAGCGCTCAGACCCAAACTTGACCCTGCCCAAGCCCAGTGTTTGCACTCCATCTCCCAATGTATATTGCATGTGGATGAGCACTGGCGCACCAGGAAGCTACACACGCAAGAGACACCATCTGCAATGCTTACACACAGATACAGAAAGACAGTCACACAGAGATATACACAAACAGAGACACCCTCCCACACAAAGACTCACCCACGTGATCTAACCGCACATTCCAAACCCAATACACTGAGAGCATTTAAATCAAACCTCTAATACACAATACTGCATTACTTCTCGTTGTTTTTAGTGGAAACAAATTACAGAGGCCAAACATCATTTTTCCAGAGGATGGACATGTTGTAGCCCATGGCTTAATTATTATGCTGACAAGAGTGTCTGGCATGAGGGATGCCCAGAGAGGCCTGGGTAAAATCACGTGATAGGAAATCATTATCTTCCTCAAAACATAAATACGCTTTATGTCAGCCATCGCAAAACAAACCCGACACTTCATTTAGCCTCTCACACATCAGTCTGAAAGTTAATCTCCAAGTATGTGCCTGGGGGGAGGGGGGGGGGGGCAGAAATTAAGCGCAGCACAGAAATGCCCAGCACCATCACACACACCCACACACACCTCCTGAGACCCCCAACGCCCGCCCCGATTGCGCCAAACTCAGATTTTTTTCTCTCTCTCTTATAAGAGCTGTTGCTTTTTATTTAGATGTACATTCCTCAGCCGGCTGTCATCGCCATGGAAACGGAGCAGGAGTGAGAAGCCCGGCGGTGTGGGCTGGGAGGGGGTGGAGTTGGCATCGGCACCGTAGGACCGGCAGCCTAGAGCCGGCGTGGTGGACTGAAGCAGCGGGGGTTTAAGCAACCTCCAGGAGTGTCCGTGAACATCCAGTAGCAGCCATCCATCCTCACCATCCTGGACCCGGTCCAACGGCCATAACTGCTGACACTGCAGTCAAAGCCGGCGCCTTTGCTGTCCTACATATAACGCGATTCCCGCGATGTGCCACTAGCACACTCATAGGCGTCACATATTCGTCCAAATTTGAAATTAGATGGTGCTCGATCCAGTTAAGCTACCAGACTAGCTGGAGTCATTTTATGATATTGGACTTTGCACAGAATGTATTTTCCTGGAACTTTACATGTTTACCTGGAACTTTACTTAGCTACCTAGGTCTTTACCTGTTTACCTGTTTTCCGAAAGCGCACAAAATGTCCTGCTGGCTTTGTGTGCAATTTTTCCATCATTACAGCACAAATAATAGCCTGCAGGCTGCATTTTAGACTTGTCTTTTTATCAGTAGGCCACGAGCTCTCTCTGAAATACAGCTCTGAACAGACCTCTGTGCTGCTGTTCCATGTGCTCTCACCTCGTGGGGGCTGAACGAACATTGACCATTCCGACCGCTGTTGTCCACCTGTTCCGCTTTAGTAAACTTTGACGAGCACAAAGGGGGTCTCCTTGGGTCTCTGCCATCATCGCCAGGTAGGTTTCCTCTGACTGCAGCGTGCATGGGCGTGAAGGACCAGGGCGTGTGCTGATACCATGTGCATGTGTGGTGACTCAGCGGCTTGGGACCTGTGACTGTCTGCAAGTTGGCGGAGTGATGTCACTGTCGGGCTCTCGCACCGGGCCCTTAACCCCCATCTGCTGACCCCGCTTCCTCTTTTGGATAAAGGCATCCGCCAAAATCACTCACTAGTCCCCCTCCAGCACCCACTTCGAGACCTTACTGTTGATAAGCACACGTTTCGTTCTATGCATGTAAATCTGATCTCCGAGTCATACACACAGATGTACAATCTAATACACATCCCACAGTACACGCCACACACAAATTTCACAGACTACACAGTAAATGTGACATGCTGCAGACTTTAATACGTCGTATTAAGCTCTCGCAACACGTGGGGAGTGTTTAATTTAGCCGCTATAAGGCATAGCTATATGCATACCTGCTGTATTCTGAGGAAGCCTCTCAGACGCTTGCTGCTTTTCGTTGTCTTTTCCGGTCTTTCCCTTGTCTGCTTAGATGACAGTACAGGATCGTACATGCATTGTTTTCCCGCGCGCAGAGGGTGTCACACGCCCAGCCTGCAGTTTCCCTTTCATCCCGTGTCCCTGGAACAGCCTGACGGGGGACTGTGTGGGATTCTGCTGACGCCTGGAGCTCCGTACAAAAGACTAGTGTTATATCAATAGCGATATATCAGGAACATAGGCCGCAATGATCTGTTTACTCCGGGTGCTTATATGCCTTTTTGAAAAGGCCGCGCTGCTAAACTTACCAGCTTTTTCAAAGCATTAGCCAGCCGGGGGTGGGGGGGGGGGGGGGGTACTATGACCCCCCCACACCTCAGACCATTTTTGGGTATGCACTGGCAGAATGGGGGGGGGTTGTTAAGGAGGTTGTTTTTTGGGTGTAGAGCTGAAAGATGG
>JAODKN010000041.1:9516570-9533873 GCA_026774425.1 Petrocephalus zakoni
CCCCCCCCCCCCCCCCCCCCCCCCCCCCCCCCCCCCCCCCCCCCCCCCCCCCCCCCCCCCCCCCCCCCCCCGAGCACGAGGACCCCCCCTCACCTCAGACCATTTTTCGGTATGCACTGGCAGAATGGGGGGGGATTGTTAAGCAGGTTGTTTTATGGGTGTAGAGCTGAAAGATGGAGCTGATAAACAGGATCGGACTGGAGGAGCAAGGAGCTGTGCTGTACGATAGATCTATTTTGGAAGCTGCGTGCCAGTTGTTGCTGGTTCACCAGAAATTAGACAGGCAGTGGAAAGGGGTTTGTATGCGTTACATGATGACAGAGAGAGTCGAACTGTCACCAGAACCATCCAATTAGGCGGCAAAGAGGCCGCCTCTAGTCCCTAACAGTCAATCCCTGGTCTTCCCTTATTTTTACAGTCTGTTCTTTGGTAGTTCGCAGTCCGCCTCAGCCTCCTGCTGTTGGTCCTCTGGTTTCTCGCGGTCACGCCCCATGGTGACGCATCTACACGCTTACACGATATATGTGGCCACACGTGTGCCTGTCTGTGTGCCTGTCTGTGTGCCTGCTTGCTAAGCTGAGTACCGGCTGCAATTGCGTAAACGCATCTGGCCCGCTCTCATTATTTAGCTGGTGCCTGCCGCTATGTGGCTTCGTGCTCAGTTCAGTTTGCAGCGGCAGTGAAAGACTCCAGATTTTTGGGAGAGAAGCGTGGGCTTGACAGGGAATTGTATAAGGCCTCAGGGTGCCAAATAGGGCATGCCGGCCCTGCCATTAGATCTAGATTACTGTGGGACTTACATACCCTGAGATACTATCAGGTAGCAGAGAATCAGGAATTGAAAGAATGCATTTTTTGGTCATATACAGGGGCGGGGCCACTGGAGCACCAGCACCAGCTGAAACCTGATAGGCCCTTGGAATGCCTGCTCCCCTGTCATTCACCAGTTCAAAACATAGAATTGGCTAATGATAAGGTCGGAACCTCTTTAAGAATCATGCTTCCCACTTAAAAAACTGAAAAAGCAAAAACTTTAGTATAGTATAGTTTTCTTAGACCTTAACATTACATCATGCCATCACCAATTAAAATCTATATAGTTTTGAGATATTCCTATATAGGGATGTGTATTGGCAAGAATCTGACGATAAGATACACATCACGATACAGAGTTACGGTTCAATATATATAGCGCCATTTGCAATATAGCGGCATTTGCAAATGGGTGGCGATCAGCGCTGCTTCCAGACTCATACACTCAGTCACTCATACTTTTTATTCTCCTTGCAAAGCTCTAAAAGTATATTTCATTTTTTCTTATATACTGTATATTTGAAAAGTAGACGGTTCAAGGTTTCAGTTTTTTTTTTTTTTAATGTTTCCATGACAAAAACTATTTTAAACGGTTTGGCAAGATTTCTGCTTGGTCCCACAGGCGGGACAGCCGACTCTAGAGGGTTAAATTAAGTCATTTTTAAATTTTCTTATTTATTTTTTTTATTTTAATGAATTAAAGAAAATAGTCGCTGTAACTTTCAACATGTTTTTACCATGAAAGCCAAAATGATTCCATACTTCAGCTTGGTATGTAGCACGAGCCGGTCTAACGCGCCCAAATGCAGCCATGGCTGCGAATGTTGCTAGTGACCAAACTTGATGCGTCGTTCTGAGGAGAGCCATCTAGTGGCCCGGAGGTTAAACACAACACAAAGCGAACCACTGTTAACTGCAAATACACATGAATTATTTTTTAAATATCGCAATACTCAAGTGTATCGATTTTTTCTTACCTCCCTATTCCTATACCAGTATTGCAAAATAGTATTCCTACCCACAGTGGGCCTCGGGAATTCTCAGGCATGCACGCATGCATTGTATAGTGTGTGGCCCTGCAATCATGCCAATAATGCCAAATGATGGAATACATTGCTGTTCACTTGATTAAGGGGATGAGTCATAGTAACAACAGAGACTCCCCCTGCACCAAATGCTCCATTTTTACTCTTTGTTATTCTTCATTTCCATGTTGAAAAGTATCATTTCTGGAGGTAAAGAAATGGGAGATTAGCACATATTTCCCAGATATGTTGTTTCTCTGCAGCAGACCCGAGAGGAATCCAGCTTTCGGTTCATTGTTTTGTACAAGTGTGTCAGGTCAGTGGCCAGTGATTAAATGTGACAGTGGTGATTGGAATGTGCAGGTTCAATCTGTGCCTTAGTTCTGGTTCAGGGCGCTCCGTTTAGGAATGGGAGCGTACAGTGGGCTCACAGCGAGCCCAGCTGGGCCAGGGACCGGGGATGCATCTCGGAGAACATCTGTGACCTTGATTACCAGGTTGAGACAGTGTGACTCGGCAGGTGACACTGTCATCTCATACCTCCAGGGATTGGGGGGTGAGTTCCCCCCTTCGTTATATGTGTGTGGTGTTTACGTGTTCTCCCTATGTTGCGTGGGTGTCTTCCAGGTACACTGGTTTTCTCCCAGAGTCTGCAGACGAGCAGTTATGTAATCGGCTGTCTATAAATTACCCCAAGGCTAATGTGTTTACATGTATATGTAAAGCACTGTATTGAGGAGGAAGTTTAAAAATGAAATTGATTGTGTGTCTGAACCTGGGACAGCCTAGCATCCTGCACGGCCTGTTTCCCTTCCTTGTGCCCTTTTCTCGATGAATGTGCGCTTATTGGCTTGATTTCTCTGCCTTAGAGGGGTGTCCAAATGGCAACTGCAGGAGTCAAAAACTGTGAGATGTGAGAAGGTCGCTTGTATATGAGCACTGGAGAGGAATAAGATGGCAGAAGGCATTTACCGTAACAAATGGGATGTCTCGCTGTAACTGTCATTTTCTGCCTTGTCCCTAACTGCCGATTATGTTATCTGGCTAGCTGACGCTTTGCTCTCATATAATGTTAAGACTCGGAAGGCTGCTAGCGTCATATACGTCGAGATTGCTTTCATAGAAGCTCACCAGGGCGACCCTGAGTCTGTGATCACTGTTGTCATTCCAATCCATCATGTCAATGTTTGCCCTCAGTTGAGGTTTTGAAGGGGCCATTGAGAACAACAGCTTTAGAGACGTTTGCAAGTCACCTTTGACCTGGACACAGTTACAATGCAATTCGCCTTTTGAAATCCATATGTCCCTTGCTGGCAAATTTTGAGGGCGAGAGCAGGACACACAGGTTATACCCCATGTCTGCTCTGGAGATAACACCTCCAGCACCTTCATAGCACCTCAAGGTGCCTGCTGTGCCGGGGTGGCGTATCTGATGTGTGCTGTGCCACCAAGGAGAAGAAGGTCATCTGCAGGCATAGCAGCCTGGCGGTGACATTCATCCACACTTCATATCAAACGTCATGTCAGCCTTTACGACTCGATGAAGGAGGTCGCACAAAGTCACATGACCTAAATATGGCAATAGACTACTAAGAGTCTGCTGGATGCGCTTTCTTTATCGTTTATGTTTTATACAGATTCTTCTCACCTCTGACTGCAGCCATACTGTATTTTTAACCCTGACCGCTGGGAATTTTATCTGAGAAACATCTGTAATAAGCGCCCTATTTGAGCACAGAAAAAGGACTCCAGTCTGAGGTTTGATTCCAATCTACGAGTCCAGTTACTTAATCAGCACGCCAGTGTTGAAACTTCATCCATTTACATATCAGATTTGGGCGGTTTCTAAATAAGCGTTTTACCCATGCGAGTAGTTTAACACTTGGTAGTAATTAAGAAGCTTAAGTTAAAATCTCTGTCAAGACGGGCAAGAATTTCCAGAACATGACTGACCTCCGAAGTCAGGCTAGCATGGCATTGCACATGCAAAGTAAATGGGCAAAAAGTTTCGATTTGGGACCGAGCCACCCAAGCAGATCAATAACAAATAATTATGACTCTGACATATTTTTTTTGTGGTTAAACAAGCACCGCTTATGTTTTAAGAAGTTAATTTGCAGGCAGATGAGGCATAATCTTTTATAAGTCCTCTGTCGGTGTAAACAGCTGTTTGGTGTCTCGTTGTTTGATAGGAGGAAAACCGGAACGTACCGGGAAGTGACAGACAAATCTACAGAAATATGTAAACAGATTTTCTCTGAAATAATTCAGGCAGCAGCTCCTCAATTATTTACGTGCGATGCATGAAACAATACATGATTTATAAATAGCAGCCTGACGGAGCTAGCCCTCTGCTGGGTGATCCTGGTCCTGCTGGGTGATCCTGGTCCTCTCATGCTCTGTGATCCATGCTTCCGGAGCTGCGATTGCGGAGAGATCGTCAAGAGGTAGAGAGCGGCAGATTCGCAGCCACACACGAGACCAGACAGGGGGACAGGCTGGGAGGCCGGCCACACAAACGCGCTCGCACACACACACACACACACACACACACGCACATGGCACGCCATATTGGAAAACAGCTGGCCTCTCCTTTCATTCACCCACCCTCCCTCCCCTTGAAGTCGCACATCGGCCGGCTGCCATGCCATCATGTCGCGTGATTAAGTCATTTGTTGATTTATTAACATGCTTTCCAAGCAGACACCTTTACCCAGGGCAACTTGCTCAGCTTGAATTCTTTGCAGAACATCTTTCGGCAGAGTGGTTAAGGGCACCCTATCACTGCTCAAACATCCCAGGTTAAGGTCTCAGGAGGGGCCCACGACATCCCCTGGCTGGCTTCCCCTGAAACCCCTGCTGCACCACTCCAGTCAGTCCCCCATCCCCATGCACGACGACGCCACGACTGTGCTGAAACAAGCAAAGGCGCAGAAGTGAGACGGTCAGGCCAGCACAGGTATAAATCAGTTCACGACCCAGCAAGGCGTCAAACAATAGGCTGTCTCACTTTAGACTGCAGAGGAGGTTTGGGGGATCCCATTTTAATCCTGCCTTCGTTTATCACTTTCCAAGTCGCAACTCGCACAAAAACGTAACGAAAACGTCACTTCCCGTCGGAAACACGCCCCTTTTGCGAGTTTGAAGTCGAACAGAATTTTTTTGTCCGAGTTGCCCGTGTGACGTAATTTCAAGATGGCAGCTTACACAGTCAATACGTGTTTCACTATGTTTCTTTATTTTTATAAACATTTCAAAATGTTTATTTTATGAAATGTATTACTAGTTATGAATGTAATCTCACGCAGTCTTTCCATTAACTTTTGTGCCCAGATCTGGACAATAACAGTGTGTTCGAGGAGGCAGCCATATTTGTTCCAAGTTGTGTAGCTCGACCGGGAAACGGTCAGTTGTGACGTGTCGCACCTCGGAATTTGCAACTTCGTCGGGATAAACGAACGCAGCAGAAGGCCAGAAAGCATTACTGACGTGGTAAGAGACCCACATATACAAAACATAACATGTAGGGACAGAAATACCAGCTGCTTTGTACAAAAGGTAGCCTCACTGCTCTTTGTCAGCCTGGAGTTCTCATTTACAAGATGTGCTGCTCCAGACAGGATGGGGTAATTACTGGCTAAAGAAGAGTGTTAGCATGAGGGCCACGATAAGGGGCCCGTAAAGATACCTGTCTGTAGCAGACGTGTAATGGGAAGGAGATGGTGAGGGCTCACCCTAAAACGGGGACAGGTTTACTATGGTAGAGGGTCATGAGAGTTGGACAATTTTGGATTGGGGGAGGTGGGGGGAGATATAAATTATTAACAATGTATCAATGAATAATCAAAATTACCTACAAATAATTAAATTCAAACCAATAAAACGTTATTATATTCATATTATATATTTATTATACTTTATTCTATTTTTTAAAAATATCTCATTTTTACATGACAAAAAGTGCTGGTTATTCACTGGAGTCTCCCAGTCCACTGTATCTTGAGTAATGTTACGTCATCAGCGGCATCAGCCAAATGTGAAACTGTCACGTGTTTCAGGGATGATTTTACTACCCAGTCTGTATAATGGATGAATTCAGTATACAGTAATGGAAGTAGGCATAGCATATCACCAAAACGGGAAGAAAACTGGAGTCTCAAAGTTTTATTTGTCAGATACACAGTTACACTCAGTACAATGCGCAGTGAAATGCTTCGTTGTCTAGCTCCAAGACTGTCTACAGGGACATACATTAAGAAACATAATTATAAAGGGAACAGAAGGATAAAGAGTCAAGTCATATGACATAAACATTAAAATAACAATAAACATAAAAAAATAATGATAAGTATCTATAATATGCAATTGGTAGTAGAGTAGCAGGCAGTGCAAAGAGTCTAAGAATAAGTATGTACACCAGGAAGCCGTACATGTGTAAGTTGAGTAGGTTGGTGAAACGTTGGACGTGCAGGTCCTAGACACTGTACTCATGCAAATGAAAACCGTCTGTTTCGTTCCTGTGCTCAGCTATGGGATCCTGCTGGAGACGCTCTGAGAAGCGACTCCATAATGATGCGTCAGGGCCCAGCGATGGCTGATATCTGCTAATTATCTTCCCGTGGACTGGCGCACAGATGCTTCCACACCTGAGCGCGCTAATGGAGATGGAGAGAAGGCGCGTGGTTTACAGCGGCCCGGTCGGGAAACGCCGGGTCTGCCACTGCTTGGCATGCCGTTTTTGGAAGGAGGCATGAGCGGCTTAGTACTAACGGGCTGGTCCGATGAGAGAGCGGACGCAGAGAAAGGTGTGAGACCTTCTGTGGAGATCCGAGACCCACTACATTTGTCTGTGTGTCGTCATTATAAATTGACTTGATTCTTGTTATCTGACTGTATGGTGAGTAAACTGCTTGATAAATTTTACATCTTCTAACCGCGTATCCTGATCAGGGCCACAATAGGCACCTGGAGCGTCTACCACACAGTTTTTATATGCAATCTGACATAAATAAATAATGAAAACAACCCACACACATATATATTTCATAAAGCACAAGGAATAAAAATGCTAGTTGCGATGGTAAGAATTGCTTATTATGAGTAACATTTCTTTGCACCTAGAAAAATCACAGATCATTTCCATAGAATTTAAAAACAAAAAGGGGGCTTTTGAATCATGTTTTCTCTTCACATGAAACAAAGAAGGCCTGAAAATTCATAGCCATATTTATTCTTTCTAGAAGAAACATTTCACCGCACCTGGCAAGCAATATCAGTCATGGATGCGTGGTGCTTTTGGAGTTGATGTTTGTACATGTGTGCATGTATCTGTGAGCCAAATCCATGCTACTCCTGCTCTGATGCCATTTCCAACGGCAGTCATTATGCCCCAGGACCAATAAGGAGATATCAAGACATCTGAAAGCTAAAAAAAATATTGTTTTCTATATCGTCGAAAGACAGGAAAAGAGATCACTGTTCCTGCCACTCAGCAACAAAAGCTATTTTCAGGCCTGTAACAAAGCAGGGGAAAAACAAAAAAAAATTTAATGAAAGGTTAAACGCCGGAGGACATCGAACAGAGGAAAGCATGAGGCTACCTTGAAGTGCACACAGCTGAATTCATCACACGCGCTGCTCCGAGATGTAGACAACACGGACACAGACGGGAACACGTCCAGGGTCAAGTGGAGATGTGAGGACGGCCGTGTCAAGTTCTGTAACAATGTGTTTTAAATAAAAAAAAGAGGCTCAACTCGACCCAGTTATGGCTGTAGAGCGGGTCGATGATTACGTTCACCGGCGCACTCGGGCCGCGTTCGCAAGTGAGACAGCACTTTGGTCAGAGCCGAGGAAGCGGGCACATCCACGTTAAAGTGAATTACGGTGGATGGGAAATGCAGATGCTATTTAACCTCTGAGTTATAGAGCCATACTCTGTGAACCAGCGTAGAGCACTTATATGTCGGCGAATGCCAGAATGAAACAGACGGGAGCGCGTGATTTCGATTAGAGTGACTGATAGAGTAAGAGAAGGCCATCCAGTTGGAATTCATGTTTATGCATTTATTCAAATTATCATTATTATGC
This sequence comes from Petrocephalus zakoni, assembly GCA_026774425.1. Taxonomy (NCBI): domain Eukaryota; kingdom Metazoa; phylum Chordata; class Actinopteri; order Osteoglossiformes; family Mormyridae; genus Petrocephalus; species Petrocephalus zakoni. The sequence goes on from JAODKN010000041.1 coordinate 9,524,499, forward strand.
TTTTTTTTTCTTTCCAGAGAGGTTATTTATTTATTTTTCAGCCCCTTCTAGTCATAAAAGATTACGATCGCGTTGCAAATGGGCCAGGGATGCTAAATGATGCTCTGGCATGGTTCTTGATGAAAGGCCACTTTGATGATCTAGATTCTTACCGAGTGGTGACATCACCGTCATGTAAGCACTCACCAGGGGTAGTCACGCTGACATTTACAGTGAAAAGGTCTGTCTCCATCTCTGCCATCAATAGCTCTTCATTATCCTTTGATGATTACTGGTTAAGATCACCTAAACCATATTGATTCATTGACTAAGATTTACTACCTTCTTAGCTAGAGTCCTGGATTTTACCTTCCAAACACAAATGCTGACTCAGATATTCCTTAATCGACACCCTACCAGTTGATGCCAGGAGTTCAGTCTTATATTTTCTGTTTTTTTCTTCCCTGGACAGGGGCGCTGTAAGGGGAGGGTTGGACGAGTCCAGGGGCCCTTAAAAATTTGGATCATAATGTAATTAGTGTGAGTCTCTAGCTGCACGCCTGCCCACGAATGCTGAATGTTGTGGCATGAGAATTTTCGCTGTATTTTTATACCAGTTCCTGTGTTCTGTCTGCGGTAAGGGTGGCGTCACATGACTTACGGCCAGCATGTGAGCATCCAAATATGTACAGGAGAAAGGCTTAAAACACCACGCTGTACCTTCTCAGACGGCTGATACCATTGGTGTGTCAACAATGCAATACAATTTAGAAGGACTTGCGTCTCGTTTTCATGCTCCCAATTCTTAAGAAAATTCGTTAATGAGGGGTTTGATTTTGTGGTCAATGTCCCAGTGAAATGGCATTTGTGGTATGGCCCCAGACCTTCGTGTGAGTTGGGGCGGTGAATCTCCAAGCTGGAGCCTGATCGGTCAGCGTGCAGAAATGTGATGTGTACTTTATGGGGTGGGCTAGGTTTATATCAGTCTTGGACCTGGGCCTGTCGTACAATACTGCCCCCCCCCCATAAGAATGACTATAAATCATTGCAATACAACATTCTAGATCCGCATTGGTAAAAATCACTCCAGGGCCCCATAGCCCTTGAGTAGCAGTCCAGTATTAATCTATTACAATTCTCGATTCTCCCTCCCTGTATGAAGCCATCGTGTGCTGTCGGTGTGCTTACACTCCTGTTCACGTATCACCATCGTGTCTTTCGACTGCATCCTGATTTTCAATTTTTATCCAGCCTGACACCCTTCTTGAAAGTATAAATCGCCGCCCAGAAAGTTAATTCCGTCTCCTCCGAAGCTGGAATGGTTTCACCCACAGCCCTTATGAAATATTGTTGCACCTTCACAATAAGAGCCACCCTCAGCAGGCTAATGAAATATTTATCAGGCATTTGGGGATTGAGGCTATTTAAATTGTCATTGGCTGAAGAGGAGTCGGGGTGGGCACATGGGTGGGCTCCTGCCCAGCCAATCAGCATCCCCCTGTCTAATGATGATGGTTTAACGCACACTGTGCATGTGTGTGGCATGTGTTTGTGTGGACAGTGTGCACAAACAAATGGGGCTTAGGGCAGAGCATGTCACCTCAGCACAGCCCCCCCCACACACACACACGCACACTTGCATTGCTTGAAGACACTCCAGGAATTATGGGGACAATTCGGGAGACAAAAAAAAACATGATTTCACACTTTTCATTAGTCACTCCCAGCCAGACAAGATGTCAGTATCACTCTGCTTCGGCGTGTCGGCTAATGATTCTTCCACAAGCTCAAACGAGCAGCCCAGCTTCACACGACTCGCCTGTGCGAAGACTGTACCTCGAGTCATCATGGGGCAATGAGCAGAGTCGAATCCAGGCACCCTCACTCATCTGTGGCCTCAAAATCATCAACGATGAACTTTATCTTCAGAGGCGGGGCAGTTTCCTCCTGTACCACAGACCTGAGCCCCCTGTATCCTTATTTCATCACATTCCTGTAAAGGCGTCATGTATATGTGGGAGGGAGCCAGTCCCAGACAGCACAGTGCACCAGACAGGGCACACCCTGGATGGGATGCCAGTGCCACACTGGCCACTCTCCTGCACGCACCACAGACAGTTTAGAGGTGATAATTAGCATAACTGCATGTCTTTAGATAGAAGGGAGGAAGGCTGCACAACACTCCAGACACACAGAGTGAGGGCGGGATACAACTCCGTAACCACAGTGCTGAGCATCTAAATAGCTATAATAAGTCAGAACAAAAGCTCTTTGTACCTTCTGCAGGACACCAGACGCATGGCCTTGTTACTCTGAGTCACTGAACTGCAGCTTCTGTGAGGACTGGGAGACAAAGGCCCAGATTATTTAATATGTTATTCGGCAAACGTGATTCCGGGGAGGCTTCCTGGCCGGGCGCCGGTTTGTGGCGTTTCTTCTCGGCTGCGGTGGCTGATGGTTCTGGCACTTAAATATCCTCACATGGACCCCTAACCTCCCTCCCATAACAAAAGGAAAAAAAAAAGAAAAATACGATCGAGATTGAGCCTGTCATTTTATTTATCTTGTAATTTATCTCAGGCATACGTGTGGCCAGGCCCTCCCCCACCCTCCTCCCAGACAGAAATAGCAGCAGATGTCCTAGGAAGCACTCTGTCAATTTATCGTTTCACGGAGCATTTCGCAGCACAGAATCGTGATCCGATTATCATTTTATGTCTCGCTGTTGTATGGTGATCATGATCCGACCTCCCTATTGCCTGTGGGTGAACTTGAGGCATGATACTGGTCACGAGGGGGGGGGGGCAAATTGGTAGCTCCTCCCATTGGAGCAGAATTTCGATCCCCCACACCCCTTTCGGAACTGGGCCCCCTAGTGGGGGCAAGCTGGGTATGAACCGTTTGATAAGCAAAGCAATATAAGCCATCCAAACCTAACAGCTCAGAAAATACTATTAATTGCGGAGCACAGTGACAGGCGCGCTGATCGCCCATTCTCACGGGCATTCTTAGTCTGTCTTGGCGGAGACGACTCCAGACATTTGGCTCTCTGCGTTTGTTTTTTTCCCCACAGTTTTTTTTTTCCTTTTACAACCAGAGAACAAAGAACTGTCATCCCCTCGCTTTTAAAACCCAAGAAACAGTTGGAAACAGAGTTGGTTTATAACATTTCAAAGCGAATCCACCCGTTATCGCCACTGGCAGCAGAATGCTCCCAAAATACCCTTGGGATCACCAGCACCCCATTCTAAGCATGGTGCGGCCCAGGTAAATGCAGGCTTAGCCCGGGAATTACAGAGGGGGCAGCGTTTATAGAATGTGGAAACAGCATTGGGGCACATTTCAATGATTAGACGCAAAATGGATTGTCAGGGCAGTTTGAAACGGCAGAGAGGATGTCCCCTTCGGAGATGGTATCTATAGGTCACAGTGTGTGTGTGCCTGTATGTGTGTGTGGCAGGTTTGCATGTCTGTGCGTGTGAGTCCCTGCGTGTGTGTGCACAGACTGCAAATGAAGGACTACAATAGCAGCTTTTCATCAACCTGATTGGTCCGATATTTCTAAGTAAATATTTAATTTATAATTAGATGAAACACAAAATAGGAGTGTTTCATGCAGCAGTACGGGGGTGGGGGTGATTCAGTGGTTTAAAATTAAGAAACAGAAAAATATAATAAGTCTGTTCACTGATATACCTGACAGGCTTCTCCTGTATTCTCAGTTCAAATCCCTGACCAGAAGATTCCCTCATTCAGGCAGTCAAAATGTTGATGGCTTTCATAATTATACACATTCCATTACCCCTGCACAGTGAAGACATAATTACCTAGCAATTAATTGGTGCAATTAAGCTAAAGTCATTTGCTTATCACTTCCTGCATGGTCACTCAGGTCACAGGTGGCCTTTGCTAACAGCAGTCTCCTTTTCTCGTTCCTTACATCTTAATTTATTTTAGACCTTATAAATGCACGCAAACTTGACTGGGCTGCTGTCCTGTGGGTTTGGGATATAAACAAGATTAATTATTAGTGTGGTCAAAAGACAAAATTGAGGACAATCTTTGTACATTAAAACTCACTAGGACGTGGCAGGCCGGTGTCGTGTGGTATTATTCTGGACTGAGCGTGGGGGGTGGGCAGCTGATGCTGGGGTGGTTGTATGGAGCAGGTGGCCTCATAGAGGACCCACAGCCTAGATCCATCCCCAGAGTCCAGACTGACCAAAGCCCAGACTGACCCAATCTCCGAGCCCAGACAGACTTGGGGCCAAAGCCCAAACGGACCTGAGCACAATGCCCAGACTGACCGGGGCCCAGAGCCCAGACCTAGGGTAAAGCCAGGGTGCAGGTCTATAACTAGTGCAGACACAGACCCAACCCCAGGGCCCAGACTGACCCAGAGTCCAGCTTCAGGTCCCATTGCTCAGCACTTGACCCTGAGCATAAACACTCCAGCCAAAGGTCCATGGTCTGTAGCAATCCGCCTGATTAAACCTGGGCAGACGTTGCAGCCCTGGTGCCAGAAAGGCTTTTTAATCTTTAAATATTCATCACTCAGTTGCCAATATAATCCTTGGGGTGAGGTGGGGAGGTCAGCCTCGGATGTCCAGGGTGAGGATGCATTCACCAAGGGGATACCACTTTGCCGTCCACGCTCCGCAGAGCCCTCGCTGGCCACGCAGGGTCACCCAAAGGTGAAAATGAGAAAATTAAGAAGGCTGCTGCGTCTACTGGGAAGCACTAAACGGGGAAGATGCCTCCAGGCATCGACGGCGCACCATCAGCCTTAGATGTATGCATAAGGCCAGACTGGAAAGCAGGGCAGAGGGTGTGTCATGGAATTAGGTGTAGTTAAAAACAAGCTGGCCAGCGTGGTCACTGCTTCCAGGGTTATGGGTTTGAATCCCACTTCTGCTCTGCATGTGTTTGTCCTACATAACATGAGTTTTCTTCCACAGTCCATATTTATGTGCTCATATGGGATGGCACCTCTAAATTGCCTGTTGTGTGAGTTTGGACCCTGTGATGGACTGGCATACCATTCAGAGTACCAGGGGAACTCAAATATTTTTCTCTATGGTCCAAATTCTGTCAGAGACAAAAGCCATTGTTTCACTCACTGAACAGGTTGTGAGAGGGGAGATGGTGATCATCACTACGTCACCATCATCAAGGTCCGTGCTCTGAATCTGCAGCGTTATTGGATAGTACTGCGGAAAACATGTACCGGTCCATATACCCGGTGACACTGAGACATGGGTTCTTCACAAACACATCATGGTGCACAGCACCTATAAACCAATCAGGTCCTCTCCTAGCCACATGTGCGCCCGCCCACCCACTGCCACTGGGGATGTCTCGCGTCCCGTTGCCATATTTCCTGTTGTCAGTGTCTGTGGACACTTCCAAGCCACATTTTTGGCAGCATTCCCTCAGCCCTATCGGCTTAAGAAGGAGCCACACTCTCACAGGACATGTGACCTTCTCCTGCTTGGGAGGGAGGCGTATTGGGGGTATTCCTCTGGCAGGCTGGCTGTTCTCATTTTTTTACCAGGTATAAAACACACCTCTGGAGACTGCTGTGTGTAAGGTTCTTGTATGACATGTCAGTGGATTTCAGCCTCACTCTAAACCACTGTTTCCCAGTCCCATTTTCGGAGACCCATAGACGGTTCAAGTTTTTGCTCCCTACCAGCTCCCAACTGGGGGCAAGAGTGTGGGCTATCTGGCAAGAGTGTGGGCTATCTGGCAAGAGTGTGGGCTATCTGGCAAGAGTGTGGGCTATCTGGGAAGAGTGTGGGCTATCTGGGAGCTGGGCGGGATCAAAAACATGAACTGTCTATGGGTCCCATAGACAGTTCAAGACCAGGGAAGCAGTGCTGTAATGTATTCCCAATCCAAGGTGAGGCCCTTTCCCAGTTCAACTTAATTGTTCTCAGGTTGCCCACAGAAGGTTAGGAGAGTAAGGTAATGTTGTTTCCGAGGTGGTAATGAGGTGTCTGCCCAAATGCCTGCTGCTGTAGCTTTCTCCTATGTTTTGATGTTCATAAATACAGTTTGGCCTTGCGGAGTGCTTTCACAAACCTACGATAGATCAAAGTGGCTTTCAGTGGAAATATTCTCCTTCCTAGGCGCTTCATTAAACACACATACTCTAATCCTAGTGCTTTCCCTCTGCGTATCCTTACAGATGTGAAGCGTAAACATGCTGGAACCTCTAAGTACAGCACGTAAGTTCTCATCTCGCCGGGCCATCGGAGATATCCTGTGGACCAGCGTCCTGTTTGACGGGCGGGGCCTGCCCATGTGGGCGTACCCATGCGGATTTACAATCAGAGACAGACTGAAACCCCTCAAATGGTCAGAAGTTAATATCACTTAATTAATTTGAAGCACCAGAGCACAAAGCTGGAGGAACCTGAAGTGGGATCTGCAAAGTGTCAGTAATGTAATAAGCAGTTCCTGCTTAATGGAGTCTCTGCGGGGGGGTTGGTGGCAGTTATGCACAGTGGCCTGTCCACGGAGAAGAGCTCTGCAGAGGAGTGGCACGGCACTGGTGGATCTGGGCGGGCTGTAGGGGCGGAGCTTACTCTGGGAGGGTAATGCTGAGACTGGGATGGGCGCGCTAGGAAAATGACGTGGCTCAGCAGCAGAGGCACCAATCGATATAGAACAGCAGAAACAGCGCCTCCTGCTGGACACAAGGCTGCTCAGCGCTTCAGTGCAAGCGGTGTTGTGCGGCGATATCGTTATTCTCCTCAGCCAGCTCTTCCGCTTTTCTTGTCTGGTTTTTATTTGCGTGCCATTTTTTGAAATTTGTGCGTCGTCAGTTACTGAAGCTGGACTGGCACATGCACATGACGCTCTGTTAAGTGGCATTTTCTGCATCGGTGTTACAAAGGTAGCCATGTACTCCAAACGACATCCCGACTAAATGAAATCAAACATGTCGCCGTAAACAGTCTTTCTAATAGTATTCCACCAATAGTGGCTATTAAGAAAGATAGAGACTCCGCTTCCATTTTAAAAGCGCTGTCACCACAATGCACTCGTTTGCACTCTGTATGTGGGGGTTTGCAGCACCAGAAACATTCTGTGCCCTCCAGGGTCGTGGCTTGACATAAGCTGTGCCCGAATTCAGGCGCTGCATCCTTGGAATTGTGCGGTCTACCAAGGGATTGTCTTTGCCGTGTCAAATGGTACATTCTGGCCATCACCAGCTGTTCTAGGCCTTACTCCTAAGTCAGCAAAGTGCCACTCCCATCGCCTAGCTGGGGCACACCCTCTGTGCAATGAATCATGGGATATGTTAGGCTGGGACGATCCATCCAGCCTTGGAAGGATGCAGCTGCTGAATGCGGCCACAGCCTTTGATTTTGTTTTCTCCAGATGCCGTTTGTACGGCCATCAAGCCCCGTGGTACTGGTAGGGCCAGTAAGCACCCAGAGCCGGCTTGCTCATTTGCCTGCGAAAAGCACGGAAATCTGTCTCATTGTCATTGCGGTAAATAAATTTAAATGCATCCTCCAGCTGCTGATGTCTGAATAGCACAAACCAATCAATTGTTAATTACTCACAAATTAAATTATGTAGATCTTTGGTCTTTTGTTTTAACTCTTCATTTATTTTATTCATTAACTGCTTTTATTATTTCTAATGTTTTACAACAGTGTTGGTCTCCTACTTGATCCTAAGTGCTTTTCATTTGTCGTCATGGTCTTAGAATGAAACATTTCGCACAAAACAGTGCGCTCAGAAACAACAGAAATCAAAGGCCTCCCTACACGTGTGTGTGAGCCGGGCGGCGGTATTAATGGGCACTTTAGAGATAGCTGAAGGCTGGATTTCCTTTCTTGTGTCTCAGTACCTTTCTGAGTCACGGTGACGTGGCGAGTCAAGCGACTTGTTATCCGAATGAACTGGCGCATAGATCACAGCGGGAGAGGTGAGCCGCTCTCGTTTGGAAAACCTGGCTCTCCATTTGTAAGATGGCAAACACACAGGTGTGGCCCTATCCAGCTTTCAGTGTTTTTTATTATTTATATTAATTTCTTTCACTGAGGAGGAATTCCTGCAGGGGAAGGATGAATGATACAGTATCATTTCCAAACAGCTTTAATTGCTGAGTGTAACATCATATACCCATGATGAAGGTCTTACATAAAGCCCCTAGCTGGAAGCACTATTCCCTTTGCAAAACTTATTTACAGGCCCACTTCAGAAGCATGATATACCAGCATGTGCCGGTTGCAGCCAATTGAACTTAGACTCAAGTCACCAGACATACTACTCATCAGTTTCATGGAGAGTCCAAACATCACCGCAGGAATAAGAATGTCTGAAAACAACAAACCAAAGCATAGGTATTCTCTAAAGCATGCCATGTTTTATGATGCCTGCCTCATTTTCCCATAAACCACTGCTCCCAATTTGCATAGCTTCCTCCCACTCCTATATAGTTTCTAAACAAGGGAACCATTCAAAATGGTCTGCACAGTGAAAGCCCCCTCTCCTGCAATATTAAACTAGCAGGTCCAGTCAGAGCCTCGTCATTTTCCATGATGGTTAATCACTTGGACAGTAAGCAGAGCGTGAATGGTACAGGTCCCCCGGAGGGAGCTTCTGTCTTACCCTTAAGCCAGGTAGAAAAGTCCGACCTTATAAAGAAAACAGCTGTAAAACCGTGTAGGAATCCTGGCAGGACGGTGAGAGGTGCTGTGATAGGGAGGGGTGGATTAGCAGCTTTGTTCAAATACAGGAGCATAAATGGGGGGGGGGGGGGCTATCCTAGGTTCAGCACCAGGGGAACCACACAGGAGAACAAGCTGGGCATTAGGCCTACAGTAGAGTGGCGGTTCCATTTCAGCCTGTGAGGCCAGTCTGTGGCCAGTTCTTCTGTTAGAGCGACCTGATGCATTTGACCTTACGGTTCTCCAGATATTACTTACACTAGATTGCAAGCATGAAGAACCAAAGTGAGCACTGGAAAAGCTGAGTCCTTTATGCAATGTTTTACAGTTACATTTTCCAGTTTTTACAAATATTTAACTCACCCCTGTTTAGACTGTCATGATTCCACAAGCTTGATCATTTCTTCTGCTGTTAGCTTGGCTTCTCACCAGCTGAAGTGACTCAGCCACCCTGCGCACCTGTGTTAAATGTGCTTACGTTTGTGTTTCGCCTGTTCCCAGCACGCAAAACTGTGGCCCACATATATAAATGTAAATAAAAATAAGAATAAGAATACTGCAGTTATTTCAGACCCAAGCAGCATATGCATCTATGGGGGCCACAGGGGGGCCATGCATGTTATTACTGGGGCACTGGGGGGGGGGGGGGGGGGGGGGGGGGGGGGGGGGGGGGGGGGGGGGGGGGGGGGGGGGGGGGGGGGGGGGG
>JAODKN010000041.1:9534908-9545185 GCA_026774425.1 Petrocephalus zakoni
GGTGTTCTGGGGAATCAGAACAATTTATAAGTGCAATATGGGTGTAAAAAAAAACAAAAAAAAAAACAAAACAATTGAAAGCTAATTCTGTAAATGATAAGATGACAAAATGACACTTTTCGAATTATTTTTTTTTAGTTGGTAATGAAAATTCTAAATATTTAAATATAATTAATTTGCTCTTCTTTGAACTGTTCCCTCAGCTAAATTTTTCGATTAATTAATGTAGGTGTTTCCCCAGAGCATGGGAGGTAATTTTTCAAAGTGTAAAGTAACCAGCACTGAAGAAGAGGGACTGAACGGCAGAGCAGATTAAAGTTTAGCTGGACGGAAAGTCCTTTTCCCGTGGTGCCCAAAATGGCTTGTAGTTGGTGAAGACAATAACACGATTGTGAGTGTTGGATTATATGGAGTGAGCAGCCCAGCACTTAACCACTCACTTGACAGCATTTTCTTACTGACATGTTGATGTATTACTGACACAATCGCTTTTTATATCATGCTCTGTCAACACACAACAACCCCTTAAATGTCTTACCAAAGACAAGTACATGTCTTCTTTCCCATGTTTTTTTATGCTTCTTTTGGCATATGTCAGTGCTGGAATGCAATTAGACACAGGCATAACAGAAGACACCTCATTAGGGGCATATTTAAATGTTGACTTTTTTGGGTCCTCTTGGATCTGCTGAGAATGTAGGCCTTGCTGGTGCATCTCACTCTTAATAATCCAACAAGTTTTCTATTCATCCGCACTGTATCTACAAGCTGAGGAGTCTGCACCCATCTGATGCTGAACCACCCTGATCCTTCACCAGAGGAGCTATCAGGGGCTTTGGGACTCAGCGACTGCGCTAAGGTTGTTCGGTGACCCCTGTTGACCTGTGTGTAAACTGCACCGGGTCCAGGTCCTCCCCTACACCTCGAAAGACACTCTGGAGTGAGCCCTCCCCACCTGCTCCTCCTCCTGGATTTGTTCATTCTGCCAGCTCCGCCCCCCCACTACCCATTCACCCCACTGCACACAGCAGCCCCACCCCCATGCCTGCGAAGAGGCGGGCCGGCCGTCGACGCCGTCACATTACGGATGGGATCCACCCTCTTTGGAACACAGCTCCCCGGCTCCGGGGAAAGAGGGGGCCTAACTGAGGCAGCAAAGGAACGCTGCCACACATCTAATGGAACTTGTTCGCCTTGTTAATCTTGTAAATAGCAAATAAAAAAGGGATGTTACTTCTTCAGAAACACAATCATGTGCCCGCGAAGAGGAGCCTTATCTCAAACCCAGGTGAGCCAGAACAGAATCGTCTGAAGGATGTATAATGTTTATAGCGAATGGATTTCGGAGGGGCTTTGGGAAGCCGGTGATTGGCAATACAGGCTTGCTGTAATGGAGAATTCCTCATCTCATTTTTCTATTCCATGTTTCATAAGAGTCTAATAAACCCAGCTCACTATGTATGGCTGGGTTTGCATTCTGAAGGGGTGCCCAAACTTTTTTGGTCAAATTCTCCCTCACACACACACCTCTAGCCATGCATTAATAGAAATAGAAGGTGAATTTTCCTTTGAATATTTGTTTAAAATATGATACTGGAGCTACCATTGGCCACATTTTTTAAACGTGTTTTAAATTGAGTATTTGGTTCTTTGTTCTGTCTTCGGCAGCGAGTGTTGAGTGTTTCAGAAAGATAATGATAAAACTTATCATTGCATTGTCCTCACAGTGTCTGTGTATCCTTATAGCCATCTCCAAGGCATGATATGACCGAATATATAACTATAAATGTTTTTATACACGCTAAGAGAGGGAGATTTACTGAAATAATATTTGATAGGTGGGTGAAAGAGTGCCGAGTGGAGACATTAATGTCTCCCAGATCTTTGCAGAAGGTGTGAGTAAATATGAAGTCCATCTTGGTTTTGATAATTGGCCTCCTCCTCATTTTGTAAAGCAAATTTCATATTAATGAATCACATTAATAAATAATGTCGTTATTTCCGATGACCTGCCCCTTCATCTTTCTTCCGGCCTCTGTCTGCGATTGCTCTCCGCCGCGATTCTCCATCGCCCGCAGGTGCCTTCCCCTCCCACTCAGAGGCTCCATCATCATTTATCTTCCCAGCATGCACTGCACGTGTGTGTCCAGCTTCCCAGTGTGCACCACACGCCCACGTCCTTCTTCTCCCTGTGTGCATTCCACTCACATTCAGCCTTTTTGCACAAATCGCATGTGTTCGCACATCTTCCCAGCATGCAGTGCGAGTCGGCTGTCCAAATGTGCCCCTGATAGTGTAAGTAAAGCTCTTCATAGGTTTTGTCTTAATTTGTATATCAATGGAACCCCACAAGGGCCCATCCATCAAACTGAGCTGTCCATCAACATGCCTGCATTGTTAAAAAAAAAAAAAACCAGCACATAATTTTCCCCACTGAATGTTCAATCACTTTTCTTGACCTTTTAATTGTTGGCCAATTATTTCCAATTTTGTACTAAGGAAATGGCAGAGAGAGAAGAGGAAGAAATTACATTTATATTCCTGTCAAATTGAAAATATTCAATATTCATGATGTGCTTTAGGATAATTGCAGAAAGTAATGGTACATAATGAAATATTCTCATGCTCACCAGTGCTTAACTAACTTTTAGTAACTCTTTACATAACCTTTACTGCTGTACGAGGTACAGTGTTCAGTTTCTGTGCTGTTTTGCCCCTTTGAAATAATGAATGGTAGTTCAAAGAAAGTAACAAGTTAAGAACATAATACAATATAATTAAGGTATTATATCCTAATATAATGTACAACATAATATAATTATTTATTTTGGTTTTATGTAATTGCAAAATAGCTTAATTACAGCATCTCTTTTTTCCTATTTCATTATCCTTTTTTTAACGCAAATTGAACCCAACATTAACTAGTGAAGTAATTTCACCAATGCAATTACACATTACACTATAATCACATTGTACTTCCCCAATGACTGTGTTCAAATGAAAGCTCCTGTTTAAATATCTTTTATGAAACCAGTTCTGCATTGTTCCTGCCATTTATACCTTAACTCTTTAATGTGTTTGCCATTTCTGAAAGGATCTGGTATTAAAAGATCAGTGAAGAAGGATCAGTGAAGAATCATCCCAGCAATTAACCACCAAAAGATGAGCCTTACATTTTATTACTCATAAAGGGTCCTTGAGAACACATGACTTCCTGTTTCAGTTCCTGTACTTCCTGTGCTTGAATTTATTCATTCTATTCCTGTAAAATGGCCAGCTTGTTCATTCTCATTCTTTGCACATCGAGTCTTTCCCAGGCAAGCTGTTCCTGAATGTCCAAAACAGGCATTCGAAATGGGAGTGGGGGTGAAAGACCATTTTCTATGCTGACCCAGCCTTCGTCTGTGTAACGACAGGATTTTTGCAGTTATAATGTTTTTTTCCTCCCCGTAGACTTACTTAAGATGTGCGGGCGGGCTGCATTAGCCGCAGCGGGGCCAACGATTCCCCCTGTCGTGTTCAGTGCTATGACGCGCATGCGTGCCTGCCTGCGTGTCAGCTGGTGCGCGATACGGTCGCGGCTGTTCTAGGTTGTATGAGGCAGCATCAGGGATTTGTGAGAGGGTGCTCAGGCCAGAGTCCCAAATAGACAGCAGCTCCTTGACACCCATGAATGATGCGCAGTGTCCCGGAAATCGTTCTGCTATTCCAAAATGGTAAAAGTAACCGGTAAGAAGTTTCACCGCTGCAACCCCGTTCCACCTGGTCGGCAAATTTTACCATCACTATCTAGCCTCAGGTGGCTCATGCAACTGCCAACGCCCCAGCACCCCGCCGCCAGCTAGCCAGGATGGAGCAAGGGTGCTGTTTTTAATACCGTCATACCATCCTGACATTCTACTGTGGTATACAGTATTTTGTCAGTATTGTAAAATGTTATGCTATTTCGGCATTTCCCATAGAAATTTCCTGGGAGTGGGGTGTGGTACAGTACTGTAACACCGTCCAAGCATAGCCACCCCCCCCCCATACTCCCATTTACCCCTCACCCACCTCCCTGAAATTAATTAGCCTAAAGTGGGATGTCTGACACGCACATATGAATTTATGAAAACACACAGATACCTGGCTGAGGGAAGAGGATAGTCCCATTCATGTAGCTATTATTATTATTATTATTATTATTATTATTATCATCATTTTGTATTGTCGAGCTTGCAGTGGTGGCCTAATACAGGTTGGTTACTCCTCTTCCTCTAAGGAAGGATGCTCTTTTCTAGCTGCTAAGAGAAAGAGCGGACGGGGTGAATGCCAGCCTGGGTTCCGAGTCCCACTCTCTTACACAGACTTCAAGCGGAACGGACAAACTCAATTACGCTTGACTCCTGGGCCGTTAAATTAGTGTTTGTCATTCGCTACCTGACATTGCGTCTCTGGTGTAGCTTTAGCTGGGGGCGGGGTGCGGGGGGGCAGCTGAGGGCTGTCGACGCTGATAACTCGGATTGTGTAAACTGACAGTACAACAGTCAAAAACTATTTTCTGCCTGAGCTTTCCGGGATGTTAGAACTCTTAGTTTGTTTCTGTCAGAGACTTTTTTACCTAGTACCATGGGTGGATTATATTATTTATCTTCACGTCTAGTGCTGGTGTGATTTCTTACAGACTGACTGATAGAAATGTCATTAGGCACATCAATACATACTTTCTTTATGTAGACCTACAGATCTATTCTGTATAATGATTCACTGTGCCATGTTAAAGATCTTGGGCATACATAGATTCTCCATAAAAACCTCAAGCAGGACCGTAGCCTTCACTCAGTTATCAGGAGTGATGGTCATAAATCATTTGTTATTGCAGCAGTGTCTGAAACAGAAATCATGTGTGTTCTGAGGTTCTGCAGCACTCAAGATCATTTCCATCTAAGGAGACTAATGAGATCAGCTTGCCACATGCATTTGTGGCTGGTTACTCAGTCATGACACTTTCTAACCATCGTGATGAAGCAAGACTTTAAATTTGTCTTCTACTGATGATCTGAACCCATTATACATTATTTTATACATTTTTATGATGACTAAATGGCACACATTGTGTGTATATGGAAAGTCCATAAATATAATAATATTAATAATAATAATTAGTTTATTTAACATTAGCTGTATCATAGAAGTGTGTTCACACCTCCATACGAGACAGTTTGATTCGTGATGTAGTGGCTTAGGCCGTAGGTGTCCTCAGCTTGGGATTAACTGAAAAAAGAACCCTGCCAATTCATTTCACGTCATTATTCTGCGCATTGTACCATTGTCCTTAATGCTTGGAGCCCAGATCATCTGGAAGAGAGGAGGAGATTGGCGGCTTGTCGTGTCAGGTCAAAGAGCATGCTGTGGTGTGCATTCACTCAAGGCCGGATTTCCTTTGGGCCTGTGACGGGCTTCCTTGGACTCTGCGATTTCAGTCCACAGGACCTCTGCTTAGGTTCATTTATTTTTTTAACACTCATTCCCATTTGTGTATTTTCAGATGGATGCTGCCAAAAACGTCAGTCTGGAGGATTTATTTATTAATTCCCATATCCTGGTTATTGATATTTGGGGATCTTTGTGTCCGTATCAGATATAACATCGTAACATCTGCTGACCTTTATCGTGCAGCAAGATTAAAAAAATTTTAATCAGTTTCTTATACTGAATTCTTCATCTGAAATAAAAAAAAAATGGCCTGTATTTTGTCCCCGACAAATTTATTTTGATATATAATAAGCGCAAGATTTACTGGTCAAGATGAAAGAAAAGCGTGAATAAGTAAACAGTATCGTTAACACTGTTGTTGCTTGTGATGGTAATCGGCGCTGGGTGACGGAAAACCCGAGACCTGCCTGATTCACCTGCTTCTCAATGACCGTGTCTTTGTTGTTGTTGTTGTTTTGTTTTTGGGTTTTTTTTTTTCCATTTTAGGCAAATGCGTGGTAAAACTGTAAATACATTGCAAAGCGTTTTGTTAATTTTTTTTAACTTATTTTTTTTTTCTTTTATCCTGAAAGTGGTTTTACGGCAACCTGGTCTGACGCAAAACTCAGCTCTTCTCGAATTATATTATTGTCAGAAATGTTTTGTAAAGTTTTGATGATGAAATTAAAAAAAGACAGAAATTTAAAGAATCTCATTCAAAGTCTGACATTTTTTTTTATGTTCTGCATCCTCACAAATAAATTTATTTACATTTAGAAATGTGCTTTAAATGAATACATCGCCACCACAATTGTAAATCTCCTGCAGGCTAAAAACATTCAATTCACATATTGAGTTATTTCATAAAATCATTGAATTATTAACTTTAAGCACACTGTTAAATTAAAACATTCTTTCTATTATTAAAATTGTCTGTCATTGTGCAAGTGAATTTTTTTTTTCACACATCCAATAATACAAACAAACTCGCATTTCTCCTGTGGGGGGAAAAACAGTTTTTTCTTGGACATCAATTATTCAACTTGTTCCAATCAGATATAATTTATCAAACACAGTTTTCACAATTTAATTTAAGTTCTGACACTCTGGGTGACTGAATGTTATGAGAGAAGCCGACATCTGATTTGTTTAAAAAGTTGGATCGCTTGCGGGCTAACGGAAAGGCCAACAAGGTTAATTGATGGTGAAGTTTGTAATAAAGCAAACCTGCGTCACTGATATAAAAACTAGTGTGGCTCATAAACATCCGTGACAATTTATACTGTATATCTATTCATATATGGTGAATGAATCTCTTGCTTAGAGCTTTGCGTTACCTTTCTGATGAAGCGTACAAAGGATGGAATCCCTTGTCGAATTTGTCTCTGGATTTCAGCAAGGAAGCATTAATGTAACACTATAAATATAAATGTGAGTGACCCTCATTAGTACCTGGAACAGTTTCTAACACATCAGACTGAGCCGCGTCTAAGATGAGGTTGAGTGTGTCTCAGTGGAAGCTCCTTTCATATCATCCTACCAATGACAGATTGTTTCTTCAATATTTTTAATATTTGTTTTTGAATCTGTCCATAACCAGCTCTCATCTTTCTGCGTACATCTGTGGCCAGATCAAAGTCTCAGACACACCTGTCTTTTAGATCAGAGAATAGATCAGCTGCATAGATGAGCTAGTTAAACCACCCTGGTCAACACCGTCTCCCCAGAGCAGATTTCTTCTGTTACTGGGAATACCCCCATAAAACATCCCCAACACAAAGCGGGCCTTTCTCTGTCACACCAAAATGAAAATATTACAGCTTGGTATGACCACAGCCTTCATTTTAGTGCCCTATACTTAAACAATGGACTTCAACATGGCAACAGATTCAAGGCAGGTCCCTGTGAACGGCACAGGACAGTGATTAAGTGCAGGTTGTGTGACCCAACTGTATCCCAAGGGCTCTCCAGCCCATCTATCTGATTGGTGAGCGAGGTGGGAGGGGCGGGCTCACTGTCAGCCCCACCTCCAATCAATTAGCTGCCCGCGACATGAAAGGTCAGACAATATGTCGGCCCCCAAATGTCTTTATTTCAAAGACCCATTCTAACACGAGGAGACGGGTCCAGCATGGGACCCCGCAGGCTCTCTTTTCAGGTCGATAAAAGACACGGCTTGGATTATGGGCCGTCGTTTTCTCGTCACATTGGGCCCACTGGGGGTTTGATGTTCTCCTGTTTCACCCCGGTAAACGCTCTCATTATCGGCTTCGACACACAAGGAGGTAAATAACGAATAGCGGAGTTTATGAAGAAGCCAGCTGTGAAAATGATAATTAGCCGCGGATGGAGAGAAAGCGAGGCGATTACACATCTTTTCGCACTGCCCCTCTGTGACAAAAACGGACATAATTTCATTCTTTTTCACTTTGTTGCTGTTTTTTACAGCAGTAGTATTTTTACTTTGTAATAACAGTATCTAGGGCCTGTCCACTGGGAAACTGCTGTAAGAGGAAGATAAGTGTTGTACAGGTAGAGAGGTCAAGACTAACTGCATTTATTTTTGTTACTTTATTTTGTGCTTCATGTTTTTTTTTTTTCATTCCTTGAGCCAAACCAAAAGTTTTATGCCCTGAAACTGTTGACATTTTTGTCAAAGTTCCCCAGCTCAAATGAATCTTCAATTTACTTATTTATTTAGCAGACATTTTTATCCAAAGTGATGTACATTGGAGAGACCAGTGTCCGACAGGCCCTAAAAAAATTCTATTAAGAGCCTTGTTCCACTATTTTGGCCACAGGATTTGAAAATATTAATCGCCACCACATATCACCTTGAGCCACCCACAGTTTTACCCAGTCGTTAAACGCACATTATTATATTGTTATTATTATTATTGCAGACCATCTGTACCTGTTTGTTTAGTTCACGGTCACTATAGGCCTATCTCATGACAGGCAAGGTCAGGATACTGTGAAGGAGAGGCCCCTTTTATCACAGGGTCCATCCACAGACATAATGAGCTATTCTGAAAAATCAGTTCACCTTTTGAACAGCAGGAAAGCACTGGCCAACTCACAGGAAACCCACACAAACACAGGTTGAATTCGCAGGCTGGACTTACGCAAAGCCAAAGTCCAGAATCAAAGCCACAACCCTGGAGGGGTGAAGCCATACCACTACCCAAAATGCCGCTGTGCTAAGGACTACAGATCCTTCCTAGACCTTCATCTGCTCATCTTTAACCGCTATTCCAGCTCCTTAGCCAGCAACTACCCTGGTTAAGTGAATCAATTATTGCGGTTACACCAAAGCATCTTAAAAAATAGAAGACATTACTTTTTGACTATTCTATATTATTTTGTGTTATATTTAGGTAGCAAATGCTTTTATACAAAGTGACGGACACTTGAGAAAGTGGGGTCTGCCTCTCCCTGAAGCTATTGGGGGTTAGGGGTCACACAGTCACCCCCTCCCCACCATTTCTAGCTGCATTTCTTGATCTCTTACACCCAGGTCCCCCGCAGAAAATAAGGCTGCTCACCCAACATCTCAAGGCTGGGCTTACCAGTAACACTGCAATAATGATTTAAGGACATGCTCTCTTTACACATATTTTAATGGCTCCAAATGGGTCCCCCAGAGGTCATACTATCATTCTTTTAAATCCAATGAAACCGGAAGTGCAAGAAAAATAAAAGAGGCATCGGTATTACAGAACATATCATGACGTCTTTGTAGGGATTAAAAGCACTTTTAGATTGTCGCGTAATAGGTTAGCGAAAAGACTGCCAACATGCGGAAAATCAAAAAGCTTGTTTCTCATTGTCTGATATATATTTTAGTTCTGCTCAACTGAAGCAGAAGGAGACAAAAATCAAAGACAGTTTTTCTTTTAAGAGTAAAATGAGGAAATTCTCCATGAAGAGACCAAAGCCAGAGACAGACAAGTAGACCGTTAAGGAAAGTATTCCCTTTGTCTTCGGAACTGTTCAGATTTATTCCCCATGAACTTCTAAGGAATCGGACCTCACATCTTTAATATATCTTCATTGTGCCATAGAAAATCAACAGTGGGAGCATGAGAATAAGATATGTCCCTCATTTCATTTCAGTAACCTGCATACCTAGAATGATTTGGGCTCTTCTAAAGGTCTATTCAAGGTTGGTGCTCGAATAGAACACAACATCGACATCGCATAATACAACATAGGTCTGTCCTTCGCTGTACCCAGTCAAAAAGCCACTTTATTATGTGCGAGCCTATTGTAATTCTGATCAAGGCTAATGCTGAGCACACCTTCAGTGACCTCAGCAAGACCATGCCGGCCCTTCATTGTTTGTGGGACTTTTTTGTTTGGAGTATGGTGGCACTGAATTGCAATACATAAAAACAAAAATGGAAAAACGCAAGAAAACAAAACCGAGCAGTCCTGAGGTGCAAAACACAAAAACACAAAAGGAACATACAGCAAAATAAAAACAAAAATACACAAAAACTAAACTGAGTGGTCCTGAGGTGCAAAACGGAAACGCACAAAAACAAAATACACAAAAACAAAACTAAGTGGTCCTTTGGTGCAAAACGGAAATGCACAAAAAAAAATACACAAAAACAAAACTGAGTGGTCCTGAGGTTCAAAACGGAAATGCACAGAAACAAAATACACAAAAACAAAAAGAAAGCACATAAAAAACAAAATCGAGAGGTCCTGAGGTGCAAAATGGTAACACACAAAAAGAAAATTCAGAAAAACAAAACAGAGCTGACCTGAAGTGCAAATCCAGCCAGTAAATTACGGAAATATGTCATTGGCAACTC
>JAODKN010000041.1:9567972-9588978 GCA_026774425.1 Petrocephalus zakoni
ACTGGAAGGCCTGCCTTGAACACTCAGTATTCCCTGCTCACTGGAAGGCCTACCTTGAACACTCTGTATTCCCTGCTCACTGGAAGGCCTGCCTTGAACACTCAGTATTCCCTGCTCACTGGAAGGCCTACCTTGAACACTCTGTATTCCCTGCTTCCTGGGATGGCTTTTCACCCAGACTTCCGTTGCCACTCGTGCAGCAGACTGCAGGTGCTGCCCCCAAGTCTGGCCAGAGTAATGTCTTTGGCCCGCTGAGTGGAAAAAAAATAAAAGAATATTTAAGAGGTATTTAAAATAAAAACGTAATAAAACTGATCAGCTGAGAGCACTGAAAAGTTGCAGATGGGAAGTGCTCAAACAAAAGGCCCAAAGCAAGCTCTGCCGAGCCATTCTGAGCTTCTCTGTTTGAAGTTCTTCCATTAGGTCCGTGAAAGCTGAGCACACCTAATGTCACAGAAGTGCAATGAGTAACTGTTATTTCCTGAGCGTGTACTAGACTTTTTAGCATTTTCCTCAAAATTTCAATTCAGGCATTTATATTTGTGCTCAAAAAAGATCTCAAAGTCTTTTCCACATCTGAAAGATCTGTAAAGGTTATAATACTTTACGTGACCTTTCTGTTAAAGGTTATATAACCTACAGCTCATAATAGGGCAAATTTCTAGGTAAAGAAAATACTGATTCAATCTTGCATTTTTCACTTAATATTTCACCAGAGATTTCTTCCATCCATCCATCCATCCATCCATCCATCCATTTTTTATACCTGCTTGTCCAATTCAGGGTTGTGGAGGTCTGGAGACATCCGTGAAGCTACAGGCACAAACCAGAAAATAACCAGGATGGGTTGCCAACTCATTGCAAGTGACCAGAGATTATAAGATCATTTTGCAACCATTACACATAACATCACTAGTCACCAGATTTTTACAGTTAGCATGTGGCTAACCAGATTGTTCATTTTTAAATGGTTAAAGCTTCTAAAGTTTCTGTAGTTTGCTATAGTTGGATATCTAATATAAAGCCTTAAGGATAAGCCTCTTCTTTGACTGCGAGAACAATGCACCAATAGAAAGCGTTAATTGAAGGGGACGAGGTTCATTTTGCTGCCTCTGTGCTTTGCATTCAGACTGATTACTGATTGCAGGAGAACTCTCAATTAATTTCTAACAGCAGTCAAATATACACGTTAAATGAGAGCATTAAAGTGCTGATTAGTTTTGAGAGATTGACCTCAAGTGCCATTTATAAGGTTAATCATCTGTGACTCAGTAACAGAGGGCAGCTTTACACGTGTAGGTCAATCCTGACCCCACATCTGCCGCTACTTAGAAACAGCAGCTGTCAACTGCAGGGGGCGCACTTGTGTCTCATGCCCTGGATCACATATTGTTATAATAAGTATATATCTGTCACATTTGTGATTGAAAAGGATATTTGTATTCATGCTTGTTGCTGCTATGAAACGCTGCCGCTTATTGCATGTGTGTTGGAACATGACATCGCCGACGTGTGAAATCTGAAAAAAGGCACGGCGACGACGCAGAGGCCTTTACGAAGTGCACAGGTCTGCATAAAGGGAGAAGGGGAAGCAAGATTTATCACCAGTATTTTCTAAGACACGGTTTGCGCTGTTCTACATAATTACAGCCTCCTTCATAACGCCATGCCACAAAATGTAATAAAAGTTGGTAAAATTTTATGAAAAGCTGCGACAATATTTCTATACACCCTTGTACCGATGGAGAATCCCAGTGGTGATAATTCTTAATATGTTTAATATTCAGTTCTGAATATAAGTATTTTTAAACTTCAGCTTAACTTTTCTAAAAACCTTAGTACACTATTACTTAACACTCAGGCTATGTTAATGGATCATTCTGAAAGATATTAATTTTCATTGTTGAGACGCCACCACACACCACAATGGAATGTGTCCTCTGCATCTAACCCGTATGTGACAGGCAGCTGGATCAGCACCCAGGGAGCTGTGCTTGGAGGTGCTGTCTTGCAGGACAGGGATTCAACCAGCAGCCTTTGGATTACACGGTGGCATCCCTGACCATTACGCCACCATCGGCCCACAAGCTACAGATATAAAGGAAAACATTGATATTCTTTAAGTTATGCAAAAGCCTATCTGTGGCTTCCTAAAGCTTCAGGAAACCATTGAATATAAAATCTAACCTGACAGGCTACATTTGGGACAAACATAAAACAGCACCAGCCCTCCAGCTACCAATTAACATCACCCTTGTGTAAGCTTGCACTTGTCCTCATGCAGTTCTGTATTCATACTGTCATTTTCATTCCACCCCTAAATCCATACATTTATGACCCTAGTCACAGAACACAGTCTGTTTCACTAACCTCATTGCATATTCACAACTTTCTCTTCACTCTATAAACTTATCCTACAGCAATTTTCATTCAAGTCCAACACATCTGGAATCTACTGTACATGGATGTCCATAATCAGAGAACCTCATATGATTTACCCATCAAACAAGTTGACTAATCAAACAAGTCTTTTGGTCCAAAATAAAAGGATCTCGAGCCACAATAACTGACCTAGCTAAAAGCCATCACCAGCATGAATTGAAGTCGGGTTACGGATCTGTGAATTTTTGTCTCAGACAGCATAAAGATGTCATGTGGGCGGGGGGAGGGGGTGTCCAGTATACTTAAATTCTAATGAAGATGAAAACCAGACAGTGGTGAAAGTGGATGTGACTGATGAGAGTGAGTGCCAGTGAGTGGAAGTGTGAGCACGGCCACCCTTTCCCCTCAGTGAGTGTTGTGTCAGTGAAACAGCACAGTACTTTCTTCAGGAGTTAGGCTGTGATGGCAAATTCTGCCAAACCCTGCATTTCACTGTGTAAAATCTCTTTGAAATTGGCTGTGATACTTTGAAAGAGATTCCTAAACAATTATATGCAAAAATCGTAACGAAGATAATATTAAATGCTAACCTACATCCAGAGCTGTGCTGAAACAGAAGCTCTCGTGCAACAGAACACCTCTAGTGCATGGGCCGCTGATGGCTGTGGAGGATGCTTTCATTGCATTTCTGTCCTTTGCTCATACAGCAGTGAACAGGACAGACTCAATTCAGGATCCTCGCGGTTCATTCTGTGAGGGTTGCCCTTTTCTCTTTTTTTTCAAGTAAAAAGAAATAAGAAAAACACGAGCCAGGGACAGATTTGAGGAAATAATGAAGTATTTGTGTTGGGAGAGAAGACGTGAGAGGCAAACACATCTTCAGGGTGACAAATCTGCCCTGGCAGCTGAGGCCTGGAACCCGCTGAAGGACGACTGGATGCTACTTCGAGTTTGGAGAAACAGATCAACATGGAGGATCCGACATTTCGAGCCTGAGCCGCCTGCCATTTTAGTCAGCACCATGGCAAACAAGGCAGACATATTTTAAATCCCTCTTCTGGGTAGCTGCAGATGTTGAGTTAAACCCCCCTACGCCCAACCCTCCAAAGTGAGGTTTCCTCGGCCAATGGAACCACAGAAAGTGGAGAAACTGATAACTCATAATTTCTTCTCTACTCCGGGCCCAGCCTAGGAGGCAAAATGGAGAAGAACCAGCCTGGATGAAGCAGGCACAAAGACAGCGAATGCCGGAATTTGGAGTGGCTACCGCGGAGCAGATGGCGTACGGATATTCTGAGAGGCCAACCACACGCGTCCCGGATCTGGAATAATTGTGTGTTTCTCGCATCCCTCAGTGTCTCCCACAAGGACATCGCTTATGGAGAACCCAAGCGTTTGCTCCTCCATCTGAAGCGGACAGGTGAGCTTCACTAGGGGACCTAACGGCGGAGAGTGCAGTCACAGACGATGCCACTGGGAGCAGAGTCAAAATCCCACAACGGGCACAGGGAGAGAAAATGCAGTGTTACTGAATGCGATGGCATGTGACGGATCTGCATGTGACACATGCGGCGTGCGGTACCATCTGCATCCGTCGCAGTGTTGTTAGCAATAAATGCAATGTGGAAACACCTTTTTAAATTATCATACTACGCACTTACACGACACAGAAATGTGAAGCACATTTGCTCAGTGCATATCAGGGTGGTCTCATGTGTCTCACCCTTAGCTGTGCATGTGCGAGATTGCACCTTCTCAGTGTGTGTGAGCTTGTTCCAGGTACCACTGGTTATCTCCTGCATTCTAAGAAAAGAGCAAATATGAATTCTTTGCTCTAAATCAGTGTTTCCCAGTCCGGTACTCAGGGACCCACAGACAGTCCATGGTTTTGCTCCCTCCCAGCTCCCTGTCATACAATCTACAATTTATTGTCTAGTGGACCGCCTGTGAGTCCCCAAGGACTGGACTGGGAAGCACTGCGCTAAATGGAGAATCCCATTCTAGCCTCTCTCTGTCTCATGCCCCTGCTTGCTGGGATGGGTTCCAGGCTCGCTGTGACCCTGTATAGCAAAACTGGGCAAAAGTTGGCCCGCTGGACATATGTGGCCCACAGAGCTATTTTCACTGGCCCATGCAGTCACTGCGATGGAAACGGAATGTTTTATTTTTAAGTTCCATGAATAATCGCAAACACAACTTCTGCTTTCAATATGAAAAAAACGAACCTGTCTTTTGCAGCTTTCATAGGACATGAAAATAATCATTTAAAACCCGGTTCCTGCCGACATGGTAACGCTCAGATTTGGCCCCCCACTGTAAATAAGTGTACAGGCCTGCTGTAGAGGGTAAGTGGGTAATTAATGGATGGATGAATATTCCATTTAACAGCGACAAACCTTAGCATCTGTAATTCTGACATTAAGCTAATTTAATTAATATTTTGCTAATATTTTGCATAATTAGCATGAAATTACTTTGAACGCCATAACAGCTTTTTTACTGCTAAACTTTTAAATGTCTGTTATGCAGACAATGTATTTAGCATTATAATATATTTCATATTATTGGGTTTAAAATCTTTTTCATTTTCACTTCTCATAATTGAAATACAACTTGCAGCATTCTCGTAGAATTTGCAGGTGTGTGTTTTCAGTTCCATAAATTCCTGGCAAAACAAGCAGAACAGGCTGACACTGAGTCCTTTTGTCTTTGGGAGTCTGGTTTGCAGAGGACTGTGAAACATTCCTCATCAATCTACCATAGCATTCTGTAGGAAACTGACTGAGGTAGATTTCAGATGAGGAAATAAATGGATCGCATTGGTAACTGTGCTAAAAACAAACATCGAAGTGAAATTCAAACACTACTACTGTTCCGTCCAATTAGTATTCCTTATTTGCCATTGGGATTAACTGAGCTTCAATTATTTGATATGCATTTTTAAATGTTGTCTGTTATTGAAATCATATTAATTTTGAGTGTCGCCCTTTGTTTACCCACAGTTGATTCAAAATTGAAATCCCTCGTATAATAGGAGTGATGCTCGATATTTATGAAAAACAATTAGATCTTCCACAAAAGCGAGTGATCATGATACTCAGGAGAAGGATCTGTAGAGTACCTATGGGTTCTTTCTTGTAACAGATCAAGGAAAAAAAACTGAATTTTTTTCTTGGGTAAGTATTTTTGTAGCAGACCGACCTTCCACCACCTTTCAGAGGTTGGTGATGGACGTTGGCACTTTGGCCCTTCAAACCTAATATAAATAATTCAGGAATAGGTGATGTATCCCCTAATATACATAGAATACAGGTTATACCTCAACGCTAACAAAAAATAGACCTGGGCCGGGCGCTCTGGTTTTCCTCCATGACACAAAGGCATTTGGCTTTGGTGACCTGGCATCTCTCTTGCTGTCCCATGATAGAGTTGCCTGCTGTGTGCCTGCAACTTGCTTCCTGTAATAGGTTCCAGCCTTCTCTGATTCCGCATTGATGATGACGATAACCATAATCATAAAAATAGTTTTCAGTAAATACAATCAGTAAAGTGCTCTAAACAAATACCCTACTACACATCAGACCATGGCTTTTTTGGTTAGGGAGCTGTTTGAGGGGCCAAGTAGCACATTTGTGTGTTCGTATCTGCAACAAATATCATGTGCAGAAAGTTTGTGTAGGTCCTTGACTGTTATGATGCCAACCATTCAGGGCTGAGATTGCACTGAGATTGATCCTGGGATTCTTTCGAATTACCCACGTTATTGAAAGCTTCAGCATCACAGGATGAAAAATCGCCTTTGACAGTGAGACATGGTGCTTGACGTTTTGATTATTTTTTAGTAAGTGGTTTCGGAAAGACATGAGAAGTTCTCTTCCATGGCAGTCACGTCTGAGCGTAGAGAATCATCTAAAAGAAACTGGATTGTTATTGAAATGCGCACCGGCAAGACCTTCGAGGGGCAAACGGTGAGCAAATGACTGCCACTGCTGCGCTGATCCATGGAAAATTAATTCATCATTATTTAAGCAGTTTTTAAGGCGACACAAACTGGGGGGTGGTGATGAGGAATGCATAATCAATGTCCGATCTTTTTTTTCCAGCACAGGGAGAAAAAAATCTTTGGCTGACATTTTCATCAATACACCAAAATCAATACATAGCCTACGGAACATTTAAATGTATGTCTCTTCACCACCACTGCATCCACACACACATAATCACACAAAGACTCGTGTACCTCTCTAAATGGGGACGTTTCATTCATTTCTATGGGAAGAACCCTAATACCAATCAGGACACCCTTAACCCCAACCCAGCCCTAACCTTAACCATAAGTAACCGACCCAAATACAAGACTTTCGGAATTTTTACTTTTTTGATTGCATTCCCAGATTCTTATAAAATGAAGTTTGAAGTAATGAGTACCGGAAGAATTTTTTTTGAGGAATTGCTATACTTGTGAGGTCCTTTGGTCCTCACAAATATAGCAAAACCTGTACACACACACAGATTTAGAAATAATTGTCTATTTAGTAGCCCGACAAAGGGCAAACCGTAATGAAGAGTCACAAGTACTAAGGCCTGATCATAAAAAAGCAAAAAAAAAAGAAAATACCCCGTCAGTACATGGCAAAGATCAATTTCTACTCACTGCTCTGAAAAGTATATTCTTCTCAGCACAGCTTTCCTGAAGTCTTATTGATTTTTCCCTTATTGTCTGCACTTTAGTAAGGCAGCGCTACCTGAGGATTTGCATTTCGCCCTCGTTTTTTGTCCCACTCCTCCCAAAATACTCCAAAGCCCCGAAGCTGTCATTTACCATATGCTTGTA
The DNA here is from genome assembly GCA_026774425.1 of Petrocephalus zakoni. Lineage (NCBI taxonomy): Eukaryota > Metazoa > Chordata > Actinopteri > Osteoglossiformes > Mormyridae > Petrocephalus > Petrocephalus zakoni. The sequence continues at coordinate 9,575,189 of JAODKN010000041.1, forward strand.
CCATTCAGCGTGCCTCTCCAGAGTTAGGCGACGGCGTCATCATCACATTCCACATCGAAACCCAAATCCAGTAATGGCGCGAGGTCGGCAGGACTCGCCTCTAATTAGTCCATCTCTCGCTTTCCTCCTGTTCTATTTCATTAATGTAGGAGGAATTCATTTAAATTCATTTTGGTGATGAGATTGGCAAAATTAATTAACACCTCTATTCAGAGGCACAAAGAACGCGGTCGACATGCGAAAGATGTTTCATTAACGTCTTTAAACAGTTTTTTATTAATCTGAAGCCATTATTTTAGAGCTGAGTGCCGCAGAAAAGCATGGGGGCAGCCGTTTGACGGGCCTGTCCCTTTTGTTCATTTCTTTAATCAGCCACAGATATTTTGGCGGGGGGGGGGGGGGAGTGGCAGCCCCTAACTCCGCTACACTGGCAGCTGGCTCATCTGTCATGTTGAAAGCTCACCTGAGGTGCCATGTTGTTCCCGGGCAGTGCCCATCACTGCCGTGTTTGTCACTGGCTCTGATTTATCCAACGTCCTGCCTCGCAAAGGTCCATATTCTACCTGCATTGGGAAGGGATCGCAGACAGAGACGTATGCTACCAAGGCTGTGAAATGATGCATCAAAGAACACTTTTAGAACATCAGTTCTTATTTTAAGGTCATATATATATCCTGAGTTTAGCAGTTTCTTTTTCCCAGAGTCACTAAATTTTATGAGCATTGGGAATATCTATAATACAATTTTGGTTATAATACTTCTTATTGTGTGGATTTAAGTACCGGATTAAAGCTAAATAAAAGGTTCAGAGGTTCATATGTATCAGTGTTATTATTAATAATAATAATAATAACAGCAGCCAGTATTATTGTTATTATCATAATAATAATAATAATTATGATAATAATTACTATTGTTATTGTTATTATTCCCATCCTTGCATAGTACAACAAAACACTAGTGTGCTCCCTATAGACCATTCTGCCAAGTAAATATGTCAATAGAGAAGCACACAATAGATAACAATGAGTGATAGATAACCAAGTATAACTGCAGGCAAACAAACACTCGACACTGACGTGTGCAAGAGGCGCTTTGGGGGTGGAGGGTGATGAATACAGTGTCCAAGTGTCAGTTTTTGCAGGATTTCGTGTGCAGTTAGCTAGGTGCAGAGGACAAAGGGCCCGTGACTGAGAAATGTCCCCAAGCCTTGTTATGCGGGAGCACAGCGGGTTCCCAGCGCCGGCTTCGCATCACCTGCTAGCTTACAGTTCAATAGGAATGCTTCATTACAATGACCCCTGATGCAAAGCCATTTTCTCTGGCTATAGTGTGGCTGACGGCCTGCTGGGGGCCCATTTACGGTCATTTGTGGCCTAGCTTTGCGCAGGCTCTTCATATCGCACATTGGATTTTTATTGAAGGAAAATTAGGAATGTTTATTCATCAATGGTGAAATAACTGAGGCCTTCTTGGAATTTCTACTGTCACCTTAAAAATGGGCCATGTCCATCGCCGGACTAAACAAAATGAGATTCAGCTTTCGCTCCCATTTCAGGGAGAGTGTTACCGGAGCGACAGCCAGATTACCCAAAAAGATCAGTCGCTGTCCAGTTCTGAAAACCACATGTTGTTACTCTGCCATCCAGTCAATTCTTTAGGGTCTTTTCCCCAGCTATTGGCGGCTACAGCTACCCACAATGCATCAGTGTATCCTGGCACTTTTGTTCCATTTCCCATGTGGCGGCAGGGCACATTTGCACTCGAGAGCGACCATGGAATTGGAGGTAGGTGTCAGCGAGGACTGCCAATAAATTGCCCGCGTAGTCATGTGACTCAGCCTGAGAAACGGAGATGATGGAGGAAAGGTCGACACTGGGTAACATAGCCTCCTGTCGTGGCGTATTGAAATCCATGTCTGCTCTTTACAGAGTTTGTGAGGTTTTTTCTTTGTGCATTAAAAAGTATAACCATGGCGGGTGTGATCACTATGGTATCTCTGGGCAGGGGGCATTCTACATAAATCAGCACTGTCACTCCTTTTGTGTTGCTAATCTGATTCCCATGATGTAGATGTGCTGGACACAGCACACCACCATCTCCCACGGGTAGCATCTGATAACACTCCAAGGATTTAGGGAATCGCACAATTACAGACTGCATCTCACAGTACGTGTGCCGTCGAGCATAAGGTGTCTGGCTGAGCTCTGTACGTGCTCGAGGCCCTTAGACAATACCTCAGATAGGTCTCGACACTGAATGTGAGAAATTGACAAAGGCAGGATGACACACTTTCCCCGATATGAGCAGGCCAGCCGGGTCCCCTGTCCGGTTCTGGAGAGAGATTAGTGGGTCTGGGATCATCGGGATTAATCTGTTCCACCTGCTCCCCACTTCCTGTGTCTGTATCTCGGTGCACTCTGTATGTCTCAGCCTCAGTAAGCCAGACCTGAGTTTAGATGTCTTCACTTTATTGAACCCCTAAATACTGCGATCAAAAAAGCAAACATTGGCATCCATGTCCCTAAAGACACTTTTTGGCTCCGAGGAGACAAAAGGAACAGAGGCTACACTTCAGAACTTAATCCCGAACGCGCGCGGAAGGTCAGATCCAGTGCTTTTTCCCAGCACACACCTAAAGGCGCAGATAAAGTGGGCATCTGATAAGCTAGAGGAGGCAGGTGGGGGGGGGGGGGGGTGACTGGCACGCCGGCGTGACAGGTGGCAGCGGCAGGGCGCCACCGAGGATACCAGCCACTGATGATAAGGTGTCAGAAGGCGACGGCGCTCATGGCGGTAAAGACCATCTTCCGGTGCTCCCTCCCCCAACAAGAGCATTGCTCCCAGTGCCGTCCGTGGAGGCAGTGTGGAGCACCACGTCGCCCCCTAGCGGGCAACAGGCATTAAGACAAAGCAGGTGCCTGCTAGTCGCGGGTAATGATCACCATCATCTCTGCATCATCATCCCTCCCGGTCGTCCACAAATCCCAGCATTTCCTTATGCAACCTCCAAGCCGCCGCCCCCCACGTCTCTCACACTCGCGTTGCTCTCTATACCAGGGGCTTCATTGGATTCCTGCACCTGTCGGCACATGAAAACCTTGCAGGCACCTGGGCACAGAATTTGCTACAATTTGGCAGCGCCACCAGCGCTCCCGGGCGCTTTCGCGTCAGGCTACGCACAATAATCACCTGGGTGGGCATAATAGAAATGGGACGTTTAAGGTTGTTGGTTTCAGTCCCGGGAGACTGTAATTCCTTTGCGCATGGTCTCTAATCGGAATTGTACCAATGTAATGCAAATGCAAGTATCAGGTGACACTCAAATCAAGTGACCTTAGACAAAACCGTAACTCCCATATCAGGTACCACTGAGTCTGAACTGCAGGTTTATAATACTAATTAAGGTCAGTTATGTAGCTCTTTGCATTGCAGTGCATTTCAGTGAATTACCCAACTGTAAGTGATTTATAGAGTTAAAAAAATGCTTCAAGCATGCCAGAGTCAATTTAAAATTGACGTTGACCCATGCTCTCTGCACATATATCGCTAGTGTTAAACTTTCATTTTAAAAATACCAAAATGTTTAAAAAAAAAAGAGAAAGCATCTTATAAAATAACTTTCCCTCTGAGTGCTGCTATCGCAATGTAAAAAGCTGACATAATATCAAATGGGGTCTGTTTCTTTTGTATCGATTTAATATGTTTGAGGTTTTCCTAAGTCCTTTTACCTAATTACAGTAGTGCAAAGTTTCAGCAGGCCAGGGACAAATATTGAATTGAAAGCGACCGGACCTACAGAGTGATTAATCAAGGTCATAGCTGGTACCCATTATGCGTGTCTGTTTTTGTGTGTACGAGAGAGAGAGAGAGAGAGAGAGAGAGATAGCAAGGCAGACTGAACGGCTGAGTAACTGAGTAGCCATCTATCTATGGTTATGAATAGATTTACCATCCGTCTATCCATCCACCCACCCCTCACACAGAATAGGACTGCAGTCAACCTAATCAAAGAAGCACAGGGCACAAGCAGATGAGCATCCTGGGTAGGAGGAGTAACTGTATCCAAAAACTAAATCAATCATGTAATTATTCATCTTTGAAATGAGTGCCTTCAGAATCGTTACATTCAACAGAATATGACACTGTCTAGACAAACAAAACATGTGCACTCAAGCAAAACTTTCCAACCAGAAATAAATGTCAAAATCCCACTCATTTCTTTCATTTCTGTTCAATAAACATCTACAACATCATTTTAATCTCTAAAGGGGCATAAGATTAATATTATCATAAAACTTTTCTGCAGCCAAAAAAGTAACAAATGAAATTCACCTGTACTGTTAATAAAACCAGAACATAAAATTGAGCATCCATTATCAATTGAAATAAAAAGGCAAGGTCAAAAAAAAGTTACTTTTTAAAAGTGCATTTTCCTACCCCCCATCTGTCAAAATGGTAATGCGAATCATTCCTTCCTGGCCCCCAGTGTCCATTATTCATTGGACCTCTGACTTTCAAATAAGCCATCAATCAAATTTGTACTTGAAGTGCAGTGAGAGGAACCTCATCATTTAAAGAAAGACCCCGAGCAGCCAGCATGGTTTCGTCAAGTACAAAAAAAGCAGAAATTGCTTAGAATTGCTAGGAAGCTTAAGCTAAGACATAATTCAGGAAGTGTGAATGCTCAAGAATGGCATCCTTTCAAAGCTAATGCAGCGGCTGGGCAATTCACAGGCTTGTGAATCAGCTGCTGTAGGTTGTTTTTAAGGACAATGATCCAGCAGAGGGATGAGGAATATGCGGAGCAAACAATGCGTGCCCTGAAACAATGGTTCTAGAAACAGTCCATTAGAAGGATTATGAGAGATCGTTTTCAAAATTTACCTGACGATGTAGCAGCATCCTGTCCGGCGTCATGCCCTGCATTCCTGCCCATGCCCTGCGTTCCTGCCCATGCCCTGCGTTCCTGCCCATGCCCTGCGTTCTTGCCCATGCCCTGCGTTCCTGCCCCTCCTGTTTCCTCCCGTTCTGTTAGTCTTACGTCTCCTTTCTGTCCTCATGTTAGCTCACTCCAGCTGCCTCTCTTTCTGATCCTTTAGGGCTTCCCAGTGCTCCCTTCTCCAGTCAATGAAGTTGTGCTGTTCAGTTGCCTTTCTGTTAGCCTCCCCGTTTGAACCCCTGCGATCCTCTTTATTTCCCCCTGTTCTGTTAATAAAACCCCTTTTTTTCAGCTTTATTTCATAAAAGTACGTATAAGGAATTTGTTCTTGCGTGCCCCCTCAGAATATTTTATAGATATTAATACACATATTTTTCAGTAAGCTGTAAGAAAATACAACAGAATGCACCGACAGGGTAACAGCATAGAGTAGCACACAAGTGCGTACAGAAAAGAGAGTATTTAGTGCAGATGGTTATTCATTATGAGGACTGGTTCCGTGATTTCACAGTTCTAGGAAAGAAGCTGTTTAGGTGCAGAGCAGGCCTGGTTCTGAGAAGCTGGTAACGATTCCCAGATGGGAGTTTTTGCAAGAAATGGTGTGACCAGGGTAGGAGGGTAAGCAGCATATTTTCTGTTAGCTTCTTTGCCTTATAGAATAGGCTGGATGGATGGATTTTTCAGATGATTTATTCCTAGCCAAATAGCTTTATGTTTGGTTAATACCAGCTTAGGCTGCTGAGCACAGCTTTGGCCTTACACTTCCCGAGAATTGCAATGAGTTGTATTGTGACTGATCATATGATCAGTGCGGTGTATCAGAAGGGAACAGTAATGTTGACAGAGGCAGAATTGGCCTAGACACATCTTGCAATATGTATGTATTAGTCATTGCCAAGGAAAGCAGGGCACACTTTCTGAGAGTATTCCTGTAAACAATAAACATCTTGAAAATGTCAACAATGCATTCAGGGGTGCCTCCCTGTTTTCTGCGCCCCCAGTCTCCCTCCTGTGAATAGTCCAAAGAATCCCAAAGATCTCCATGCCCAGAAGAGTGCAGGAGAACGGGCATCATCAAAATAGCTGACTCAGCTCTTCGCAACAATGTTTTCTGGGGAGAGGGCCAAGTAATTAGCGTGAGTCACGTCTGGTTCATTGAGGACTGCTGCAGTATCGACAGGGTAAGAGACGAGGAACCTCTTCTTAGGGAATGAAACAGCACACTTGGTTTTTCTTTTAAAAAATACTACTTTCATTCATTAGAGTATCGTATCCCTTTCTTTCTAGTTATTGATTGTTTACAATGGAATAAATACTGCCCCAAAATGTTCTCTGCTCATCTATAGGATCTTTTGATCTTTGTCAGGTTGGTAACTCCAACAAGAAGAGACAACACATTTAACGGGAACCAGTCACTTGTGATTAAAAGGCACTGATAAAGGCAGTGAAGTAATTAATGCAGACCAAACCATAAAACATTGCTCAAATGTAGTATAACCAGTGCCAGAATATCATATAATGCTTAATAAATCATAGCTATAAAAATAATTTAATTATTTCATTATTGCAATGCCTCAGTCAATGTTAGTGTTAAAAAAAGTATTTACATTTTATGAGTACAACCCGGAAACTTTCCTTTTGCATTTTTTCAGATGTACTCCTGTATGAGTGCTAATGTGGCTAATGTTTACATCCGTGGTTCATGGCTTATGTTTGGGGGGGGGACAGTGTCATTTCATTGCAGAGTGAGGATCATGTTAGCGGCTCTGAGACAAAGTCCAAGCACCAACCTCCTGATTAGAGTCCTTCTGCAGAATCCAAACTGCGTGAATGTGAAACTGAATCTGGAGTCATTGGAGAATCAGTGTTGCGTGAATCCAGAGTCAATGCAAAGTCAATGTTCTGTAAGGGTAGGGACGATTCTGGAGGCAACGCGGAATTGTCCTGGAGTTTCTGCGATTGCCTAATGAGACAGGAAATTAAAGTACATGAACACCTCTCAGCTGTCTCTCGCTATGTACTCAGGATACTATTTTTGAAGACGCCTTGAGAGGATCGTCGTTAAGCCACCCCTCGAGCACTGGAGACTCAAACGTTCACTGGCACAGCAAAGCTGACTGACAGATCACTGCAGAGGAGACACACAAAGCACAAACCAGCTGGCAGCTACCCATCCCGTAGAACATGTTTGTTTGCACGCCTCACGGACTTTGATTAAAGTCACTGTGACATGTACGACTTCAATAGGGCGCCTTATGCTTGCTCTCCAAGTCGTCATGCTGCACGGAGCGAGACATCGAACTGTACGGTCACCCTATTGTGCTTCCGTCCACTCACAGTATGCACCATTCCTGCAACACTGACAGAGAAAATGATTGCCTGGCTTTTTAAACTACATGTATACCTTCCCCTGCAACACCATTACCCAGTAACACTGGCTCTCAGTTCACTTCTGCCGATTCCCATATTCAGGTCAGTCAAGACCAAGTGCATTTTGTAAATCTAAGAGAAAGTATCAAACTGGAACATTTTTTAGGGGGGCAGGGGAGAGTGATAGAAAACAAAGAGTTATTTATGCCTCTAAACTGTACCGCTGGAGCGAAGTTGATATCCAATGCTAAGAGATTTCTTGAAAGGAAGGGGGAAAAATCAATATCACCCCTGTACTGTTTGTGGTGCACTGAAGGGAGCTTCGGGAGCACAAATACGCAGATGGATCATGTCTGAAATCAGCCGAATCCAATCCAATTCAATCTGTCCGAGGAGATGGAAACCAGTGAGTAAACCCAGCTGGAAAGATTGTCTTAAATGGGAGAAAGAGCAGCATAGGTAAGAAAAAGGATCCACGTATATGCCTAATTACAGCCACTCCCCAGGTTACAATGAGGTTACATTCCGATAAACCAATCATAAGGCAAAAATATCGTACAACGAAAATGCATTGTAATACAGTACACCTAACCTAACAAACATCATAGCCTAGCCTAGGCTTAGAACGCACAGCCTACAGTTGTGCAAAGTCATAAACTTAAAGCCTATTTTATTAAAAAAGTGTTGAATATCTCATGAAATTTATTGAATAAATATATCATGGGAATACCCACCGCAAAGTCAAAATATCTTAACACGGACCACGGTAACCCAGGGAACGGCTGTAAATGTAGATAGTACACCTGTAAATGATGTATTGATAATACAGTCAAACCTCCCTTATCTGGGCAGAATGGGACCAAGGAGTGCCTGTAAGTAAGAAATGCCCGTAACTTAGAACATGAACAGTACAGTATAACATACATGTGTACACATACAAAATACATGATATTTATGAGGTGCAAGGCTTATAATAGGGTGTTATTTCAGTCTGAGCTAGCAAACTATTACCGTGTATGATTTGTTTGGTTTAATGGATTCCTGATTTTCGCTTTGCCCATCTGTACTTTCGTTTTGGTTTACTTGCTATTTGGTTCCGAAGTCTCGCCCGGTTTACCGTCTTCGCACGCCCCTCGGACTTTGACGCTTTGATCTCTGTGTATGCTCGGTGCATAGGGAGTGACTGCAATTTTCGTTTCGTGAGCGTATGCTGTATGCTGTTGTTTGGATGGGGAGTAAGGAGTAGGATTTGTTGTTGTGTTTTTGTTGTCTCTGCACTTAGGTAAGTTAGCTTTGGGTTGCATTTGGAAGCTGAGTTTTGTGTATTGTTTTCGCTATAGTCACTCCTGAGTCCTTTTGCACCGCGTTTATTTGTTCTGTGTGTGGCATGTCAATAAAAAGAAATATATAGATAAAAAAAATGCCCCTTTGTCCATGTGTGTTCCCTTGTCCATTGCACCCTATCCTTCCCTTACCCCACGTCCCCTTTCCCTTTCACCCTGTTAGGCATCAACCCTAGACTGGGGCTCGTAATAACAGCTGCTGGTTGTGTAAAATTAATTTGCACACGCGCGTGCCTAGAGCTGCCCGGTGGAGGGAGGTGCCCGTATATTGTAGGTCCGGATAAGGGAGGTTTGACTGTACTGAGTTAACATTATCAATGAAAGAGACATTGCCATGGGTACCATTATGCCATCACACTACCAAAGTTGTCAGTTTTATTCTTGCCTTAGCTGTGTGCCTGTCGAGTTATCCATGTGGGTTTCCTCTGGTTACACCAGTTTCCTCCACCAATCTAAAGATACGTGGATAGGTGAATTTGTGCCTCGGAATTGCCTATAGCGCGTGATTGAGTTGGTGCCCTGTGATTATCCCATTATCTGTGCTTCCCGGGACAGGCTCCAGGCTTTCTGCAGGCCGGCACTGGGTAAGCCATTACGGAAAATGGATAGATAAATTATTGATCGATGTGTGCTCGTTAAACACTATTAGTTTGCCTAGGCAGTATTAATAAATTAAAAATATTCTTGTCGGCTAAGGTCAGGCTCACTAATTATGAATGATTTGTTTTTTATTTTATTTATTTTATTTAAAACAAATTATGCAACTGATAATTATCTAATAATGCTATTATTAAAAAAACTTCTAAAACAAATCTGTTATGGGATGACATTGGATAATCAACTGTAGTAAAATGAGGAAAAAGTTTCTCCCGTTTTCCTGAAAAAAAGCCCCACTTACACATTGTTATTAAAGGGCATTTATGGGCGTCACAGGTATGAAAGGTCAGGTGAGGTTCACATGACAAGTGTTGCAATTTTAAAAATAAGGATTTGAACAAAACTTGTGTTGGAATTGCAGGAGTTGCAGGACTGCCGTGGAGCATGGTGAAGCAGACATGTGGTAAGAGGGAGTTCATGCTTTTTACCCCTTCCGCCAAAGTGAAATTCAGGCATGATTGCCCTCTCCTGTAATCTGTGTCAGTGAGCCCCTTGGCATAGAGAGGGGGGTCTTATAAGCATGCCCACGGGCATCATTACCTATGCCCCCCAACTCCCACCACCATTCCGGTGACCTCCTGTTATTAGCCTAATGGTCCCAATTAGCCTAACCATCCCGAACAAATGAGCCTGGTAATAAAGAAGACCACACCTCCTGCTCCTTGCCCACACCCCAAGCCATGGCCCAGGTGATGTACACTGAGAGGATTCATAACCTGGGCAACCCCCCAAAGATACACACACCAACTTCCTCACCCCAAAGGTCTATTGTATTGCACACCTAATGAGGCATATGGTTTCTGCCCACCCGCCACTCGCTGACAACTGGTACATTCCTCTATAAAGCACCAGCCAAAACAGAGGCTCTGCTCAAACCCGTGCTTAATTCCCCTTTACACTCACCAATAAATACTCTGAGGGTGCATGCAGAAGGGCCTGATATTTGTGGAATGACTGGGAAGATACTGCCAGAGAGCGTGGATCCAAAATGCAGAAGGACAAAAAGGCATTTTATAACCTCAGCAAGACTGATAGCACCCATAAAACTCTTCACAAAATTATCAGCACATTTTAAAAAGCTCACCATTTTGTTAAACTTACAATAAGAGCCTTGATGCCTGCCAGCACAACACTGGTCACGGTGAAGTCATGAGACATTTCCCAGAATTCCATGTGGTCTATTGGTGGCACACATGTCATTGGGGAGCAGATGCTGAATAAATCACTCTCCTCCTTTAACAGTAACGAAAAAAGAAGACTGGGTAATCACGAAGCATTAGTTTAATGAGTAACGCTTTACATTAATGGCACCTTCATAATGCATTCATTATGCATTCATAGAACATTTGTAAGCGGTATGTGAGTATACCTTAACAACCTAACATATCTTAACAGCTTTAATATGCTTTAATATCAAATAGTATGATTCTATGCTTATAATATTTGTAACTATCATGTAATGTTTATTAATAATGTATATAAGGTTTGCTGGGATGTTAAGCTTTACTTACATGCTACTTATGAATCTCTATGAATGTGTTATCATGATGCACTAAAAGTTCTACTATTATATTATAAAGGCATTATGAAGGTGCAGTTAATGTAAAGCATTACCACTTAATGTTGTCGCATCACAACAACTTCGCATAGAAGTGAAATTCTTCATAAAGGCGGGGGGGGGGGGTGATTAATTCTCACGGAAAGACACTACAGAGCAGATGCGGAGCACACAATTCGCAGAATGCACTGGACAGTCTCGGCAGCACCCCATCATTCTCCGAGGTGATCCCTCTCCCCAGATGAAGCTCTTTTGATGCATGGAGCCCATACAGGACAGGTGAGACTCAACCAAGCCATTTGTTTCCACTTCACGGTTTTCCAGAACATAAATGCCCGCCATTTGGAAGTGCCCAGGAGGTTAAACGGGGCAAACGATAGGTGTGTGTAGGAGTCTCACACAAGCACGAATGTAAAAACTGTAGCTGTGTGCAGATGAACCCCGTATGTCCCCACACACCTGGATTCACAGCTCATTTCACTGCCCCAGTGCCACCTGGGAGTCCTGAGCACAGGGTGAGTGCTGTGTACCTAGGCCATGTTTACTTAAAGCGTTCCCTTCTTCAAAGCCTTGTTCGGGGGCTGAATCCTATAGAACCTTCACAATCACCATGCTGTCCCCAATCCAGCTTGTGTCTGGAGAGGCCCAGTATTGAAAGCTTCATTTTTCATGTTCCATTTCATTGATAAAAAGGATAAATAGCTAAACGCCTGTCTTAGCAGAGAGCTGTTATATATTACCATAGTGATGGCACACCCCATAATAATGACCTAATTACCACAGCCCCACTTTTGATGAGATTCACCTTGGTGACCATCTGCCACGCTTGGTTAACCCAAAAGTCCCAAACCAATGGGGGCAAATGAATTCTACAGGAATTACAAATTAAGCCCCAGTCCACCTCGTACCTGTCTTTTTTTCCATCAAAAACCCTCCGGGGATCATTTTCTCTTATCCAGGTCTTCCAGGTGTTTTTAGAATAATTGTATAGGCCAATTGTTATAAATAAAAACTATACAGACTAAAACAGCATGTTTTAAACCTGAGTTAATAAAATGCACTACGTTTATGTTAATATAAAACATTTTGACAGCCCAGCAGCTGGTTAACTTTTCACAACCCTTACCGTCATTGTAACTTACTGGCGAGAAAATGTGGGAAATATTTCTGAAATGCCAGTTTTGCTCGAGCATCAATTTCATGGACAAGGTACTGCACCAACGAAATAGATTTTCAGTTTTTAGGGTCTTTTTACGTGCAGTTTAATGTCTGCCTTAATTTTCTGCCTTATACGTCAACTTTAAGTAATGGAAAATGACAGTTGATGATTCGGACTGAAACGGCGGGTAGTCACATGTAATATGTTACACTGGCGGCCCATGGGGCGAGTGCATTTGCCTGCATGTACGGATGGGCTGGCTAAGAGCACATGTGCCAGTTTGACTGATCCTACCTCATTACTGACCCCACCTTTAATCAGAGGCCCACCCCACTGACGTCCTTCAAGGAGGCAATCGGATGAATCCAAGGCTAAGTGTGCAGGTTGGTGAAGATGCCTTTCCTAGGAGACGAGGGTCTGTCACAGACCTCTGACTCGCGTCGCCACATACCCTCTACGGCTCTGGAGACTCGAGTGGCAAAAATAAATCCTCTCTGAGCTTGTATTATTTATAACTTTACTCACATCTGTGTTCTCTTGTCCTGCGAGAGAGATGCCTTCTTGATCTTTTTCCCCCGTCAGGACGAGGAGTTTTGCCTTCATCACTCCGGCTCTCTCTCAGCTTCTGGCTTTTTTATTTGTAGCCTCTCTCTCTCTCTCTCTCTCTCTCTCTCTCTCACACTCTCTCTCTTTGCATAGAGGTTCTAGCAGGCAATCATCTGGGCTGCCAGAGGCACCGGCATACACCAGGCATATTTATATGAGTGACTGGTTTTGCAGGGCAAAAGCACTGAGCTATGCCGGTCTCAGAGTCACATCTACCTTAAGCAGTGACCTGCAAAGCAAACAACTGCACCCCCCCCTCCCTTGCACACACACCTTCATTAGCATGAGGATCAGCGCGCTTGTTTGTACAGCAGCGTGCATTCACCCCCGCAGGCCACACCGCGTCGTTTCGCCAAACGCGCATTGACAGCTACGCACCTCCAAACCCACAATTCGCTACCGGCTCCCATCTACGCCTCTCTGCAGCTGATATACGTTCTCTGACTGTACTCTCTCTCTGTCATAAGTAGCTTCTGGACATCAACGTGTGTATTTTTTGTGTCTGTGTGCAGTGCACGGGTTCTACGAAGTTGGCCCGCATTGTTGTTTTCATGTGAATGCAGCCTGCCTGAGCCCTGGGGTACTTCTGACGTCAGATGTTTATTGCTTGTCAGAGAGTCAAATGGCATTCTGAGGTAACGCTGCAGAATATATTTGGAGGTCTACAGTACGTACGAATATTTTAAGCACTACACAGCGCACACCCTGGGGCACATTCGGCAGACTGGGGTGTCATGACAATAAAACACGTGGTTGATTTCAGAAATCGTAAACTTGATAAAAGAATGCATTCTGAGCCCTCGCGGGTTTATGGTACAACAACCACACCACCCACGCTGGGCCAAAAAAAACAAAATGTAGAATAAAAGCTAGCAAACAATAGTCAAGTGGGATAATGGCTAGCAGACAATAGCCATGTAGGATACTAGTTATATCATAGCCACGTGGGATGACTGACAGCAAACAATGGCTATATGGAATAAGACCCAGCGGATCATAGCTACGTGGGATGACTGACAGCAAACAATGGCTATATGGAATAAGACCCAGCGGATCATAGCTACGTGGGATAACTGATAGCAAACAATGGCTATATGGAATAAGACCCAGCGGATCATAGCTACGTGGGATAACTGATAGCAAACAATGGCTATA
>JAODKN010000041.1:9614528-9629411 GCA_026774425.1 Petrocephalus zakoni
TGGGATGTTCCCTGCCTTGTGCCCGTAGGCTGGGATGTTCCCTGCCTTGTGCCCGTAGGCTGGGATGTTCCCTGCCTTGTGCCCGTAGGCTGGGATGTTCCCTGCCTGGTGCCCGTAGGCTGGTCACTCCCTGTGACCTTGAATAGGACAAGTGGTTATAGAAAAAGGGTAGAATTCATACAAGTGCTTAAGACCCGATTTAAAAAAATTAAAGTAATAATACATTTAAAGGGGAGGTACTGCTTCATTTAACATAACTGTAAACCGATTAAATCTGCATGAAAGCAAAATGGACAGAGAACGTCAAAAAGGGGAAGCAGATTTTTTTTCTGGATAGCACACCAACTGCTAAATGGTAGAACAGTTTTAATTTTTGTTTATTGGAAAAATAACCCCAAGAATAAGCCTTTTGAAGACATGAGCGATTTTCATAGCCCATCTCCATTAAGAGGCTCTGTGTCCCGGTGTTTAATGTCTCAGGCAGCGCGGAGCTCTCTCGTATCAGAGCAAACTTTGCGATGGCCAAGCCTTTTAAATCCAGATGAGCGGCTAACGGAGGAGGGGTGGGTAGGAGGACACAGAGGCTTTGTTAAGGACCCAGTACAATGTGTTTTCAAAGGCAGAAGAGAGTGGGGCGTTATGTATGTGTATGTGTACGTTTGTGCTTTTGTGCCTTTTTGCAATTATTACATTACATTATTATTACAAATTTCCCCACAATGTGATAAAAACCTGTAACTTTTACCTTTTTGGGCCCCACAAGGATAACCTCAATTATATCGAAATCTGTGATCCCAATAAAAAAAAAAATGCCTAAAGTCTTGTATTTTGTTCGGTTAGTTATGGTTAGGGCTGGTAGGGGTTAGGGTTGTCGTAGAAATGAACGGAGAGTCCCCATAAGGATATGCGTGCATGTGTGAGTGTGTGTGTGTGTGTACACACTACATCCTGCACACAGCGCCAAATAAAACCTTTATATCAGTGGTTCTCAACTTGTTTAGCCTCAGGACCCACAATTTGTCATCGGTTACTAAGTTACGACCCAAATTTTGAACCAGATTTAATGCACAAAGAAATGCAGTACTAGTGCAGTAATAGTAAATAGAACAGTATCAGTAGCACAATGCCCATGCAAAAAAAAGTCCAACGTTAGCAAAAAAATTCAGATTGGCTTTTTTAACGACATTCTCCGTGAACCAATGAAAATGGTCCCGTGATCCACTTTTGGGTCACAATCCACCAGTTGAGAAAAAGTGCTTTATAGGGTTTTAGTCCTTGGTTTCGGATCGACACAGGGCAACCCCAGAGAAATAAAAGCTCTGGGGTTATTTCCATGTCCATTACAAGTTCATCATCTCACCTGGGGCCAGGAATTGCTTCTTTAGCATCGGTATTCTTTGTACGTTAATGCAAACTAGAAGCCTGATCTCTACTCCCAGAACGACAACAGCTGACCTTTAGGTTTTGTATCTCGAAGGGTTCTTGCCAATGTGGATTTCTCACACAACGGTACAACAGAAGATCCCCAAGTTCAAGTCACAACTCTCGATCTCCAGTGGCTTCCTTTCATTACTGAAAGCTTTTGCTTGCCTTCGGAAAAAAACACAGCTTCTTCCAGCGTGCTGAACTATTTCCGAGGTCCTGACATCAGCAGCACCATCCAGGGGCCAGGCGTTGTCACACAGAGCCACACGCCTGGCTGGCGCTGGTCAAGTAACTCATCAGCTGAGCGAATAAATAATGTTACGCGTTGTCTGTGCTTGAAGTAATGACGGCAGAAGAGGGTGGTGTCCAAGGAACAGAACGACCCCTGATAATGGCCATGTGGTGCACGACGGATCCCAGACGGGAGCTCACACTCGCCAAATAATTGCATTCGTGGGCTCTGAGTGACATGGAATAATGAAGCCAAGTGCCTTCAGGCAGCCATGGGAAACTTTCAGGAAAAGCTGGCCTCAGCCAATCAGGTGCCATTAAGCGTTGCCACGGGCACATTACCCCGCAAGGACATGTTTGAACACACCTTGCCGTGTGTGTGTACATATGTGTGCAGGTGGACTTAGAGGTTTCAGACAGGCAGGAGCTGGAAAGCACCATTATCAGCAGGATGGACCTGCCTGCAGGAGATGGGGGACGGGGGGATGGGGGGAGGGTGTGCAGGGATGATGTCTGACCATTGCAATAATCACCCAGTCGCCCACATCAATTACACTCACCAGTGACAAGCAACACTCCAGTCGTTCCTAATGGTTTTTTAAACGAGCGAAGATGAGATAAACTCTGCCGTTCTGCCGTAACTAAATTCCAGCATGAGGGGAAAGCGATGATTGATTGGCTATTGAGCGCCTCATGACCCGACCGAATTTGTTTGGGGGTTTTTGTTTTAATAAATCCTTTAAGGAAAACACAGCCCTCCAGAATCACAGTTATCTGGCTGCAGAATCTGCGCACACCTTTGCGTATAAGCCATGCATCTGTGGATCCAGACGGACAGGAGTTACAGTTACGCATGTTGACGTAAACGTTTGAGGGCGACAGCTGGTAACAAGCAAGAGAGGCGGTAAGCTGGCACCAGGACCCAAGCAAAGCAGCAAGATCAGCCCACTCTGTCTGCCCACGGGTGAGACCCACTGTTTTACCTTTTAAGGATTTCTGCAACGTGATACAGTATGTCTGTAGGAGACTTAGCGCTTCGGGCTCGAATAGCGCACCAACCACATGTCACAGAATCGCTCTGCCTATAAGGGTGTCTGAAACAGGAGATGAACAGGACTGGGACCTGGGGCATGGGGAGCCCCTGGTGGTCACACATGAAACAGCACCAGCCTTGACACATCAATCAGACGGCGAGCCGGGGGAACAGGCCAACCACACACAAGGGGGCAGGAGGAGGGGGGTGGACTCTAGGCAGATTCTCCTTCCGCTGTCAGATTGGGGTGGTTGACCCTGTACTGAAAAGAGCTACACTTGGGTTTTAGTAATCCAGCTAGCAGAGTTACCACCCAGCATGAGAGAGAAGGTCACACCCTTGACTGGAGTTCTTAATATGAATAGCTTCCGGTAAAATGCAATGCTCATTAATGGGCAAAGACTCAAAATGGGTAAAAGAGTCGGCCAAGTCATAAGACAATAAAACGATGCATGTGCTGGTATTTCCCCTCGGAGCACTCTGGAGGGACAGCCTCCCCTTCAGTCATTTCCGGAAACGGCTGGGCCTACCATAGTCGGACATTCTTCATTTTCCTACCTGATCTTCAAATGTTCACAGTCTTATGGAGCCTCCTGCGGCTGGAGCTCCTGGACGGTCTCCTCTGAGGCACGGAGAGCAGATGGCTGCTTAAAGCGGGGCTTCAGCAGTGTGCGGAGGGGTTTAACCTGAACCTGTGGGATGCCTTTGATGGAGTTTCATCAGGCATTAACTTGAGTGTCCTGCCTATAAAGGAATCCCAAATCTTGCAATATGCATTTATGTAAAAACCTAACAAATTTATGGTGTGCCGTGTGATGGACTGGCAGATTTTTTATTTGATAATTAAATGAGACATTTTAATTTAGCATAATAATTTGCCAAACGCAGGGTAACAGCAAGCCCATGGGCAAACCCCAGAAGACCCCAGATGCTTGACAGGGCAATCACACATGCTCGGATTAGGCCTCTTTGATTGGAAGGTCGCCGGTTCGAATCCGGTCCTTAGTGAAATAGTTGCATTTCCATCTGGCCCTTGAGCTAGGCCCTTAACCCCTGAAGTGCTACATGAGGCTCTGGATGAACAGCTGGACCCTGCGCTCAGACCCATGCTTCACTATTACCTGTATATGTGAGTGCATGCCTGTATAAGTGAGTCTCATAGGAGAGTAGGATGGGGTGTCTGGAACTAGGGGAACTGGCAAATAAAGCATAATTTCAGTTCATAAAATGCTAATGGAAATTTAGAGACACACCTGGGCAACAGAAAGACACCAGCACACCCAGAAGATGAGCACAGGAAGGATGCAAACTCCACACATAGAGAACCAGTGCAGGAAAAAAAACTCACAAGTCCAGAGGTCTGAGGCCACGGGCACATTCGGGATTATAATGCAGGAAAACAACTGCAGGATTATTATGCATGATTTATAATGCAGGAAAACGACTGTAGATTATAATGCATGATTTGTAATGCAGGAAAACGACTGCGAGATTATAATGCATGATTTATAATGCAGGAAAACGACTGCGGATTATAATGCATGATTTGTAATGCAGGAAAACGACTGCGAGATTATAATGCATGATTTGTAATTCAGTTCTGCTGTTTATTCTTGATATTCTCTAAAAAGCCAATTAATCAAAGTCAAGGGTTTTTCACTAAGGTAGAATTATAATTACTGTAATTCATAAACAGTTACAACTCATTTTTGGCTACCGTCATGCAATCAATCCTCATGCACACACACACACACACACACATATTCATATCTTTTTGGGGATTTTCGACTCATTCTGATGGGAAAAACCCCAATCCCCACACCCTTAACCCCTACCCAGCCCTAATCTTAACCATAAGTAACCAACCCAAATATAAAACTTTTGGCATTTTTACTTTTTTGATTGCATTCACAGATTTTTATAAAACTGAATTTAACCAAATGGGGACCTGAAAAGATTACCCCAAAAGTAGGGAAATTTCAGGTTTTACCACGCTTTGGGGACATTTCCTGAAATGTGATCTATGCAAACCCACACATACACACACACACACACACACACACACACACAAGCACAGTAATTACATCAGCGAGGCTGAGTCACAGGTAAACCTCGGCACGGAGCCATTCCCAGTGAGCTGCCCCAATTCTCCTTAACCGTGCGCTTGGTGCCTCATTGCTAATTTGTGTCTTGCCATTTCCCATGCTCCCCTGGGCCACACTGATATTTGGCTTGGACTTAATGAAAAAATACTCCTTGATTAAATGTGTTTTACAGTCTCTTTATATGAGGCTTTGTAACACCCGGGAACTTTGTGCATGTAACAAAATGATTGTCGGAAACAAACGGCTCTAGAGTCACTAGCTGATGGTACAACCGTAACACTATATATTAAATGGTGTCATATGTCAGCTGTGACATTTTTATTTATACATCAATTCTTACAGTAACTTGCAGCCGAGAACATCTGGGCATGTAATCTGTTACTCAGAGACTTTGAGATTTAGCTCCTCCAACTGCAGGGATCTCTTCTTAGCGGGACAACGCAGGATGCAGCTAGCTGTCTATCACTGTCGGCAACGGCGCTATGAAGCATACGTGATGTCTAAATGCTCATGGTTCGCTCAAAATGGATACCTACATTATTAAGCGGGCATTTTTATACAATACAACATAAAACTGAAGAAGCAGGACCAGCCAAGCCTTGTAGTGACTGGGGTTAAGGGCCTTGTCCAAAGGTTCAACAATGACATCTCTCTGCCGACCTCAAGATCTGAACTCGTAACCTTCCAATCCTGCACAGCCCTAACTCACAGACCCACACATATTATTGCTGTAATATCTTTACTATTGGCAAGGACTCATAACAAAGGCATCACACCACAGCAAAGGGACAGAGAGGATCTGGGACATGGTTGGGTTAAGGTGGAGTGAAGACCATGGATTTTTGCTTGTGGTCTCTGACCTCCTGGGAATGAGAAGCTGTCGTAAGGGATCTAGGCCTTGTTTAATTTCCCCCGAGAAGCCTTTCCTCCAATAAACGGTCCGGCATCAGCACCACACTTTGTTCCTGTCAGCTGCTAAAAATGAAACATGGCCAGTAATTTGTTAAATCAATTATTCCGGAGCTCCACAGAGACACTGAGAGAGGCGTGGAGAGGAACAGGTGAAGCGAGAATAGAAGCAAGTGTGTTCTTCCTGCCCGAATTTTGTCTTTATGCTAGAAACATAGAAGAAATATTAAAAGGAGTAATTCCTGAGTTTGAACACACAGCACATCTTCTTCCACCACTCCCTGTCATGCTTCGATCGCAGTGACAAAGAAACACTACAGGCCTCCCAGATGACAGCCCCCATGTCTTAAGTGTGTCGCCAAACAAAATTTCCATCGCCGGTTTGCCTCAGGGAAGTATTTCTGCGCCGTCAGCCGGAGCTCCGGGTTGATTGCTGCTTGCCCGCTGTCAGGCAGGTCTTGCGTGTGAGCATAGTGCCAGCAGATCCAAAGTATGCGGTGGTCAGGAAGACCCCCATCAGTCACCTGCAGGTAGAAAACCCGCTGACATCACACTGACATCATAATGGATGCTAGACAGTAGCCTTTGCTTTAACCCAAATGGTTTTAAGCAGTGAGGTCAATGAGTGGCGATACGGCCCCTTCTTAGCCAACTGCCGCTGAGTATAAAAGACTGGGGAACAGTGAGAAGGTTCAAGAACAGGGGGCATTCTTGCCTGACAGCTTCACTCTGTATGTTCGTGGAGTTTGCATGTGCTGGCATTCCATCCAGAGCCTTCTGCAAACTGGGATAGGCTCCAAGCCCCCATGATATGCGGTTTAATAAACAGATGCGTGAGTGTGAAGTCGTGTGGGACTTTTACCGTAGTCCAACCGGAGTATAGTTACGAAGTGCACAGCCTGCTCTCAACAAATACACCTGGCTTGGAAATTCTGCGGTAAATCTCCCTGGGGCATAAATACTGATTCATCCCAGGGGCAATAACAGATGGATATTCAGCGATAATAACCCTGCTCACAAATAAAATATAAAATAAAAACCTCACGAGAGGAAAATCAACCATGATCTCCCATATGCGTTATGTCAAGGTTGAGAGCTTTTTCGACTCACAGTCGGGCAGGAAAAGATTGACGGAGACTCTGCCTTTCTTTTTTTATCGAAGGAGACTCTCCGTGTAACAATACATGAGCGATCCTTAAGGCCTCATAGTCAATGCAATGAAATGAATCTTGGACCTATAGGTAGGAATTTATAGATTAACAGAAAGAATGTTTTCTAACTGTAGTCATTATAAGCATAGGAGCAGGACAATGGCTGCGTGAGCGGCATTGCATGTAGCCCACGTTCCTGCCCCATAAGCAGCATTGCACGTAGCCCGCGTTCCTGCCCTGTGAGCGGCATTGCACGTAGCCCACATTCCTGCCCCGTGAGCGGCATTGCACGTAGCCCGCGTTCCTGCCCTGTGAGCGGCATTGCACGTAGCCCGCGTTCCTGCCCTGTGAGCGGCATTCTCGCTCTCCATTGAGGAGATACGCACATTCCTACATACGGCTGAGAGTGAAGCCCGGGGTCTGAGTGCAGGGTTAGCCATCTCCCTGGTGCCCTGGTAGCATTTCAGGGAGGTTAAGGGCCGTGTTCAACCCGACGTCACTATTCTGCCAAGGACAGGATTCAACCTGGCGACATTCTGGCCACAGGCGCAGAGGCCTAACCCTGCTGTCCCTGTTACTGTATGAGATTCCGTACCCAGTTGAAAGACATTACACTCAAGTGAGTTACTGTTTATAGATGCCTCCTGCTGTGTGTGTGTGTGTGTGTGTGTGTGTGTGCGTGCATGCGCGTGCTCCCTGCCAAGAGACAGCATCCCATCTCCTGCCCTGTGCCTCCTGGCACGGACTCCAAGCTCACTGTGATCCCACTGGCTAAGTAATTATGGAAAATGAATGGATTAGAAATGTGCCGTAGAAGACATGTTTCAAAATGGAGACACCTCAGATCAGCTCACATTAGGTAATTGTGTATTGTTCTTTGTTTTGCTTTGGACAGGGTTAATGAACACAGTAAGAGAAAGGCAGCCTCTATTTCGGTCTGTCCACACCGTGCTTTGCTTAGCTTGTTTCTCGTTAAGTCTGTCAGCTGGCCCAGCAGCATGGAGCAGCCCCTCATTCTTCTGTATGGCTACTTACTGCTGTTTTTCTGTCTCTCCAGCTCCTTCTCATTCACATATAAACGTGTCGCGGACGTCACTCTGCCCTATGGCCATATCTCTGCCCTCTGGTGCCCTGCCACACGTGTTAGGGGGTTAACATGTTAGCAGGTTAGCATGTCAGCGGGTTAGAGTGATAGCATGTTAGCAGGTTAGCACCATGCCCTCTCTCACAAAGCCCCGTCCGCCCTCGTCGACGTTCTCCACTCGCAGCACTAATAGAAGCCACCTAGAGCTCTGATAGCGGCTTAATGGGTCAATGTAATTGGTCGGGAGGACTCCGGGTGCTCGAGTGTGGAGCTAATTATGAGTCGGGGGTCTCTGTAAAATGGGGAAACATCGGTCGAGGGTACTTCGCGGGATGCCGCTGACTTGTAGGGCGAAGGTAGGGAGGGCGGCCAGCTTCATTAGGGGAGGTCGGCCCCACAGCTTGACAACGCAGTGTTCTCATTAGGAGAGGCCAGTGTCGGTCTCTGAGAGGGGGAAGGGGCGGGACAGTGCTCTGATTGGCCAGCAGCATCACCCCTGTCACTCTACTGCATTAGACTGCATTCTATACACACACACATGTATGTCTCAGAGCAGAGCAAGATGGGATTTTCAAACAGAAGCTTTCCAAAACACCTGTACTTTGTAATTTATTTTTTCATTGACATTGGTGTATGGATTTTTCATGCATTAAAAAGTTAGAACTGTGTTCTAAAGAGACCATAGAGGATAAACAAAGCAGTACAATGGGAAAGGTGGTCTTTTAGCCAGAAGAGAGTGTGGTGTCATTGAGAAGACGGCTTGAGCGGGGTGAGCAAATGTGAAATGGAAGGTAATCCGGCCCCTCTCCCCCGTCGGGCGGCTGTCTCCATCCGGCCCTGAGCGGGGCATTAAAACCTCCGTCACATTGGCTTGTCCGGCTGACACTTTAATCCCCTTTAGAGACGGAGAGCACAGAATTACAGCGCGCCATGTCCGGGTCAGCCTGCGAGAGCCTGACCGTGCCACCTCCATACCAGCAAAGCCTTATCCTTTCTGGTGCCAAACCCCCACCTCCTGCTTCTTTGTGTTTAATTCCTGCCATTCCCGGTAGACGTCACTGCACGCGCTCCCCCAGTATGGCTCCGCTACATGCCTGAGATACACACCTGGGGTTCGAACCTCATTCAGCATGTTATCAGTCTGGTTGAAAGTCATTTTGCATCACTGGTGGGGGAAAGGTACCACCCCCCACCCCCTGCTGACGACACCTTCAGGCTTAATATTTGGATTTGTAAACATTACCACCTCGCTTTGACTGTAGATATGAAACACCCCGTCCTCAGATTACTGGTCAAACACGGACCTTGCGGATTAGACGGCTCACGGAAGAGCTCGCTGTGCCAGGGTGATGATGGAAGTCCCCTGCGAAAAGACAGGGGCTGTACTTAATGCTTCAGCCGCAAGAGACACTCCCAGCCATGAGGATGATTTCCTGCAGTAAACACTCCCTCAAACCCTTTTAAACTTCATCGGGATGCCAACCTTTTATCAGTTTTAACTTTGAGCAGATTGTCCTCAGAAGCTAAATTAATCATTCAAAATGGGGCCGCTTTAGTTGGGAGCCATAACAGGCACATCACCATAATGTGAGGTATCTAATAGTCTTTAAGGGTGCACTGTGGGAGCAGTTAATGTATTTCTCCTACAGAGAAACATCTGTGTGGAACCGACTTGTCTTTGTCGAGCACGGTTTTTTTCTATAACCTCCCCTAATATCCTTGCATTGGGAGATTGCTTTTGTGTTTCTTGTTAGATTTGTGTAATGAAACAGTAAAATCCCATTCCCCGAACGCTAACTGATGCCACAAGTGAGACTGATGAGATAAGACCCCGCTGGCTGGAAATTGAGACAAGCTTCACAGTTGTTGATTGTTGAATCTGAATCTTGGCAGGAAGAAAAGGGGGTAATCAGTTTCATAAAATTGTGACTGTTTCCATACCGCTTCAACTAAAAGGGGTATTACCACCGATATAAACCCCCTCTGTTTTTGAATGGCACACTTTCCCATCTTCTCCCTCCGTGCGCCACTTTCAAAGTAGTTCACTCCACATGTCCCTCTGGGAAATGGCGCCTTCCAGATGAGCGAATAATATTCCAAGGAGAGCAAAGGAAATCAATAAACTGTCAAACAATGAAACCGGAACCTAACAAATGACTCGTAAGGCGGGTGGCCGGCGTCTGCGGCGTGGGGACGCTCCAGCGCGGACGAACAATTCGGAACGAGATGTCGGGCTTTGTGGACGTTTCGTTTGCAGAGAGGAGCGGGAGCCCATTGTAAAAGTGCCCCGTGGCGAGTCTCCTTCCTTTCAGTAAGAAAATGCAGTCCGTATGCCATAGAAGGAACCCTGACGGGTCTGGTGTCATGTTATTTGACAGACAAATAAACAGAGCAATACAGTAGTTGATAGACAGATATATACAGACATACATACGTGCATGTAAATATACATGCATACATACAAATGTACATACATACATACAGTGGGACCCAATATTTCAGTAACCATAGTGCCAATTATCCATGATTTACCGTAGTCTGGAAAAAGAAAATGGAAAATTTCATAAGTAAACAGTTCATAAGTTTCAAACTGCAAGGCTGTAACATGATAAATTCTGCCACCCCAGTGGTGCCCAGCACATGACTGGCCTCTCTTGTCCCCATAGCCACACTTCCCAGCAGAGCTCCCACCCAGTCCGCCTCCAGTATTCCTGCTGATCGCATTCGTTGCTACATTATCGCAGTGTCCGTGTTATAAAAATGTATAAAAAGTGTTTTCCTTGCCACTCCTTCATACATGATATTGTTTCATTGCTCTGTCTTCTCTTGAGAATCAGGCTAAAATGGCAGAATCCCTTTCATTTCAGAGAGTACAGTACTGTCACTTAGTATACTGGTACTGTACAATGTACTTTATTATTGCTGAATTTAATGCTGGTAATGTGTTACTGCGTGCAATTTATCAAGCTTTACCATATGGATGTACACAAAAATCATGTTATTGTCCACAGTTTTGGCTATCCGTGGTAGGTCATGGAACATCTCACTCATGGATATGGGTACATAAGGGACTACTGTACATACAGTGCTGTGCAAAAGTCTTAGGCAGTCAAAGGCTATTCATCTTGGTAGTAATTGTATTTTCTCAGAAAAAGCACACTATTTAAAATCATTACATATGCTAATTAACAGTAACACAAAAAATAAATAAGAATTTTGTCTGTTCTGCAAATAGTTACTGATATCTTGTTGGATAGCTAGATAAATTGTGCTCTGGGGCAACCCAATTCTTCTATATATTTGGTAAATTTCCATCAGCTCAGTTAATTCATTAACTTAATTTATTGAATATCTATAAAGAATTGAATTATAAATAATTTATTCAATAATTTATTGAATAAAATTATTAACTAGTCAAACAGGGTAGAGTAGCGGTCAGGTCAAAAAATACATGGGTGTATTGGATGGTTGCTGTAAATTCTGTGGTAATTGTAGGAGCAGTTTTGAAAAGGCTATGCCCGTGACACACATTGACAGACATAATATGATAGTTTTATACCAAATTGAAGATCTAAGATTTAAACTTAATTTTCTGTGACTGCCTCAGTCATGTACATGGCATGCATACTTTAGTCATTCCGGAGACAATTGCAGATCTCTTTATGCAGTAACGTAGGGCAACGCAAAGTAATCAGCGATGTTTAAAAACAGCCCCATCTCAGAAATCTAGCAAAAGTTGGCATTATTAAAATGTAAAATTCATACGTGGGGGGGGGGAGACATATTGAAAATTCCAGATTAGCTCGATCCTTGCTAAGCGATGAGGGCATTTGGAAGGCTCAGCCCATTGTTGGACTCCTAGATCCACAAAGATAAGTTTGCCCCAGAAATGGAGAAAGCAGTCTGAGCTCTGTGAGTCAAGGTGCAGATACTGTGAGATTAAAGCATCCAGTTCATAAGAGTGGGTAGCGCAGATTATGGGAAACGGGCAGGGGGGGGGGGACAGGGTGGGGGCACTGAGCAGCGTCTAAAATGTTGAAAGGCAAGTAATGCTGCTGCGAATCTGGTGCTGTGGGGAGATGAGGCATTCAGATCCCTCAAGAGGAGAAGCCTTTTTATGGATGGAAGGGGAAAGCCGGGCAAAAGTCCCAGCCTAGCACTTCCTGCAGATAAGGGGGCTGGGAGAAGCTCGGCTCCCCCTACAGGCCGCTATCGGCAATGTGCCCTTAGCCTGGAGCCAGGTGTAGATCTATTTACAGGGAAAAACATTTGTCTGACTTGTCTTTTATGTCCATTTTGCAGCATGTGGCTGTCTTGTAGAATCCGGGGACCTTCTTTCCCAACCGCTCCTTAGCGTCCGTACGATCCGCGCTGCCAGAATGTTAAACGTGTCGCTCACGATGTCCAAGGCTGAACAGCCCTTTCCCTGTTTTGCTAGTGTTGTTTTTGCTCTTTTATTTCAGCAGACCCCCGTATCATGACATTGCCCCCCCACCAACCACAAGGCTTTTTATGAGTCGAGGCCCTAAAGCACAATGATAGATGCTGTCCTGGGTAAGGATCAGGACCTGAAGGAGCCACCAATGGCCGCTGCATTCAGTACCTCCTGTTAACCTGCCTGCTGTAAATGTGCTAGGCAGCAGAAATGCTACAGGAGGCCGGCCGGGGGGGCTGGGTAATTGCCTCGAGTGGAATTGGCCACGTTGGTGTTTCGCCAGGCCGTGCCTGCCCAGGTTCTCCCCACTCAGGAAGCAGCTGTGTCATCCTTTCCTCCACAGAGGCCCAGCCTGACACCAGCTTCAGAGGGCCGGCTTGGCCGGCCGGGCCGCCCGCCCATCTGTAGATCCCCGCCGCATTAATGAGATTATTAATCCAGAGAATACAAACGGAGATTGAAAAAGTTTGTGGAGATTCCAATAGCTGTCTCACTTGAGTCCCCTCGGGACGATTCTCCGTCATAATCAGGTTTAAAGCAATTATCCACGTTTCGAGTCAGGGTTGGGCCCCGTTGTGCATCTGTTCAGCTGTATTTCTGCAATCTCCTCCGCTTCCTGTCGCTGTTGCCGCCGTCTGCCGCCGTTGTTGTCACTATAGTGGTTTATTTTCTGGAACACACCTACTGTACGACCTCGGCCAATGTCACGGGCCGCTCCGTCTTCCTCCCACCTCTGTCTCGGCCTAATGAGCTCCTTCATCTCATCCATTTTAATCGTGGAACTAAGAGGGTTTAATTACAGGCATTCGAAGGCAGGAAACGGTGCCAGACTGGGCGACCTCGGCGTTCCCTGTCGCGGCAGTGTGCCTGTTGCTCACGAGGACGTGGGAGATTTATTTTACGTTTGCTCACAAAATGCCCGTCATTGTGGCAGAACCGCAATTAACCCTCAGAGCTTCCGGAAGCCCCCTGTTGATAGAAGGGGTGCGCAGATCTCAAATCTCCATTTGGGAGAGGGGCAAGGGCTCCCAGGGAGCTTGGTGACAAATTAACCATGACAGACAGTGTGTCATTTGAGCAGGAACACCATTCTCTCAGCGACGTTTGATTGACGCCTGGTAATGAAGGCCAGCGGCAGCACAACACTTACGGCATGTACATTTTCTTGCTGGCTTTTTGTCATTTATACGATCCAGTAATATTATAAAAGCAGGACACGGGTCATTCCTTAGGATAAAATCAAAACTATCAGCAGCTAGTTGATAAAAAAAAAAATGTTTTTACACAATGAAATTTCATGTGCATTATTTTATTTACACTGCAACACAAGGCATATTACGCGTGCTGCAATTGTCCACCGTTTATTTTATTTTTGTTCCATTGTTGCTCTCCGCTTCAGGATGGTTATCGATGGCTGTCAGGCCATGGAAACGAGGCTCTCAGCACACAGCAAACTGGGCAGGCGATGTGACTGACGCAAGCGGGGAGGACTAGGTGGCATGCAGGTGGGCAGAAAGGCTCTTTGTTCAGACTATGTGTGTCCATTTTAGCGGGCGAGAGACAGGGGAGCGACAGAAATGTCTGCTCGACGCAGGGGAAAAAGGAAACCGCCCTGTCAATTCGATAAAGAACCCTTAGACACGTGGAAGACTGAGAGGTCCACCACGGGTCATTCTAGGATTTGACCCTTACAGGGGGGGGCTCAACCCCCAGTAAGATGTACAAAGTTAAAGGAATCAATTACTTCTACCACTGCTAATATTTCCATTGGGTCCTAGCGTCCTAGATCTAGCTCGAGGTCTTCGAAGATGTGATGTCATGTTTTGACGGATTAATTAAAATGAATGAGAACACACTATTTAAATCAGTGTTTGCCAATCAGGTCCTTGAACTCAGGGTTTCAATCAGACCCTTTTCCACAGGTGTTTAATATCAAGCACCTAACCATGCAGTCAGGTTTACAAACATTTGTGAAAGAATGGGTCATTCTGATGCGCTCAGTCAATTCAAGTATGGCACTGTCAAAGGATGCCGCCTTTGCAATGGGTCAGTTTGTGAAATTTCTTCCCTGTGAGATATTCCACAGTCACTTGTAAGAGGTATTATTGCAAAGTGGACGCGTTTAGGAACAACAGAAACTCAGCCAGTAAGTGGCAGACCATCTAATAGAGTCAGGTCATCAAGTGCTGAGATGCATAGTGCATAAAAGTTGCTGATGCTCTGTTGATTCAATAACTTCAGAGTTACAAACTTCCCCTGGCATTAACCCCAACAAAAACTGTGCACTGAGAGCTTTGTGGAATAAGCTTCCATGGCCGAGCAGCTGCATAAATGCCTGACATCACCAAGTGAAATGCCAAGTGTTGGCTGGTGTGGTGTAAAGCACACCACCAAAGAACTCTGGAGCAGTGGAGTGATGAATCACACTTCTTCGTCTGATGGATAAGTCTGGGTTTGCCGTATGCCAGGAAAACGTTACTTGCCTGACTGCATTGTAAAGTTTGGTGAAG
>JAODKN010000041.1:9637958-9668882 GCA_026774425.1 Petrocephalus zakoni
GTTTGACGATTAGGATGTGTTGGTATAACAACACATCCAGCGAGAGTTTAGAAGAACCGACAGATCCAGGATCATGCTAAATCGTCAACAATTTCATCCGGCTAAACGAATAATCCACGTACGGAGAATACGCCTCTGGTCTGTGAGCACCTTGTTGTACTAAAGACAGATGGTTAAATATGGGTGTGAGGAGAGACGGAGAAAGCAACAATAGCTACAGAATATATGTTAGTTGTAGGATTTTTTAAAAAGCTTTCTCACATTATAACAAAAGATGGCACCTTTCCCAGTTCATTGGGGGTGTTTCTTTGTTTTTTAAATAAAAAACAGTCATTTTTCCTGATCTCTCTTGTGATATCTTAGACACTTCACTCATGATTTCTTCATTGATGCACTCAGGGCAATTATCTATGAAGCTGAATATTTGTACATTTCAGAGTGATCTGCCTGCAAAAGATTTACGATTCATTAGTGGCATGAACTGTAGTGAAGGTGATTAATCGTCATTGTTGACACAACACTGTACTCAACAACGAAATGTGTCCTCTGCTTTTAACCCATGTGACACAGCAGGGGGCAGCTACGTGAGCGCCCGGGGAGCAGTGCTTGGGGACGGTACCTTGCTCGGGGTACCTCAGCAGTACTTGCAGGCCGGGGACTCAAACCAGCAATCTTTTGATTAGTTGCGTCCCTAACCACTACACCACTTACCTGCCCCAGATTAAGTGGCTCCACCTAAGTTTCCCATGGTTAAGGTAAGGCGTGAGCTTTGGGCTGGATTAAACTACTTTCAAATTTATCACTGACAGATTTGTTTCACTATCATATTGGTTTGTCCTACCATGAAATCCAGTGATGTCATTCTGCATTGGAACTTCAAATAAAGGGAAATGGGAATTATTTGTATACATTTCACTTATCCATGTAAAGCTATATAATGGGTCAGGAGCCTATACACTTGAAACCACAGAGATAGTTGAATGATGTTTAGTTCCAGGACCAGTCCATTACAATTTCATGTGGACAACAGCACCCTGTCTGCATTGCTGAACCACATGAAATTATGTTAATAGATCTACTAGTTCAGCTAATTTTCCATTACAACTAATAAATCCAGACCAAGCAGGGCCACACCTAAACCACATGAAACCAGCAGAGTCTACTGGAATTTGCACAATATCAAAGGAAACAGCCAAGATTAGATATGCAGGTTTGTCATGCAGTCTCTCTTATGTATCACACCTATCTCTGAGACCTTGTCCTTGGATTTCTCATAACACGTAATACTGTGTTTGCCATTATGGTTGTCTAAAGATGTCTTAACCATATCAGAAGAACAGCAGGAACGCTCCGCTGCTTTTTTTCTAACTAATCAAGTTTCAGGTTTTCTAGTAAGTTAAAATCGGGTACGCATTATGAAAGAGAAAGAGAGAGAGAGAGATTCTGAGATGTTCTGCCGTTAAAATTGAATTCTGTTATTGCACGTATTTACCGCTAGAGGCCACCCATGTGCATCCTCTATTTCCATAATTGCTTACATTTAAGATCCTTGTTATTCAAAGTGCAACAGCACTTCTGTTCCACCTTCATATGCTGTAGTTAAGACAAGGGAATATGATTAAGGGGATTATGGCTGCACATAAGAAACTGAAGTATATAATTTAACCTTTTGTATTAAATAAGCTTTAGATATAATTCAAATATTTAAACAGTCTTGTTAAGTAAGTTGAATTGCGAATCTGTTTGATTTACATGTGCTACCGTTACTTCTATCGAATGCTCGAATTACTCCTGGTCTGTGAGCACCTTGTTGTACTAAAGACAGATAGTTAAATATGGGTGTGAAGCTAGACGGAGAAAGCAACAATAGCTACAGAATATGCGCTAGTAGGATTAATACATAATACACATTATTCACATGGCTAGGCAAAAGTTTTTCCTACTATCGTCTGTGAAAGACATAAACGTACCGCAGTCATTTGCTACAAGAAAACAATACCGAGATTTACAATACATATCAAAATACAACTATTGCATTCAGCAATGCACCGCGTTATACTACACGCCAATGATGTTAATACTCTGCGCCTCTATGATGAACTATCGGGTCCGTACGTCTTTAAAATGCGTCGAAGTGGGATGTTGAGCGTGGGAGCGATATTCGACATAGTGGATTTTTTTTTCCGCGCACTAAACTCTGATTGGCGCCACCTCCCTGCGTTGACGGCAAGAGCCAATAAAAAGGCACCGCGCCGAGCGCTCGCCCGCCCGTCCCCTCGCGCTTCCCCTCCGCCTCCCCGCGGTTTTCGGTCGGTTCCGTGACGTCAGCACGGGAGGAGGTTGCGCCATTTTGAAATTGGAAGGTGAGAGAGAGGAGTAGATGGCTGGGAAAGAGGGAGTGTGACTGATAGCGCGGGCTGGGCTGAGCCGAAGACCGGGAGACCGAGGGGCCGCCAAGAAGCACCCGCAGATTTTAATTTGTTAGCTTTTTTTTTGTGTTGTCTCGCCGACCGCGTCCATCCTCTGCGAAATTCCCGCTGCACACGCCCAAGCCCGGCAAAATTTGCGAGACTTGGGCCCGGGGTAGCGCTCCGCTCTCTCGCCATGGCAGGTAACCGCGCCGGAGGGTAACGGGCCGGCGGGCCGCCGCGGCCTCGGGCTCGCCTACGCGCTCGGCTCGCCGTCACTGCTCTCCGGTATCCGCTGTCCGTCGCTCCCCCCGCGCCGCGTGCAGGCGAGGTCGCAGGGGGATGCGCTACCGCCCGCTGCTAACCGACCAGCTAGTTTGCGGGTATCGCCCGAGACGAGCGCTCGCGTCGCTGGATAACCAATTGGCCTTAAGTGCTTTTTGTCGGGTCGCGGGCGCCCGGAGCCCGCCGGGTTGGCGCTCCGCGTTCGCCGCTTATCGCGAACCCCCCCCCCCGCCACCCCCCCGGACGCTCCCTTTCATCCCCTATTCTTGCTCTTGTGTGCCGACCTTTGGTTGGATGGATGGAAATGCAGCCCCCCCTCCCTGTATTTTAGGCGGGGTGCCTACCCCCCCGGCGGACCCCGTAAGGTCATACGCCGCAGCGCCCCCCGATCCGCCCTTACGGCCCGCCGCAGGCCACATGGCCCGGTGCATTGTGCACGCCGGCTTTGCGTCGTGCCGCTTTGGATGCCAGTAGCTGGGCCGGCCCTTAATAGACGCCGGTATCGTTTCGGGGGGGGGCGTTTTGTTCGCTGTCAGGTGTCCATGCCTTCCCACTACAGCACGCATTGCGAATGGACCCGAAACGCTTTAATGGGAGACTCATAAACCCACCTGGTGCGTCTGACATTTGTCATTTATGACGGGCCGCTCCGTCTTTTCAGCCTCGCTTCTCCTCTGCAGCTAGGTTAGTGGAAACTTCAGTTCAAGCCCATACCTCGAATGTTTAATTCCATTTAATTCCAGTT
Organism: Petrocephalus zakoni; assembly: GCA_026774425.1. NCBI lineage: Eukaryota > Metazoa > Chordata > Actinopteri > Osteoglossiformes > Mormyridae > Petrocephalus > Petrocephalus zakoni. Next base: position 9,641,397 of record JAODKN010000041.1, read on the forward strand.
TAAATCCATTTAATTCCAGTTTAATTCCATTAGGTTGCTTAGCAGGTAGTTGTGACTGAATTGATTTGCATACCTGATGTCACCCAGGGATGAAGCCTGGCCTGGCCCTCATTTGGGCTTTAACTCCATTCCTCTTATCCACATCAAGCTTCTTAACCACTATCGTACCAAACCCCAGTTTAATCCAAATGTATGCCCGATAAAAAGTCTGGAAGGAATGTCGTTTGGGCACCCATCATAAACTATAGTTATTTCTCCTTGTTTGAAATTCCCAATTCTGATTTATGATCTTCTCTGAAGTTTTGGGTGAGATTGGATATTGATTTCAGGTCATTATATAAGCAACTGTCTGCTGTCCCTGGAGACGCGTTGTTTATGCGTAATCTGTGACCTAGCATTATTCATCACCAGCAGGTTATGGGGAAAGTTTAGGCTGGTTTGTTTTTCTTTTTAAGCAGTCTGTTTTATTGAGCAATTGGGAAGAATTTATAGAAGAACAATCTAGTTTGGGCACGTCTCATCCTTGCAGAATTGTGCAACTGTTGGTCTGAAATGTGATTTAACTTGTCTTCTATCATTCATCAGCATCATTATTGAATTAATTGGCAAACTTTCGTTTGTTATAGTGGACAGTGTTTGAGATTATTCGCAACTGTCAATGATCTCTGATCTGTAAGGGACGTATTATTGGGGATGGAGTGTTGAATATGCAGGATGCAGACTGAGAGCCACCCTGCCCCGACAGGTTGAACACCTGTTGTCACCCGACAAGTGTAGACATTTACTCGGCTTCTGCAATTTAATGCAGGTGGTGTCCTGCCTGAGTATTGTCACCTTTGTGTCCTTCTGTCTTGCATGGGACAGGGTTAAAAATGTAGATATTTTTGCTGCAGTAAATCGGGTTTGGTAAGGTTCGTGATTGCCCACTGAGAGCTCATAAAGGGCCGGGAGCTCCATCAGGCTCTCCGCTTCACCAGCTGGCAGTGGGGGGGTGAGGTGGCTGGGATGAACGTCATGTGGCAATGAAGGTACGGTAAATCTGTGCTGAAATGGGATACGTCGCCCTTTCTCTCAGATCTGGACTGTTTACTGGATTTAGCAGTCTTGTGTTAGGAATTTTTGTCTACGAACAAACTTGGGAGTGGATGGGGATTTGCTGTTTTCTTTGGTATTATTTGCACTGGTGGGTGGTGTGTTCTGCAGGGGCCAGGGCAGTGCCTGCCACCAAACTCACCTCTCTGTCCTTTCAGGGGCCAGCGGTGGGGCCGGTGACGTGCAGTGGTGTCTGTCGCAGGTGAAGGGAGCCATCGACGATGATGTGGCTGAAGGTGAGCCCCCGCCCCAAACTTTCTGAACACTGCCCATCACCTTATCACTAGGGGCCTTCACTACTTGTCACTAATCAATTTTATGTCTAGTACAGTTTTTCCTTAAACACTGGGATGCACGTCATCCTGATAAGCCATCCATTCCCCCGTCCATTACTGTTAATGCAATGTGGGGGTCATGAGAAGCCTGCAGTCTTTCCCAAGATGCCTGTCTAAATCAGGAGACACACTTTGAACAATAAGGATCCAGCAATTCACATAACCACGGGGGGGGTGTGTATGAGCTCAGGGTACCTGCAGGAAACCCATACAAGCATCCAGTCTCTCCACACAGAGCCAAGGGCAGCATTTTTAAACCTTCTGACCCACAACCCTGGAGGTGTGAGGTCATCGTGCCAGCCGCTGAGCTGCTGTTCAGCCTCTGTACTGATAAAACCTTTGGTGATTTTAATGCTATTAACTCATTAATTTTCCTGGTGTCTTTGGAGCTGGGACCACCTGTCGGTTAGAGGAGGATTATGTCTATTTTTAGCTTCCTTGAAATATCTACCGGGATTTCAGCCTGTTGTGGAAATCTGCTGCACAGGTTGTGGGAGGCAGAGCAGCTTCCCATTGGACAGCTGGCCGGCCCGATAAGTGTCCAACATAGCCCGCAGTCAGCATGGCGTCAGGCTGGTAATTTGGCCCTGAAATTAGCCCAAGACTCATCCTAATTAAAACTCCCCTGTCTGCATTATAGGCACACTTTTTAAATCCCAGTTTTTTCTACGCTAATTCTTGCATCTGTGTTGATTATGCAGTGGTAAAGTGAATCGTTGGTGAATGTATAGCTTTTTAATTGTGGGGAGATCTTCTGGGAGGAAGCGAAGCAGTGTAAATTTAAAAGTGCAGAACGTTCTTGTTATAATGTGAGATTTATGTCAAAGTACTAATGGCTTTAGGTGAGGAATGTGAATAGGGGAAGCCATATTTGTTTTGTTTTTATTCCCTCTCGTGGAGGAGGAGCTGTATTTTTGCATATGACTATTATGAATGCAAAGGAATATCTTGACGGCTTCTGCTGGTTCGGCATGTAGGGCTCGGTCACTCTATGCTGCAGTGGATCGAACGGTTGACGGAGGTGCAGGCCGGCTTCGATTTGAGTTCTGTCCCCAGCCGGGCGGGGGTGGGCTATTCCTGTGCCTAACCTTGTCACATGCATGCTCCCTTGTGCCTCAGCTGACATCATCTCCACGGTGGAGTTCAACCACTCTGGGGAGCTTCTCGCCACAGGGGACAAGGGAGGCAGGGTCGTCATCTTTCAGCAGGAGCTGGAGGTAAGCGTACTGTGGGCTTGCGGGGGACATCCAACGTATTGTGCATTTCTGGGATTTTTGGACAAACGTTAACCCCCCATATTCTTCCTAGAACAAGAGCCAGCCTCAGTCCCGAGGAGAGTACAACGTCTACAGCACCTTTCAGAGTCATGAGCCAGAGTTTGACTATCTGAAGAGCCTGGAGATCGAGGAGAAGATCAACAAGATCCGTTGGCTTCCCCAGAAGAACGCCGCCCACTTCTTGCTGTCCACAAACGGTCAGTGTGATGCATCAGAGGGAAAGTGCTCAGACGCATTAAATGTTGGGGGGTTTCTTATTGGCTGGCCATTAGAGGAAGTAATACTGAGAGTGTTCTGCTTCTCTCTCCGTCCCCGAAGTTCCCGTGAGCTGTATAAACCCGTTTCCTGTTAAAAACTAACATAGATTGTAGAGGATTGGTGGGGAGGTATTGTGGTCTTCTAACCCTTTGCCTGGTCTGCAGATAAGACCATCAAGCTGTGGAAGATCAGTGAGCGGGACAAGAGGCCAGAGGGCTACAACCTGAAGGAGGATGACGGGCGTTACCGGGACCCCTCTACGGTTACCACATTAAGGGTGAGTGGCAGCGCTCTCTATGCCGGCGGCTCTGCTAGGTGAGGGATTCTGCCACTTTGATTGCTGTGACTGCTAGTCGCACTTGCATCCCTCTGTGAGTGGATGGTTCCATGACGCGCTATCCAGTACTTGTCTGGGTTTATACAGCGCCTGCGAATGGGGTTAGTTTAACGTTTCATTTTTCTGGATTGTTCATTTCACCTCATTGATTCTGACTAGGGTGCAGTTAGCTCTGTGTATCGCCAGGCAAACGGTCCCTGTAGGGTCAGCATTTTGGCTGCCTTCTGTACCGTTGGATATGACTGGCCTCTCTAAGAACGCTCCCTGTAGCTATCTGAACTATGCCCCAGTTAGCGATAACTAAAACTATATCAGAACATATTCGTAAAACTGAATTGAAGTAAGATACGAAAACAAGACAACCGAGCGAAAACTATAAGTAACAATTTATATTTACCAATAATACCTGAACTGGTTTTCCCATTTACAGGACATTAGTGTATAATGTGCTCTGTTATTCATATAGGACCCTCCAAAGAGAGACGCACAAAATAACCTCTGTTAAATATATAATATAAAAAATCTTCAGATTAAAACTACAATGAAAACTAATCAAAGCTAAACTGGATTTCAAATGATAGTTCAAATATCAAAAATTAGATACAAAAAAAATTCCCAGTAATGACACTGTCACACCCGCTGACTGTCTATGTGCATATACAGGTGCCGGTGTTCCGGCCCATGGACCTGATGGTGGAGGCCAGCCCCCGGCGTGTCTTTGCCAACGCCCACACCTACCACATCAACTCCATCTCCGTCAACAGCGACTGCGAGACCTACCTGTCGGCCGATGACCTGCGCGTCAACCTGTGGCACTTGGAGATCACAGACCGCAGCTTCAGTATCCTGAACGTGTGTGTGTGTGTGTGTTGTTTTGTTATACTTGTGTGGACCAAAGGACCACTTTATTTTTATAAAAATGTATGAATGCAATCAAAAGACTAAAAATCCCATAAGTCTTGTATTTTGTTTGGTTACTTTTTAAGGTTAGGGCTGGGTAGGGGTTAAGGTTATCATGATTTGGATTAAGGTTACGTTCAGACGAGTACAAACGTCTGCGTGCGTATGCCTGGGCCCTGCCTCGGCATGTGTGTGAGACCTTAGAAGGACCCCCCTGCTCATCCAAAGCAGCATATCAATTTCTGTTACATTAATTGTACTCAACAAAAATTGTCACAAAATGAGCGTCTTATGTATATTTTTTATGCTAATTTCAGAAATGCCATCAGTTTACTTTATGGAAATAATTGTCTATTTTACCATTTTAAGGCCTTTAAGACAGAAACCAGACCATTTTAAGACTGAAGGGCACAAAGTACTTTCAGTCTGTTTTGCCAGAGTTTACAGGCTGTAACATGTCTGGGCATTTTGAGACAGAATTCTGTTCTCTATCGAAGCCAATATCAAGCCAAGTGGAGTCCCAGTCTGCTTGCTGGCTTCTGCTGGACACTTAAGAGGGATTTTCCTGAGGCCAAGTGCAGCTGAAAATCATACATTTCTGTTTTGTTTTGTGGTGTGTTTTTTTTTTTTTTCCTCACATTTACCGTGCACACATACCATCAATATACATATAACATAAGGTATAATTACGCATCACTAAAAATCCTAGCAGGATAGGAAAATTCCAATTAGATATTTTTCGGCACAAAAGGTACTACTGCCAAGTTGGCTTGATTCCAATCCTGTGCCATGAAGAAAGTAAAACTTGATTGGCCAGTGTTACTTTGATGGTAAACGTCCGACTGTGCTGAATGGTCAGTCGGTGTAATGTTAGGGACAGGTTCTCCTCCTGTTCAGAGGTCTTTCTCTTTGTTGTCCTGCTTCCCTTTGCCCACGCTCTGCATGTGGTGCCAGCTTGCGTGCATGCAAGGCTATTTAAGGGAACTTTCCCTGACAGGTTCGCCATATTCTGTGCTTTCAAACACAAATCCTGCATGCTCTACACCAAAACAATTGTGCTTCTCTAGTATTTTTTTCAGAATGTAATGTTTTCTAGATGTTTTGTCTACAACTCTGTAGACAAATGTGGTAAATGCCACATGTCCTCCAGTGCTTTCTCTCTCCGTGGAGATCTGGTCTTCCTGTAGTGAGTCATCCCATGCAGTCTATGGCTGTTGCCGCCTTGCCCTTGACCAGTGGCCTCGCAGACATCGTGGACATCAAGCCTGCCAACATGGAGGAGCTAACGGAGGTGATCACAGCAGCAGAGTTCCACCCAAGCCACTGCAACACCTTTGTCTACAGCAGCAGCAAGGGCACCATCCGACTATGTGACATGCGTGCCTCCGCTCTGTGTGACAAGCACTCCAAACGTCAGTACCCGTGTATGCCCGGGCTCCCCACAATGGGAAAGGGGGGAGGGTGATGGACCACTGAATTATACCTTTAATTTGACCTTAACACATTCCCTGTCTAGTGTTACGTGATATAGATTATCTCCAGTGTTATCCTTCTGTTAATTGGAACCATGTGGATCATTTTATGCTGAAAAGTGCCTTTAATGGGCTTGTGTGTCAGGTGTGCTTTCTTTTATAGACCATCATCAGTACTGCAGGGCTTAATGGACTCTAAATGTGTATGTTTGCTAGGAATTGCATTTTTCTTCCATGTGTTTTATTCATTCAGCTTGGCTGTGATAGTGGCTGGGAGAGTGCCAGACACGCGCACACACACTTGCAGACTAATTTAGGCTCCCCAATTGACCTGAATTGCATGTGGATGAATTGTGGAAATAAACTATAGAGAGTCTTTATGAAACCCCAGAGGAGTGAAGCAGCATCATCGCTCCTGTTGTTCACATGTAAATCCATGCTCTTACATAGTGCCACACACTTTTACTTGACGTGGGCCACCAGCATTTAGGCTTCAAAGTCCGTCCCTTGATCACAGCACTACCTCCTGCCGACACTGGTGCATCGTTGAGCAGTGCTCACCTTCTCGATTTGTTGTTGGCCAGTGTTCGAGGAGCCTGAAGATCCAAGCAACCGTTCCTTCTTTTCTGAGATCATCTCCTCCATCTCCGATGTCAAGTTCAGCCACAACGGGCGTTACATGATGACCCGCGACTACCTGTCGGTGAAAATCTGGGACCTGAACATGGAGACACGGCCAGTGGAGACCTACCAGGTGTGGGGTCTGGGTCGTGGTGGGGGATGGCCGTTGTGAGCTTCACCCATTGGAGTGGTGGATCCTCCATTTTGTGTGCTTCCTTTGAGTGTCCACTAGGGGGAGTATTTGAACTAGGTGCAGTTACCCTCTGGGTTTTGATTCCATCGCATCTAAAATGGCTAAATCCCCCCCCTCCTCGCAGACCTGGCTATCCCTGCAGCTAACCTTGGGCTTAGCCTAAACACTCGTTTTTACAGCATTTGAATATATAACTAATTTTCTTACTAAATGCTTTCTGTGTAATGGTTATTTAAAGTGCTGAGTAGTTTGACTAATACCTATATGCAAAATACCCCTTATTCCGACAATTAACTTCACGTTTAATCTTTATCATAAAGATGAATAGTCACATTTACACTACTTTTGCCCAACCAGTTTACTCGATAGCAATAATCTAGTATAACACACTAGTTCAACATGTTAACCCCCTTAAAACAATAAAATAGACCCCGATAATGAGTTTAGCCTAAACTGTTAACGTGATCTTTTGTCCCCCTGCTCATCGCCATTCTGCAGTCATTTGCACTTGCAGTACCAGCAATTTACTAGGAACACTGGAATTTGCTTTGTGTTTTTGGTGTTTAAGCTACAGTTCTGCTAAATGTCAAGAAATCCTCTGAGGCCTGTACCGTAGGTGTGATGAAGCGATCATTTATGAACTGGAAATGGGTGACTGTCTCATTTCCGGATAAAATGCCTTCGAACCACGCAGTCCCCATCTGTGAAATTTGAAAAACCCTTGGCACATTTATGTTCCTTACCCCAGGGCGGTCTGGGTCTGGCTGTCTCTGTCCTTCCGTTTCCCCCTGTGAGCGCGTAAACGCCGACGTGTTTTATGAGCCGCGTGCCCGCTTTGCCATAACTGTTCTGTGTCCCACACAGGTGCACGAGTACCTGAGGAGCAAACTATGCTCTCTCTATGAGAACGACTGCATCTTCGACAAGTTTGAGTGCTGCTGGAACGGGAAGGATAGGTGAGGGCTGCCTTGAGGCTCACTGTGTACAGATGCCATTTTTTCTTTGCGTTCACCTCATTTGGCAGATGTTTAATGTCCTGAATGACACAAAGCTGCAGCAGGTTGTGAACCTGAAGCTGTTGTGGAGCTGGCTAAGCGTAGGTGTATCGTATGCTATTGGAGCTCATCCTGGACTTTTCAGTGACCTCACCTAATAGACAACACCATATCAGGTGATGTACAGCATGGTAGTATCACATTAACATATGGATGGATGGACAACAACTCCATTTCACATATACACATGCAAAAGGTGGCGTTCTAGTTTACGGTGCTGTGGGTCTAGTTAGGAAGAGCCCTGAAATGAGCCAGAATTTACAAGTTGCCTTATCGTTCTGGGTGGGGTTTATCTTTACGAGGCAGAGTGTAGGACTCTGATGCTACTCATGGAGCTGGGTCCCCTCTACTCGGGCCCCGCCTGTGCAACTTCACTCTTACTGGGAAGCTCCAGCAGACATGTGCTTTCATGAGTGCTCGCCTGATACCCGTAAAATATTCATCAAACCCCCATCGGTAAACTTGACATTGCTAGTTTTAAGAAGCTGTATAAGGGGAAGTGTCATACAGTAATGTTTGTAGTGACTTTTGTTGTTGTTGTTTTTCTTCAAAAGAAATTAATGATAAAAATGTAACTTGTAATTTCGGGACGGGCAGCATATTGCTCCTCTATTTATTTTCTTAAGTCTGAGCTCCAGGGAGGGGAGCAAACAATCTGTCATTTGGAGTAAAAAGCACTTGTTCTCTGAGAGAGACCAAAACGTGTGCCCCCCCGCCTCCCCCAACAGCGTGGTCATGACTGGCTCGTACAACAACTTCTTCCGAATGTTTGACCGCGGCCAGCGGCGGGACGTGACCCTGGAGGCGTCGCGGGAGAGCAGCAAGCCGCGGGCCGTGCTGAAGCCCCGCCGCGTGTGTGCGGGCGGCAAGCGCAAGAAGGACGAGATCAGCGTGGACAGCCTGGACTTCAACAAGAAGATCCTGCACACGGCCTGGCACCCACAGGACAACATCATTGCCGTGGCAACCACCAACAACCTCTACATTTTCCAGGACAAGCTGAACTAGGCCCTGAATCCAACTCTCCAGCAGCCTCCTTGTTCTGTCTCGGTTCCCAATAGTACACTGGACATTGTGCGCCACTAGAAGACCCTGTTTTGGTGGGATGCCCCCCCCCCCAAGCTCTAAATGGAACATAGATATCAGTCAGGGTTTTTTTTTTTTTTTTTTTTAACCCAAGCCTTTCAATGGAGTATTGTGCTATAGACCTCTAGGCTTCTTGAGTTTCATCAGTTGTGCCATTTATAATTTATGACCATGTGCCCCGTTCTGCTGTGTGTCCTGACTGTTCAGTGAGGGGATGTAACATGTCGATCTCACCTCCCCTTGTCCGCTCCCCTCATTGGGGCAGCTGATGCTTCAGCACGTTGCCATCATTGTTACCCTGGGCCTCCTGGCCCTTAGTCGTTTTTATTCCCGCCCCCTTCCCTCCCCCTTTTTTTTTTTTGATTTTTTGATTGGTGGATATAGTCTAAGTAGGCAGTGCCACAATCGCCATGGTGACAATGGAATCCATCTGCAGGATCAGTTGTCTGACGAAGGCTGCCACCAGGTGGGTGGGATGATGAGTATCACCAGCAGGCAGGGTGCCCGCCTCAGTGCCCCCAGCTGTGGTGGGAAGGGGGGGGGGGTCTCAGCACGGCGGGGACATGCCCCCCTGAGAAGGGGCTGCACTCGCGCCCTGCAGTGGACAGCTGCGTTCTCTCCTGCCGTCTTCTCTCATTACAGCATCGCATAGAACCTGGAGACGTGTATCTGCAAACGAGCATCGCATTTGTGAATTTGTACAAATGAATTGCAGTCGTTAGTTGATTTTTCTTTTTTTCCTTCATTATCTGCCCCCCCTCCCCTCCCAGTTCTTTACGCAATGATTTGTACGGGAGTAATCATAGTTTTATTTTTGTATTACGCACAACGTTTAGCATAATACCCCCATCCATCCTTTCCGTGACCTGTCCAGTCTAGTCACTGTTTATTCGACAGCTGTTAGATCTCAGGCATGATTTTTAGCTGTACCCGTGGATGCTGTTAGTCAAGTTGGTTTTGGGATGAACCCCACAAAAAATACATGAACCTGGTGGGGTCGGATTTCAGGGAGAAGTTTTAACAAAAGGGAGGGGACCACCCCCACTAATTTGTTCTGGGCTGGCGTCCCCAAAAATATCCTTGGGACTGCAAGCCAAGAACCTTCGACTAACTAACTGTACTAGGAGAAGTGTGTTGAAATTTGGAAAGGTGTCCACTGCTTAAGCATTCTGCAGAAAGATTTTATCATACCATTAGCACTGCTGACCCTGACGGGCTGGTGGGTCTGACTGCTGGTCAAGTTTACACTACCTGTGGTTTTCTGCACATTTGTTCAGCATAGCTGTTGTGATGGAGAGTGTCTGTATCCATAAATACTGTTATCTAAAGTTCTGTTTTAACCCCATTGAGAGGGAAACTATATCTTAACTGTAACAGTCAATTATAACATCATTTGAATAATGTTACACTGCGGTTTTTTTACCTTAAGATGGAAAGGGAGATGTGCGGTTTTGCCAACAGGAAGACCAAAAAATAGTGTACTTAAGGGAGATTTTTCCTCTTTCCAGTAAGCACTGATTGAATGTGAGTTCTCCAACAAACTGGAATACCTTGAAGTGATGCACTTAGTTTTAAGCACATAGAACCCCCAAAGACTGAAAATTTTCATTCTGCATCTTTCTTCAGGGTGGGATTGAGATTTTCCTGGCGTTTGGGAATTATACTGTGTACTATGTTCCTGTCTGGTTAAATGGCATTAAAGTATGACTGTCTTAGAGCAGCAGTCCTTGGGAACCCCCCCGACACTTAATGTGGACACGGGGGGGGTCCCCAAGGACCAGTTTGAGAAACATTTAATTTCTTGCTGAATTGTGTGTTGCCAGGGTGGGCTACACATGCAGTTTCTTCCCATCCCATTTATATGGTCCCCCCCCCCCCCCACCTAAGTAACATTTTAATGAATTTGAGAAGAAATCCATCGTTTTATACCAGTTGTAAGTCAGTGGGTGATGTCATTTTGGAATGTCGTCTCCATGAATGCATAGTGTTTTTAATAATGTTTAACTGCAAAGATTAATGCAAAAACTTCAGCTTTAAGTGCTTGCACGACAGATTCGTGTAATCTGTGAGCAAGCTTATATGTTGATAAAGTTTAACAACGTTGGCAAAAGTGTTGTGATGCATTTGTGTGCTTTGGTTTAAACCACAGTTTCATTTTGAAAATGTTGCATTCCACTAGAAAAGTGTTAGTGACTTTTCCCCCTCAGATTCTGTATTTTGTCTCAGTTCTGTTAATTTGTACTCATTTTTAAGCTGAATTGAGGATGATGACAAAAGGATTTATTTTCTAGTCCATTTGATTTTAGTATTACCCTTAACTGATTTGTTGTAGATACCACACATCTGCGTTGAGAACTTCTGCAAGGAGACTATAGCGGTCAACTACTTCAACTAGTACTTAAGCCTGTTTACAGTCTCTTAGTAGAGTGGGGGGGGGGGTGTATTACATTTCAGCCAAAATTCTTACCACTAGATAATTACTCTGAGGGACTCTTGGGGGGAGATGCAAAGGGGTCTAAATTAGTCAGCCCTTTTGAGGGACTAGTGTTCGTTTGACGTCCTTCTGTTCCTGTCTGGGTTCTCTCGGGCGGGTTGGTGACCCGGAGTGGCTTCCCCTAACTTCTGCAAATGTGTTGCTGATTGTTTGGATTCTGTCCACCTGACTGTGACCTAATGGGAACAGGGTTCTTTCACCAGTCTTGTTGCATGAGAGCCAGTCTATTTTTCTGTTTCTGGGCGTTGTCACGTCACAACCTGTGACGAAATTCAGACACGTTTGTGAAAACCATAAGGCCAGTGATAAGTACTTGAAGATTTCCCCACCACCACAATTAACTATAAAGACAAGACGCACGTCTTTTGGTTGGTCCATGTGCATTGATCTGAGAGTAGATTGATCAACAGTTCGTGATTTGGAACTGAAGTCTTTTACCCCTGTCGTGGGAGACAGATTCATTGGGTCATGTCCTTTTTTTTTTTTTTTCTTCTTTAAAAAAAAAAGAACTCTGCTAGTGTGCCACCTTGAGGAAAATTTCACTCCATCCTGGAGAATTCCAAGTGAACAATACTCACTGGCTTCTTAATTCAGTGCACTTTTGTTCTGATTTCATGAATGATATAGTATTGTGGTGGTGTTAGGGGTCCATCCGTGACTGTCAGGGGGAGGGGTGATCTGTGTGTGAATAAATCTATACAGATGTTAAGTTCACTGTAATGTTCTGACTCTGGCACCCAGATAACCAATACAGATTAAATAAGTGAATAATAAAGATGAATACAACACTGAACTATGGAATAAAACAAAATTATATAAACGGGTGTGAGTGATTTCTGTTAAGGTTTTAAAATTTAAGATCTTAAGTACCAATTTTCCTGGAGTCATTTGCTTCCTGTACCGTCATTTGAAATTGAGTTTCATTATTCCTGACACGATTGGCCATTTAATGTGACGGATTTGTGTGCCTGTCTCGTATTATTTTCCTGCTCGTAAACTAAGGTTACAGTGGCGGCGAGCCCATCCCGCGTCAGAGTGGCAGAGCTGATGTCTTCTTTTCGACCCCCCCCCCCCCGGGCAGTACGCGCGGCGATTGGCTACCGGCGCGCTGACGTCAGCGCGGCCCAGGTGGGGCCACACATGGAGGACACAGTTACGCGCACGTCCGCATGTGCGTGCGTGCGTGCGAGCGAGCGAGCGCGAGGCACAGCGCTGTTTACCGACGCCAGCGACTCGCAGGCAAGATGTCCGCCGCTGCAGCCGCACAGCAGAACAACAACGAGGAACCGGGGCTCAACGGTACGTAGCCGCGGGAGACTACGCCCTTTGAGGGCGCCGCGGGGACTGCGCACATGCACCGCCGCGATACACCATCGCATATATTGTTTGATAAAAATGGTGCCAAGTTTTAACTGCTCTTCGCTTACCTAGGACTAGTGAACGGAATTTCCTATGTTTTACATTGGAGGGGAAGGGTGCATATTTTAAATGACGTGAAAGTTTCGAGGTAGTGATAGCTATGTCCGCCAATGAGATTGCTTGGAGTTCCGGGGGGCGGGACGAAGCCAAGCACACGTAAGAGCATTTTTGTGATTGATCGGTGTTAAAACCAACCGTCTATACGGAGTACTATTCAAGTGTCGAAAAGGAGGGCTTATTTTTATGGAAAACAAGGCGAGAAGGATTACATATCAAGATTGGGAGGGGCGGGATCTTTACTAAATAATCTCTAATAATCTAAAACCTGCGTCCATGAATCGATCCTAAGCAAGTAAGATGCGCAGGGTGTTCCCGATGGAGATAATGTCCGGCATAAGCAGTGCCCGCATAAATACTCGTGGCCTTGTTTCGGGCTTCTTTGTGTTTGCAGAGAGATATGGAGGCACGCGTCAGTGTTTGGCTTTCGGCAGCTTTGCAGCATTGGTGACATACAGGGTCTGTGAAGTAATTTGATATAGGACAATATGAACTGTAAGGCGATGTGAGATCAGTCTGGAACATAAACAAAGGATTAGCGGGGTATTAGAGGCGGGGAGGGGCGTGGCCGCTCGGTGGGGGTTGGGGGGTGTATCCCCTAATGAAAGGATAACCCACAGGAGCTGTTGACAAGCAGGAAGCCTGCTTTTTGACGCACATAAAGTTTTCTGTAAGCCATACTGACGTTTATACGTTGCTACAATTCTCCAACTTGGTTTCGTTTTTCTGATGCAAAAATGTTAACTTTTCAATTCAAGATGCCAGTGTGTACATTTATATATAGACATTTTAGCAACTGAAGGGCAGTCTCCATCTGAGTTAATTATAGCATCATTGTTCCTAACGGGAAAACTTGTAATGTCAGAAAACCTGTTGGTGAATTGTCACAGACAGGGGTGGATCAATGCATAGGCTATTCTAGGCCATAGCCCAGGGGTCTCTAACTCCAGTCCTGGAAGGCCGGAGTCCTGTGTAGCTTAGTTCTTCCCCTGTTCCATCGCAAATGATTGTGCTTGAGTGCTGTGTGGTAATTAGCACAGTGAGTTGAATCAGGTGTGTTAAATGAGGGTAAACCCAAAAATGTGCAGGACTCCGGCCCTCCAGGACTGGAGTTGGAGACCCCTGCCATAGCCTTAGGCCCTGGCTAACATCGGGGCCCCACCTTGGGTAAAAGGGCATGGTTAGTTAAATTGGCAGCACCTGAGTGCCCATATTGATGTCAGCCTAGAGCCCCCAGATAAGTTCATCTGGCCACAAACGGTGGGGAATGACTGATTTAAGACATTATGATGCTTCCTTTCACCCTGTAAACGCAGTGTTGGCTCTGGCAGTTTTCCGTGCCCTAAAGTTGTCACCATATTGGCTCTTGGAGAAATAGCTCCCTTCCAAAAGAACAGGTCTTGGGGCCAGTCCGGGGGGCAGGCATTAGGCACGTGCCGTTATTTGTAAACTTGTTTATGATTTGACAACGCAGGGAACAGCATGTACACATGATGAGCTGTGACGTCCGGCTTGGAAGTTACAATGCTCTTTCCCAATATCCAAGTTTAGCGCAGTGCTCACTATTTATGGGTTTTGTGGGTGTCAGAGGGGGAGGGGGGTGCTGAAAGAACTCGAGAAAGTTTTCCATTGTGTCGGCAGTGGCCTCTTGGCAGGTAGAGAGTGCCGTCAGGGTGGGGGAAGTGTGGGGTACCTAATGTCATGCTGTGAGCAGGGGAGAGGACCTCAGCTGATGCCTGGCCACTTCCCCTGACCACCAGACATTACGTAAGCTTCTCCCTTCCGTTTCCTCGCTCCTGGGCTTCAACAGCAGCCCTCAACCCTATGCTAGGCAAGGCGGCCCGGCCTCGGCTTCGTCATGGCCGGAGAACATGGAAGACAGAGAACAAGCTTTTTGCCAGTGGCCCACACGTCGTTGGGTTCTGCCTCAGAAACATGACTTAGATGAGTAGCTCTTATGGTAATTTCTTAACTGGAATAGATTTTTCTTGGTGTATAAAGTTACAGTAGCACGCTGTATATCACTTTTGGTATAACAATCTGTATTAATAGCTTCCGCCTTAGAGTAGCTGCTAGGCCCCATTTGACCTTGAGTTAATTGAATCTTTGTTTACCGAAAGTGGAAGAATGGCTGTGACTTCATTATAATATTATATATAATAATATATAACAGAAATCTAAAAAATATGTATATAATAAAAATAATAGTAAAATTTTTTGTTTCAAAATAGTAATAAAAATGGTAATGTATTCTGTTATATTACTAAAAGTTGGCAGATTAGGTGCTGTTTTCTGTATGATCACACCACTGAGCTGACAGAGAGGGACCCAAATACGGTTGGGTAAGCAGATTCCTAGTTCAGGGTGGGATTTTAGTCACCGGAGGGCTTTGTGACGAGTGATTCCATGGTGACATCCGGTCAGTGGAATGTTGAGCCTAGTTGTCATGGTGACCGATTGATGAGGCTGAGGGAAAACGACGGGCTGGGTTCCAGAGACGGTGCCGAAAGCTGCTCTGTGGCTGGGCTCGGGCTTGCCGTCTCCCCAGAGACACCGGTCTGGCCAGACGAGCTGTGTCAGATGGTGTCTCTTTTCTCTGCATGTGGTCCGGCTGATTCACCCCCAGACACTCTCTGCTCTAAAAAGCTCCTCCTATTTGGCAGATTGTTTGTGTTTTTCTGTCAGTAACCTAATATATTTATGGAGAAAGTAAGAGAAAGGGATTCCCTATTTTTAAATTGTTCCAAAACATAAGAACACTGAGGTCACAGGTCAGTTATGATGCCCATATCGTTCCCATTCATAATAAGAAAAACTCACACATTTTGCCAGCAGCCCCTTGTGCTTCAATGTCCATCTTCTCATGGGTCAAGTGGAAATGTTTTGTGAGTTTAAAAGAGCTACCCCCTCCCTCTCTCTCAGCACCTACCTTTTGATCCTATACAGAGCATATTTTTTCTTTTATAATTCACTTAAATATCTGGGTAGAATTTTAGATGTGGTAATGAATGTTTACATCTATATGTATAAGTGTTCAACTGGAACAAGTTCTTAGATTTCCTTCCAGACTTTGAAAAAAAACCTTGTTAATGTTGAGATCTGAGTTTTGCCGTATGCAAAATGAAAGTACATGAATGGATTTTTATGCCGTTCCATGGTCTAAGACAGGAAGGTGATACGGAGGTCCACCAGCAAGTTTCTCCAGGCTTCTCACACATCATAATTGCTCCAAGACTAGAATAAAACCCATAACCTATTTAAAAATGAATGTCCAAAGTTTAAGGCAAACTAAAGTGCAGTCAGATGACCCGAGGCTGTCACCTTCGTAGTTTTTGCCTTCCAAACAGTCCTGCCTGTTCCCGCACCGCGCCCTACCAGCCTGGCCATGGGTGTGCGACAATCCACCCTGTGATTATTTAAACTGACAAGTCACTGATGCAGAAACCTAGCAGTCATCTTGCAAATATGAATTCTATCAAGTAATTTCCCACGCCAGCCCTTTTATTAAAAAAGAAAAGACACAAAAGTTTAATATTCATGCACGTGTAAATATATTCAACCTAGTCTGTTCATAGTTATATTGATGTTTTAGCTGGGGTTTAGTATAGGGTAGGACATCACCCCCGCAGTCATTTCGAAGGTGATAGCTTGCATGGTTTCTTGTTGACTTTAAAGAGAGGTGCGAGTGTCCTAGTTGGCTGGCACCCCAGTGGATGTCAGCTGCCTCGGCAGCCATAGTGCAGCTCTGCCTCCACACGTTTCCGAGTCTGTCTCTCTGTGACCGTGCCGGGGAGGGAATCTCAGCTGACGCTCACGTGGGCCGCCTCCCTCAACCACATTCAGCTATGCACCCAGTTGGCACCCCCCCCCCCCCATCCCAAGTGCAGATCTGCAGTGGGACAAGCATCCAGTTGTCTGTCTGGGGTGTGTAACGTGGGGGTGTGGCGCTCTCAGATACCGTGGGTGTTTTTTGTCACCTGAATATTAGAATGCCACATGCCCTAGATGGTATGCCGGTCAGCTTGGAAAATATTGACTGTAGGTCACTGCCAATCTGCTGCCATTTCATCGCCACAGGGTCCTGGGTTCAGCTGGAATTGAATGGGAACACTCCAGCAAGTGGCCACCAGCTGGCCAACGTGCCACTGACAGCCCCCGTTCCAGGCAACGGGAATGAGGGAGAGGGTCCAGTGAGCATACCGGAGGAGGAGCAGGAAGAGAGCCTGGCTGGAGGCCTGGAGCACGTGCCCTCGTCTTCCTCCATCCACAATGGCGATATGGAGAAGATCTTGCTGGATGCACAGCACGAGTCGAGCCGGAGCAGCTCCTCGTGCGGCAGGTGTGTCAGGCGGGTCCCCGGCCTGCGGGACAGGAGGAGGCCGCCGCCCCTCTCTGATGTTCTCTTGGGTCGTTTGTGTGAGAGTGGCTTAGCCGAGTGAATTCTCACTGGGAGAAAACAACAGAATGGGATGTTTTTTTTTTTTTTTCCTCTGAGAAATATAGGATGCACTCCCAGGTGAAAACCTAATTTATTAGAAATTTGCTTATTTTAAACAAGATTTAAATTGCTTAAACACATGGAAATGAATAGATATAATAGTGTTTTTAAACTGTGAAAATAGACCGATTCAATAGATAAAATATCCTCCCAGTGCTGTGATCTACCATTAAAGTATATTTGAAAAGTAAATGAATGCACTACTTGTTTTTCCTACAGTTAATTTAAATATAAAATTATAAAAGAATAGATTTCGATATAAAATGCCGTCGGGGTAAGAGCGTTATTAAATGTGCGTGATGTGCAGGCCTGGTTTCTGTGTGGCTCATGGCCCCCGGCCGCTATTTTGTTGTTTCTCAGCCCCCCCCGACCCCACAGTCCCGACCAGAATGAAGGTCAGATTACCTTTGACGTTGAGATGCCCAGCAGGAGAGACAGCCAGGTAGGGACATTCGGTATACCTGTCCCAGAGTCCTCCCTCCACCAGGGGACCCCATCTCACTGCCTACCTCCCTGTATATTTGGGGTATCCCTTGCCTCAATGTATTTGATTACAGGTTTTGGTGAGTGATTCCCGTTTAGTCATTTGCCACTTTTTTGTACTGCAGGTAGAAGAAGAAGCTCTGGACAAGGAGCGGGAAGAGGACGTCCTGTTAATGAAGGGTCCTGATAAGGTGGCTGATTGGTCCAGCCGGCCCGAGAACATCCCCCCTAAGTGAGTTGTCCTCCAGCCCCCTCTTTCAGGCTCACTCCAGGGGACAGATGGAAGGTTCCGGCAATCCATTGCTGCCACCTATGGGGCACCAAGACAAGTTCCCTCAAAATTGACAAAAATGTATTCTCTCCTGATTTCCCTGCCACTTCTCCTGTTTGACATGACGGCAGCATGCCAAGCAGGTCAGACTAGACCTGAGTATCCATGGCGATAGACTTTGGTTTATTGTAGGGAATCCCTAGATGTCTCCAAGCCAACTGGGAGATGTAATCCTTCCCACATGTCCTGGGTCTGCCCCGGGCCATCAGCCATGTGGGACATGCCTGCAATAGCTCCCGTGGGACCCATCCAGATGGCATCCTTGTGAGATTCCTGAATCTCTCCGATGGCTCCTGTCAATGGCTCTATTTCGAGCTCCATGTAGGTCTCCGATCTCTGCTATGCCGACCCTGCAGAGAAACCTCATCCTAGCCACCTGTACTTTTTTGGTCATTACTCACAGATCATGACACTAGGGACAGAGATTGGGCAGAATCCCCCCTCATGTGAAAAGGCCAATCTGCTCTTTTCCAACAGCATGCCAGGTGCTGATCATCATACCTGCTATCTCACACGCATCATCAGATGCCTGGTACCCCTCATTCTTGCTGTACTTCCACCAAGGCACATGTTCGTACGCTTCCTCCAAGTTCACAAAGCATAGACTGTGTTGGCAGAATCATGCAGCTGTGCAAGGGAGAACAGCTGGTCCACTGTTCTACAGTAAGACCGGAATGCGCATTGTTCCACCTGAATATTGGACCAGTGGTCCTCTGTCCCGTCCTCTGGTATGCTTTTCCTGAGAGACTGAGAAGTAACTTCTCCTGCTGGCCAGTTCATATGCATCAACGATGCCAACAATAATACTAGTGGAGTCTTTTCACTATGGATACCTCTGACTGACAGCGACTTCAGCCGCAATGATAGGCTCCCATCGACCTGAAGTTGAGTGCTTTTTCCCCTGTTAAGGAGTTTTGAGTTGGGTCTCGCCCCCTCCGCCAGAGTCATCAGACAATTTTCCAAAACATTTTGGGGATCAACTAATTACCTGTCTCCATGGCCTCTTCAAACTCCTCAGCATGTTAGGGCTGTGAGCCAGCGACTGGAAGGTCCTCGGTTCAAATCCCGGAGCTGCCCTTCAGCCCCTGACCATGAGCCTTAACCCTCTATTGCTCCAGGGGTTCCATAAAAGTGGCTAACCCTTCACTGGACCCCAAGCTTCACTCTCATATGCTTGTGTCTCTAGGGAGCATAATATGACATTTGAAAAGAAGCATCCCAATGTACTGTACTCATTCACGCTCGTCTACTTGCTTTATTTTGACTGGTCATAGCTCTTTGTGGCAGTGATAGGAAATGAGGCCTTAAGCGTGCCTCATTCAGCCTCCGTGTCTTTGAGGCCTTAAGCGTGCCTCATTCAGCCTCCGTGTCATTGAGGCCTTAAGCGTGCCTCATTCAGCCTCCGTGTCATTGAGGCCTTAAGTGTGCCTCATTCAGCCTCTGTGTCTTTGACCTCGCTCAGCATGTGCGACAACTTTTTCTGGAGGTGTGAGTTGAATCCATCTGACACAGAAGCCTCAGCCAGATATTCCCAGCAGAGGTCCACTACATATCTCTGTCCATCCAGCCTACTCCCCATGCAGCATAACCAGCTCAGCGAATGGTCATCAGTCAATATGAAAATCTATTGGTAGCTGTGAAACACATGCACATATGTGTGTGTGTGTGTGTGTGATGTCAGGGTAGAGGGCTGTGGCGTCAGTCACATGCAAAGGCATGGTGACCATGGTGACCGCCGTGTTTCCCTTTTCTTTAGAGAGTTCCATTTCCGGCATCCTCGTCGATCTCTGACCCTGAGCATGCGGAAGACTGGAGCAATGAAGAAAGGGGGAATCTTCTCGGCAGAGTTCCTCAAGGTGTTCATCCCCTCCTTGCTCCTGTCCCACATCCTGGCACTGGGGTTGGGGTGAGTATGACCTGCACGCACGCACACGCGTGTTTGTATTCCTGTCTTAGCAAGGACCATCCATTAATTTCGACTGGGCATAACCCAAATCCCTGTCACAACACCCTTAACCCCTGCCCAGCCTAACGTTAACCATAAATAACCAAACAAAATACAAGATTTTGGTATTTTTAGTATTTGGTTGCATTCACAGATTTTTTTACAATGAAGTCTGAAGTAGTGAAGTAGTCCTTTAGTCCTCACAAGTATAGCAACACCTGTGTGCATACACACACACACACACACACACACGCACTGTGAGACATGTTACTACCATAGTATCTTGTCAAGTCCTAAAAAAAGAGTCACAACAGACCTGTTTGAATTGCTTTAGAAGAAATATGTTTTTAAAAAATATTTTACCAGACTTATAAGTGAGCAAAGGAACCTGACCTGTAAAGTTGTCTTTTTAATTGAAGCTGCGATCTCAGTTAATTCGTTATTCACCCAGTCCATGAAAGTCCTGGAAGTGAATGACTGTGGTATGAACGGCTGTCTGGCTGTAACGGCTGGAGATGCAGAGCATGCAGGAATGTGGCCGAGCGTCCCGCTCAGTGTGGAGGCCTCACTCTCGCTTTGGTGTCCTCAGGGTCTACATTGGGAAGAGAATGGCCACACCTTCCTCCACCTCCTTCTGAACACAAGCCAAACAAGGGCCTGGGGGCCGTTGAGTCATCATGCTCGTGTGTCACCCCCCCCCCCCCCGCCCACCCGCCTCAGCCTTACATCTCTCCACCATTTCCCTTCTCATCCTCCCATTCCTCGTCTTCCTGTTCCTGATCCTGCCACATTTCCGTGCACGTCCCCTTCCCCTCTGTGTCTTTTGAGGGTGTGGGGCCCAGGGCTCTTTGGGGAAGGTAGCGGAATGCTTTCGCCTTGTAGCTATCTCTCCCGTCTTGCTGTCCCCTCTTCTCCCGCCGCCTCCCTCTCTTTTTCTTTTTCCCTCTGAGTCTTACACACCCTGGTTCCCCCTCCCTCGCTTACCCCCACCCTTCTCGTCTGTGCGCGGCAGTATGTGCTTCCTGTTTGTTTTGTCTTACACTGGGTTGCGTCGCTGTAACCACGCAGCTCGAG
Organism: Petrocephalus zakoni; assembly: GCA_026774425.1. NCBI lineage: Eukaryota > Metazoa > Chordata > Actinopteri > Osteoglossiformes > Mormyridae > Petrocephalus > Petrocephalus zakoni. The sequence goes on from JAODKN010000041.1 coordinate 9,662,324, forward strand.
GGATAGTATTGGGGGTCCCAGTTCATGAAGCCCTTCATCCTCCTGCTGTGTGGGGCTCTCCGGTCCAGGCTGGAAGGGGGTGGCACGAGTTTGGTTTGGGGTGTGATGGGCGGGGCGGGGCGAGGGGGTCAGCCAGCGGTCTTGGCCCACAGAGTCGGAGACAATGACGTTCTCGATGCAGGACCACTTTCCGAGATGAAGCTAGTTTGTGCTTTCCTCTTTTTTCAAATCAATGTGAAAGACCATTGTCCCGGGACAGAAGCCCAAGGGTGTGATGCACAAACTGGGAGCTTTGGCCCAGTTTCTGAAAATGTATAGGTGAAGCCACAGCTAAATATCGGCATGCTGGCATTATTATTATTATTATTATTATTTTCTTGAAATGCTTTGTGGATTTTAGAACGTGGTCTGGGACAACCCCCCCCCCTTCCCCAGCTGATATTTGGGGGTTTCTGTTTCTGACCTGGAGCAGCAGGGTGTCAGGGAGTCCCCAGTACGGGCGGCCGGGCCCCAGTCTGCTTGCTTCCCTTAGGTGAGGCTGCTCCCTCTCAGCCACTTCATGATTACATTGCAATGCCTGGTTCTAAAATAAAGCCTCTTCCCTGGGGTTGAGTTATTTTCCCAGTGCCACAGGTCCCCATTCCTTCCTCCTTCTGTCATGTATTCCGTATCGACTCTGGATTAAGCTCATTTCACTGTGTCACTGCCGAAAATCTGTGCTTGGATCGCGGCTGGTCTTTGGAATGGCCCAGGTTCCCGTGCACTGTGGCTGTTTCGCTTGAGTCACACTAAACAACACAGATGTATTTTTTTTTCTTTTCATTATTTTTTCTTTTAACTCTCCCTGGGTTCAAAGCAAAGTGAGGGACTGGATTCGGGGTGTCAGTCTGTATTTTTAGAATGGAAGACACAGAGGGACCCGTTCAGTATGAATCATAAGACAAAGGACTCGCTTTTATTTTAGTTACCTCTGGCTTTTTCTTTAGTTGTTGTTGTCAGTTCGGTTTGGTTTGCTGTTTTTTTTTTTTTTTGTTTTGCACTGTTTTGGCCCCCCCTGCCCCCCCCACCTTCCTCTCACTCACCTGGCTTTCATCATAACTGTGACCTCATCCTTAGCAGGCTCTGGCCCCAGGGCACAGCAGGGTCATACTAGACTGTGACCATGCGGTGGGCCTGCACGAGCAGTGGCAGAAGGAACAAAGAGAGGGAACTAACTGGAGATTCACTTAGTCTGCTTTTGAATTTGTATTCTCTTTTTTGAAAACTGGAACAGATTCAGTGGCATAATGGCGGCCTATGTGCAGGACAGGGTCCATCAGCTATAATAGTACTAGGGTGGAAACAGTTTTTTCCTTTTTTTTTCCCCCACAAAAATTGGAATTATTGTACATGATTTGGACATTAAAGTTCTCATGCATCTCAGCACTGCTGATTAGTCATCTTTTTCATTTAATTTAATATTTTCCTATCTTTCTGAATGGTATTTTGGTTGTCTGAAAGCGTCAGTTTGCTTCTGTTAAAGCTCAGAGGAAGACTTAAAAAATGTTCCTCACTAAAGCAACTCTAAAATTACTTTTAAAAGATGTTTCAGAAGTTATGAATTCCAGCTGTTGAGGCTGGATTCGTACTCTCCACCGTGCATCTAACAGCAGATTAACAGCTTTTGTATGTGACAGCTGGATTTCTCATGTAGACCATGTCGATTTTCATCTCCATTATGTTTCCATTAATCTGTCTGAGGATCCCAAACACACATTGACTTAAATATAAGGTGTTATACGGACTCCTCCTCGTCTCTGAGCCCCCCGAGTGGTTTGAGCTCACAGTCCCCGAAGGTCCACAGGCTTTTTTGTTTTTGTTCCTGTGCAGCTGTGCTCAGCTGACTAGTTTAACCAGAAACTGAAAAAAAGCTGTTTTATACAGTATGTATTTCCAATGGGTGCCATCATTTTAGCTGGTTTTTGCGGCACGGGGAGGTTGATGTCCATTTCCAGCGACGGAGGATGTACATCGGGGAGGTGCTAATACGTGTCTCAGTCTGTTTGCGTGTGGTTGTTTGCAGGGGTTCAGGTGAGGGGGGGTCTGGGCAGATGCATGTATTCGCTGGAAGTATTGGGGGAGACGGAGGAACTGCTTTGGGTGGGGGGGAGCATGTACCCTGAATCCCAGTGTCTTCCCCCCAAGCTCTGATGCATGACCCGCTGCATGGCTCTGGGATACCCCTGTTCTATAGTGCCCCCCCCTTTCTAAAGTGAGGAGCCTCATATGAGCTGGAGGGACTTTTATTTTGATGTAGTGATGTGCGTGCATCTCGGTGGCATGATTCAAGTGGACGTTTCGATATTCAAACTTGTTAAACTCGTTTTGTCACTCGTATCTCTACGTAACCCCAGAGACCATTCCTGTAACCATGACGACCCGGTCTGGTACAGATGAAGGTCGGACTGATGGTACATTGAAGTCTGTTGGGGTGGGGGGGGGTGCTGGCCTTTTGGAAAACCTATTGTCCCTTTTCTCACGTCGCGCTCCTTGTGGTTTTTGGGTATTCCTCCTAAACGATCTGATATAAGGTCCACAAATGTTCCAAAAAGCTGCTTCTGCGACTGCGGCCGTGACTGGTGCCGTGACCTTAATCACCTGACTTCCTTACAGCATGATCCACATTTTTGTTTTGCTTCTGTGACACTTACAGTTTCTGTTGTGGGTGAAAAAAAAATGCCCCATGATCTAGAGATTGTACAAATAATAGAGTGCTAAGTGTCAATCTTCTCCCATTAATTTACTCAAGCTGCGCACACTGCAATTGGCAGGATCACAGTTCTAATTTAATTCCTTTTTGGAATTTATTTACATGATTTTGCCATATCTCCCCTTGTTGAGCTCATGGAAAAGAAACAGTAATGACTTTATCGGACCGGATAAGCTAACTTTTGCATTATGTGTGTCAAACGGTGACTTGTCACACAGGGAAGGGTCTCATGTGAAATCCAGGAAATAGAGAGTCCTGTTGATAAGAATATGTCTCCCTTCCTGTGGGTCCCCTGAAACACTGTGGAATGTAAACTTGATCCAATATCTACTGACTGAATAAGTTCCTGCTCTCGACTTCATTTTAAAAATGAGCTGTAGCTTCCCTCTTTCTGAATAAGAAAATTTCTAACCTTTTGAAAAGGGTGACTTAACTCCAGCTATCTTTACTGTGAGTATAGTATGATTAAAATGTTTTGCGACATGATTATTTGATGGGGATTTTCTCTTCTTTTCCCAGTATTTGCAATGTGATTCAATGAGCCAAAGTGATCTTCAGTTCTTTTTTACTGTTTATGATCATTTTCTGTGAAATGTGTGCCCAAACCATCCACCTTGTTAAGGTAGCACTTCTCTCTGTTTGTGCCATTAAACTTTAGTCTCTGAATGGACACCTGCCTTTTTCTGTGGACTGCCGTCTATCTACTCCATGTCTGCACACATGCACGCTTGGGGGCATCTCACTATCCTTCTTCCTGCTGACATGGGAGCGGTTCCCCACAGGAAGCTGCTTTTCCAGACAGCTCTGTACTCTGCAGCATTTCCTGCCCACAGAAATCCCGGCGCTCTTGCTGGGTGCTGGCTTTTGAGGTGGTTTGCAGTTTGCAGCCTGCCTTTCCTACCGGCACTGCGCCTGGCACACTGCAGGCAGTAAGTAGCGCACTGGTGAGGAATCTCGGCATAAAGAAAAGGCTGAGGATTCATTCCCTGGGAAGCACCTTCAGCTTACAAAGTTTTATCTTACCTAGACTGCTCCAGTAAAAATAGCTAAAAACCTTCAGGAATTCGGCGCACGGACAACATTTACTTTCATCTCTCATGCTGAGGTTATTACAGTGCAAAGTAATTTTAGGCTTAAAATATTTTACTTAGGTGACATTTATTTATTTTTAAAAACTGTTGATAAAATCATCATCTTGTGAAAATAAAAACCTTGCTTACATAAAGTTTGCACCAGGGTTATTATTATTATTAGCGAAAATTAAAACTATAAGAAAATATTTTCATAAACTGAAATAAAATAAGGTATGAAAATTATGGCAGTGCTTTCTGATACTATTTTACATAATATTTAGGTAGATGTTGCTAAAAATTTCTGTTTGTGTGAGTGTGTGCATGAATGGTGTGTGAGTGAATGATGTGTAAGTGAATGTGTACAATTGTCATAATTCAGCACAATGCTTCAGTCACATTGCTTAAAATAGACGATGTCGTTGCCATTGTAATAATTTTACACCATAAAATATATATGTTTATGATCATTGTGTTGGCCACCACATGCAAAACAGTTAACCAAGCTTTCAAAATAATTTTAAAATACATTGATGAATGGAATTGTTGTGTTTTTGGTTCCCACAGTACATGGGTTTGTTTTCATTTTGCTGTTCTTGTATTGCTGTGTGTGAATGTTGTTAGTGAATGGTGTATAAGTGAATGTTGTGTGTGTGTGAGTGAATGGTGTGTAAGTGAATGTTGTGTGTGTGTGTGTGTGTGTGTGTGAATGTTGTGTTAGTGAATGGTGTATAAGTGAATGTTGTGTGTGTGTGTGAGTGAATGGTGTGTAAGTGAATGTTGTGTGTGTGTGTGTGTGTGTGTGAATGTTGTGTTAGTGAATGGTGTGTAAGTGAATGTTGTTTGTGATGGGCTGGCACCCCATCCTGGGTTATTCCCTGCCTTGTGCCCATAGCTTCCGGGACAGGTTCCATACCCCCTGCATAGGACAAGTGGGTACAGAAGATGGATGGATGGACAGATTTAGCATTTTTTTCTGGTATCTAACGATGTTTCTTGTGAACCATTAATAATACCTAGAACATGTTTTGCAAATATTTAGGACATTTGTAGGATTACAAAATGGGCACGGTGTATTCATTTAGGATTCTTCAAAGATCAGACACATGACATTGATCTAAAAATGTTAGTGTAACCCTAAAAATGACTGAAATTGAAACTAAAATATATAAAAGCGAAATGAATAAATATACACTACCAGTCAAATGTTCAGACACGCCAAGCTGTCCCAACCCAAAGAGCTGCCCCTGCCCCCCAACAATTTATTCTAATTTTTTTTTATAATTTGAATAATAAGTTTAATAATTTCCTGGTGAGCGCATCATTTTTTGATGACTTCATAATTGTTCTATAATGTAAATAAACCTTTCTATTGGTAGGTGTGTCCAAACTTTTGACTGGTACTGTACTTAAAATAAAAACTAATAAAACTACACTGTATTTCAAATAAAAATATGAAATAAATGCTAAATTTGAAAATAACCAATAAAGTTTTGCACAATTTTGCGGGAATGATTAGTTTTCAATGTGATCTGCAGTGTTGCACTGCCCTCTAGTGGTGACTCTGCAGAATCGTAAAAAGGCCTGTTATTCAGTTACACTAAGGTAATGGAGTCTTGACCACCCATGGGCGTCGCCTCCATTAAATCTGAGGGGACGTGTCCCCCTCACATTTCATAATTATTCGTTTGGACCACCCCCTGTGATGTTTGCCGCGGGATGAACGACCCATACTGCAGGCTGCGGGATATAGCCCTTCACAAGGGCGTTTATTGACATAGACTGGAGACTACAACAGGGCAAACGTACGCACAGGCATCAACAAGAGGCAACAATACCGGACAAGGAGTACTAGACTAGGACAGACTAAATACAGGGACACAGATGAACCAAACACGAAACAGCTGAGAACGGGACGGATTCGCACGAGGGGAACAAGGGGGCGTGGCACATGGGAGGATCGGACGGCAGGGCATGACACCCCCACATTTAACATATAATATTAGTTCATCCAGCGCTGTGTCCACCCCACATTCAAAATACTTCTGACGCCCATGTGACCACCCACTTATTTTCCAAAGCTCAACAGAAGAATATCTGAACTGTAGCGATATCAAAATCGAAGTACCTATCGCAATAAACACTGATTGTATTGGGGACAAAACCCTCAACTTAGTTACATATGTACTTTATAATTAGTTCTATATAATTAGATATTGCAGTTTTTTGATTTGGAGCATTTCTCAAATGGCAATTAACATTTGCAACAAGTGTGATCCCCACACAATAATGTCACTTCTGCACAGCAGAATGTCGTTTCTCATTGCTTCACACAAATTTTCAAATTTTTAAGTACATATATGGAAATGTACAATTTGTACAATTGTCATAATTCAGCACAATTTTCACTTGCTTCAGTCACATTGCTTAAAATAGACGATGTCGTTGCCATTGTAATAATTTTACACCATAAAATATATATGTTTATGATCATTGTGTTGGCCACCACATGCAAAACAGTTAACCAAGCTTTCAAAATAATTAAAAAATACATTGATGAATGGAATTGTTGTGTTTTTGGTTCCCACAGTGTTACGCTCAGCCTTCATGTTTTTCCCCTGTTTTGCCCTCTGGTGGGGCTTAATTAGTCGCACCTGACCCTCATTGTGTTTGCCTCGTGTGAATTCTCCGCTTGTTTCCTTTATTCAGCTGCCTCTTGTTTGCCCCTTGATGTCCTGCC
>JAODKN010000041.1:9668982-9693579 GCA_026774425.1 Petrocephalus zakoni
ATACTGACAGTATATCTAAGCATTTCGGGCTCCCATGGTTAAAACGATGCTGATTGTACTTTTCATTTTGGTGGCACTGATTAATTCATTGCCCCGTTTTTGCAGCTAAACCATAATGTTGTGTTTTATGCATATTGTTTTGAGAAATGATCTGGAGAGTGTTAAGTATGTTTCATGAAATGTGCCAAAGCAATCGAGAAACTGTAATTGTTTTGGGTAAGTTTGGGCAGCTAAACCTTAGTGTTGTGCTGTATGCATGGACTGCTTTGAGAAATGCTCTTACAGTGGCAAGAGAAAGTATATGAACCTTTTGGAGTGTCATTTTCTGCATTAGTTTGTCATAAAATGTGATCTGATCTTCATCCAAGTCAAGGGTATTGACAAATATAATGTGGATATAATAACGCAAAAAAATCTGTCCTTTCCTGTCTTTATTGAGAATTCCAAAAGGTCCACATACTTTTTCTGTATAGTCTTGAGGATGTTAAGTACATTTCATGAAATGTGCCAAAGCAATCAAGCAAAACTGTAATAATATTGTAATAACTTCATGGCTAAACAAGTAACCAAATACCCTTTCAGATATTTCAGTTCTTATTTATTTTAAGGAAACTTTGCATTTCAACAAGCACTTGCTTGTTCTTCGTGTTTAACATATCACAAGTATATCACTGCACAGTCATATGGCTCTATTTTACTCGGGGGATAATTCATTTAAGACCTCATCAACATACATATACACAGGACTGCTATTATACTGTCACATTTAGAGATGCAGGAACTAGAATGGTACAGAGATTTGGATGGGTGGGAGGGGGCACACACCTACCACTCTGTTAGGCAGGTTTCCTCGAATAAATGCAAAATGTCTACAGGCTGTAACTGTTGCAATTTGAACCCCAGACAAAAATTGAAAATTTTAAAATTTATAGTTTGGGGCCTGCTTATCCACTATGCTTCCAACTGAATGGCACATTTCTACGGAACACACAAATGGAACACAAAGACAATTTGCTTTGGGTGATCTTTTGTCCGCTACTGCTATGCAATAACTAATTATAAATATCATTTGCAAAAGTGAGCACACTTTTGTTTTATAAATTTATAGTAACGTCAGCATCCTTTGTGAACAGTACTTGTCCCTTTAACTATACTCAGAGACTAGCCAGGGGTTACTGCAATGCTCCCCCGTGTTACAGTATCATTAGTAAGCAATCACCCTACTGTACGTGGTGAAGGAAAGTGTAATCCTCGTTATCCCAGGGTGCAATTCTGGGTAAGTAAAGGCAATTCAAGAGGGTGATTCAAAGATACATAAAGCAGTGTTCTGTATTGCCTTCCACGATACAATTTCACTTCATCATTACCATTATATAACTCGTTCAAGCCACACAATGCTATGAAGAGCTTGCCGTGAGAAAAAAAACTCATTATAACCCAGTTCACATCGTATCATGAGAACCAATATATTCATACAGCACACAAAACACATGTAAACTCATATCATAGATGAGCTGAGACATATCAAGATAAAGAAATCAAGTTAGGTAGGCTACACATAAAAAAAAAAGTATAAAACAATGTCTCTCTATTTCTGGCCCTGCGTCCCTTCAGTCACTCACTGTAAGGGATTCTGATTGTTACAAGCTCTCCTTCTGGTGTGACTCATCTCCAGCTAATGCCAGGAGTGAACAAGAGAGTTCCACTGTGAGGCTCTGCGAATGGCCTCTCGCCTGTCAATGAGAGCCTGTCACACTCATCTCACCAAAAACGCGTTATAGGCAAACGCCCGAGTGTGGGACGTGGCAGGCGGCCAAAGGAGCCCTGCTCTTCGTACCGCACCGAGGCTTATGTCAAATGTGGACGTATCTGACATTAATTAGTCATAATTAAGATGGTACATAAGATCAAGCCCTGTAAGAAGGGCAGCGGCTGCCAAACGTGGGCTGCGCGGTGTGCCGCGTTTAGGGGGTGCTGAAGGGACAGCGCCGCGCAGACGCGACTTACGCACCCCTGCCACCCCTTACAAAGCAATCTGTGCATTAAAACGCCGTCTAAAGGCTTCCTGTAGAAATATACGGTTATTAATGTCTAGTCCCTCCATTCGAATAGGTCAACCGCGTCCGCTGCGTGCCCGCTTTCATTGCAAACAATATTAAGTTACGAATTGGAAGAGTGTTTCGTTCTTGCTTTGGTTTTGTTTGACACGATCCTTGGGGTATTTTATGCCCTTATTCCCCACCATACGGAAAATGATGCTGAGTGCACGCTGCTGCCACAAGTCCAGTAATGAGGAAGACATTTCGTGACAGTGGCCGCCGTGTCTAACACGTAAATGTCGTGCCTTCATTTAATGCGTGTTCAACGATTGTTTGCCAACACTGTAAAATCTGTGAAATTCCCGAGGAAGGTGATTTTAAAGCTTCAGAAACTTGACCAAAACCAGAAGCACCAAAGCGATTTCCCGTCCATCTGATGCTATCCCCCAGTTCCGTCCATTTTCTGGAAGGTCCTTTTAATTGCGTGCCCTGCACAAGTGCATACGAGTGCAAAGGGTCGTTTGTGTTCCAAATGATGTAAATATTAAACATGTCAGTGGATTTTTTGTATATTTAGTAGAAATTGCTGTTCAATTGTTAATGTAAAACCCTTCATAATGATGAATATTTGATAGATGGGAAAGAGGGAATCCTCTTTAATCGGACGGAAAAGCTGCCACGACCCACTTTTTTTTTTTAAACGAAAAATGAAAATTTAAGAAAAACAACTGTTACCATCTTCTTCCCAAGCGGCTATGAAAGACGTTACAGATTTTCCTGGAATTTGGAGTTACGGAATGAAAAAGCTCTTTTACTATGTCTTCTGGATGTCTGGTCCACTCGCACTTCTTCGTGCTCTGCAGACATTAGTTATGTTACATTACAAGTTATGTACGTAAAGTGAGCGGTACTGAGTCTCACACACCCAGGGCTGAGAGTCAAAATTCCACTTCCACTTGGTGTGTGCATGTGTATCTGTGTGCAGGTCAGAGTCAGATTCAGATTCCTCTTTATTGTCATTCTACAAAATATACAACGAAATTCAAGTGCACTTCAAGGATCGGACTTCAACGAATGCAAGAAGATAATAAATAAGTTTGTAAATAAAAATTCTAAATAAATACAAATCTTGAATAAATAAGTTAAAAAGAATAAATATATACATTGAAAAACAATAGAAACGACATTAAAGAGAGACATCCCATTTACATTATTACTGTGGTTGTTGAGTGTGCCTGTTTTGTCGATGACAATTTGCGTTGAGCTCGTTGTTCAAGATGGTAATGGCTTTGGGATAAAAGCTGTTAATGAATCGTGCAGTGCCTGTCTTCGTGGACCGGTAAGGCTGTCCTGAGGGTAGCAGTTCAAACAGACGGGATGAGATGAGTCTTCCAGGACGCTATGTATTTTTTTTCTGGCAGCGGGAGGTGAAAATATTTTCCAGGACAGGTAGCTGTTGCTGTGTGATGATTTGTGCAGTTTTCATGATTCTCTGCAGAGCCTTCTCTGCTGCTGAGCTGCTCCCGTACCACACCAGAGTGCCATGGGTGAGGACACTCTCAATGCAACACTGGTAGAAGGAAGCTGTTGTGGAAGGTTTTCCTTCCTGAGCACTCTCAGAAAGTGCAGCCGCTTCTGTGCCTTTTTACCCAGTGACGCGGTGTCACTGTCCATGAAAGGTCCTCTGATATGTGTGTGCCCAGGAATTTAAATGTGGGCACCCTCTCCCCCATTTCCCCATTGATGCATGGTGGTATGTGGACATCCTGCTTCCTCCTAAAGTCAATAATAATTGCTTTTGTCTTTTTGAAGTTTAATATAAGATTATTGGCAGGGCACCACTCTGCGAGCCTCCGCACCTCCTCTCTGTACGCAGACTCGTCACCTTTGGTTATCAGCCCCACCATCGAGCCTCCGCACCTCCTCTCTGTACGCAGACTCGTCACCTTTGGTTATCAGCCCCACCATCGAGCCTCCGCACCTCCTCTCTGTACGCAGACTCGTCACCTTTGGTTATCAGCCCCACCATCGTTGTACCGTTTGCAAACGTAACCATGGTGTTGGTGTTATTAGATGGTCTGCAATCATGAGTGTACAGAGAGTAAAGAAAGGGCCTCAACACACAGCCCTGCGGTGCTCCTGTGCTGAGTGTTAGGGTGCTGAGTGTTAGGGTTAGAGTGCTGAGTGTTAGAGTGGGGAATGGCGTATGCCCATCCTCACTGACTATGATCTGTTTGTTAAGAGCTATGCGTGTGTGTGTGCGTGTGAGCTATGCGTGCGTGCGTGTGTGTAATTTACGTGTTCTTCCCATATCACACATGTTTCTTTCACACCATAAGAAATATAGCTAGGCTCAGCGGAGTTCCTAAGTAGCCCATAGCAGGGCAGGACCAGGATTTAAAATTAGTCATGGACTTAATTTTACTGACCGGGGTGGGGTGGGGTATCCCATGATAAATTTTGCCAACCCATCCCACTTACCCACAGGCCCACTGGGAAAATGCCCAGCATGCCAGATGGCCAGATCGACCCTGGTGCGTATTGTCAGTGTGCGTGCTGCCCTGTGATGGACTAGCATCCTGTCCAAGGGCGTCCCCTCCCTTATGCCCCATACCGCCTGAGACTGGCTCCTCATGGCCCTGTACTAGATAAGCAGTTATAAAATTGTTAAAAATGCAAAAAGGTGCTGAAATAGTAACAGGATATTTTGTATAATATATCTATTATATATGTAAAAATATATAAACACTACAGCACCCCATTCCAATCTACTGATACGCTCATATAAACTCAGTCTGTCAAAGTGTGGGAAAATAACACGCAAACATGGAATATTATCTGCTGCTTCACAGTTGCATTTTCTTTGTCACCATCTATTGGTAATTTTGCAAATTACACCCAAACGTAAAACCTATTAATGTTTTCTTTGTTACTAAAAAGCAATATGTTTCTAATACTGCTATCGCATAGTGAATTCAGAGTAAAAATACTATAGTTATCAATAATAATAATAATAATAATCGACAACAAAATAGAATTAAATATAATTAATAACAATATTCTATACGTGTTAATGTAAATGTCCGAAATATAATTGAATGTGTTGTTTGTTACCATTAAGAGCTCAGCTGCTAAGCGTCACAGTTAGCTGTTTTGCAGTTATTCTTATTGCTATTGATGACACGAAGATTTGGCGTATTGTTGATTGGAAACGCTGGTTTCCCGGGTCCGATGTTCATTGCTGCATAAAGACCATAAAATGAGCCCTCTGAGAAGAATCCATGGACAGATAAGGCCAAGAGAGCTAAAAGCTGTTTTCCTTTTAGTCATCCAAAATGGCATGCATTTAGGATGGTCTCTCGGGCCGCTTTACTGTGACATGCTTTGGAAAGGGTTTGCCTGCCTGTAAAATGCAGTCTTAACTAGACGTGCTATCTAAGCACGCTCAGAAAATCGAGGCATATTAATATATCATTCGGCCCTGTTCATAACTAATAACGTCCTGGACAACACCACGCTATGCCTTTTCCGTGCAACATAATAAAAATAACAAATATCAGATTATTATTATTATTATTATTATTATACACCCACCATGTGTGCAGCACATGCATTCGGCGCCAGGCCTTCATCGATGTGTATAACCAATAACGTTCAAATCTCAGAACCATCTTACAAATAAATGACTCTACAATGAAGTGCAATGCTCCTTTAAATATATGCCTTTTCTATAACCTTGAAAATGCAAAACGGATTGTGACTGGGGAATACTTCCGATGCGTGTCTGAGGGGCCCGGGGGCGCCCGGCACCTGCGCCTCGCCGCCCTCCACGCCCGAATCTCGGCAACAGCCACGATCATGTAACGGCGACGGGACGGACGGCAGAGCCGGGGCAGGGCGGGGCACTGCGCATGCGCACGCACGCTGGCCGCGTCCCCGCAAATCTGCCGCTGTCTGAGTCTGTCTCAGGCTTGGTACGAAAAAGGAGGAAAAAAGCCGTGTTTTGTGGCACAGAGAGACTCTCTCGTCGCCCCCTTTCATACTCGCATACGCCTCGCTTGCCGCCTTCTTGTTATAGCCCATTGCGCGAGCCGGTGCGATCTGTGGGGCGTCGAAAAGGAAAAAAGAAAAAAAAGAAGTTGTTTTGCGTGCATAGAGGAGCAGGCACCCATTCCTTCGCGAGTCTGTCATAGCTGAGCTGGCCAGTGAGCTGGGGAGCAGCATCCTGCGGAGTCTCGGCACTGAAAATGTCCGGCTATCAAGGCAAGAAGAACATCCCCCGCATCACGGTGAGTGCTTATGTGCGCGTCCCTGCGCGTTTGCGCGCGTCTCTGCGCGTCCGCGTCCCCTGTCGCCGCGCTTTAACGCGCCCCGTATAATAATCAGACCATTAGGTGACGGGGGGCGTCAGGTGCGGGACGCGCCCGGGCGATCGCGCCCCTCTTTGCGGCGTCTGATGTAAAGAGGGGCGAGATGCGGCTTCCTGCTCGCGATGCGGGTGGGGGTCGCCGGGGGGGCTGTCAGGGACCCGAGTCTGGGCAGTGATGTGATTTTTGTATATACTAATAATGCTCTATCCACGTGAATGTCAGTGTAATTATTTAGCTAGAAAAATAATAATAAATGCCTGCGAGAGGTAGACTGTTTTTTTTTCCCTGCGAGACGGGCATCTCCCCGGTGGGGGGTCGCGTCCGCCGAGCCGTGCTGCGAGCCGGGGGTCGCGGCGCCTTTGTGCCGGCTCTCCGCGACCCTCCACCTACTGCCGATGCCCCGCAGTTCCGATCCATTCCGATCGGGCCCCCTTTTTCTGGCATCAATGGAAAAGCGACATCGCCTGACATTGCCCCCCCACCCCGCCTCTGTCATTCGCTATTTTGTGAAATTTACCGGGGGGGGGGGGCGGATGAGCCGTTATGGCGATTCCCGTAAGAGAGAGAGCCGATGGAAGCCGGCGGCGCTGGGCGGATGGTGGGGGGGACGGCAAGTCCGCTGGAGCGCAGCCCTTATAAATAAGGCTCGCCGAGTACCGGGGGCCGCCGGAGCCGCCGCTCCCTGCGCGCATGTTACTGCAAACGGGATACAGTCATCGACGTGGCTGCTTTTGGAAATGAGGTCATGCTGCATGAATGAAATCGCGCCGTCCTCCTAATGAAACACTGCTTGCCGCACATTAGCGGGGCCGACCCTCCTGTAAACGCCCGTTTTCCATGCTGCCCGGGATCGGGGGGGGTTTCAGAGACAGCTGTCGCCCCCGTTCCTCCAGTGTGGCTTGGAGATGAGGTCCAGAAGAATGTTGCAGCCTTCTTCGCATCCTCATACCCCGGGCACGACACAAATTTGGATCCCATCCTAATGTGGACTTACCCTTTGGATGGGCCACAGCCAAATATCGACTCAGCATGAAGATAATCCCTACAATGGTGAACTAGCAACTGTAAAAATGTGAATTTCTCCATAAAGCAACAATGTGCTTTGAGCAACAAAATGACAATAACTTAAAGCAAACGGTCCTGCCACTTTTAATACCTTTGTAATAACAACAGGTCACATTATGTAGTGGCCTTTATTTTTTTTTTTGTATGTTTGCTTTTTATAATTTTACTGCGTATTATATTGCATATGGTTTTTTGCAAGGGGGAAATTTCTATTACCAGGGCAGTATAGCAATCTGCGGAAAAAATAGCCTTTGTGTACTGACATGTAATGAGTCTAGAAGACTGAAGGTGGTGGAGCCTGGGCACAAACAGGAACCTATACGTGCTGTGTGTCCCGGCGCTGAAAGCCCTCATTGTGTCCTTCCGCCTCTGAAGTGGACTTTCAGCCCTGCGTCCGATTTGTTTGCGGTTGTCAGATTAAAAATGTCTGCCGGGGGAATGATGGTACTCGCCTTCACACTCCATCATGCCGGGAGCAGGCACCGTCAGGGGCTCCTCAGAATTTCCAGCGCTGTAAGGGCTGGCGTCTCGTTCCCGAAGCAAAGGAGTCGCTGTCTCTGCGTTCGGCTCTGGCTTCGTGCTTTCTGGAAGGGGTGAGGTCTGCCCTCTTGCCAGTCAGGCCTGGGTCATGTTCCTATCCAAGTACAAAGGGTGTACTCAGTCTGGGTGGAATAAGCAATTAGAGATGTCTTCTGAAGACTTTCTCTGGCCAGTATGGGTTTGGGAAGGGCATCTATTGATGGAGTGGCCTTCTGGATTTGTGGCTGGTTTCTGTGATGTTTTCTGAAGGTCTGATTGTGCCAGTTCTCCTAGCCACATCCCGGCAGAGACCTGGAATAAAATCCGTAACAGGGACTTTCACTACGCCAGTTATGAAGATGATGTCGAGGGTGATGTCATACTCAACTCCAGCAGTGCCGCTGCGCATTCCCGCTGAACTCAAGGTGCCTCATAGAACTTAGGAATCCGTTACGATTAGCCCTTTGTTTTCAATGCAAGCAGCCTTGGTTTGACTGGTTCCCAAGGAAACAAACTGAGTAACCAGGTCAGATGCTCTGGGGGAGACTTCTGATGAGCTGACATGACAATTTCTGGCATCAGTCCAGCCGGGGGTGATGTGCGGCCTGGGTCTGGATCAAAGCCCAGGCTTAGTAAGCGGCATGAGGATATAGTGTGTGTTATTTTTTTCTAGGCTTGTGAAACTATAAGTTTTAAAATAAATGAAAAAATTAATTAAGGAAATTGCATCTCCACGATTGATGAGCATTTCTTGAAGTGGATTATCCAGTCTTTGTTTGGGGAAAAGATTGCATTATGGCTAAGCAGAAGGGTAGTGCTGTGGATTGTATGTGTCCTCCCGAAATGATGACCAGCGCTTCCTGCGTGACATTCTGTGCGCTTTCAGCATGTTTTTCTCTGTGCTAAAAATAAACAAATGGTGGAACAGGAAATGATTAACCTGACCTACTTACAGGAATGCTGGATATTTACCACATTTCACTCAAAAATTCAATTCCTTTTAGGATTATAATCCATCTAGTTATGCCGAGGAGCTTTCAGTCAATTGTTGACAATATTTCTCCTTTATTTCCACTCAAGTCCAGTCATTTCCAGATCGGTAACAGACTCAGCAGCGATGCTCACGCGATCTCCGGAAAGCACGATTCGGGTTGGCCGTGTTCTGTCCTCATGAACAGCATCGGTCATGAGGGAGCACCAGCGGTTGGCAGAGCAAGGCCCTTCGCATAGCTGCAGAGAGGATCTCTGCCACACGGTAGCTGATCTAAAGCTTAACGCCTGCATTTGCAGGCTGCACGAGGACTGTTTGGAGGAATCACATTTTTTTGACATTGCGTCCCTCCCTAATAATAGCTTTGCACGGCGTGCTCCAAAGTGTAATCAATCTGATTCCTGCTCAGCCCCAAAGCAGCATTTTTCTGCGAATAAACAGCCCCGCTTCACTAAGGCTAGCATTTAATTAGCTTTTCTATCTGCTGCCTCAATCGCAGCGCTGGTTTTTATCCCCGTCCATGTGCCCTGTGTGCTGTGGGGGCAGGGTCGCATTTCAGCTTCGAGGGAATGCCCAAGGGGGCTCCCCAAGTACGCCGCCCCCCACTTCCCTGGACCAAAAGGCTTAAATCACAGATGTTGTATCCTGGAGAGAAGTACTTAATGTGAATAATTAAGTGACTTATTGCTTATATTAAAGCCTGTGAAAATCACCAAGCTTATGATTGACATTACCGTGTGTGTGTGTGTGTATGTGTCGAGTATAAGTTCACTCTGGGATTGCTAGTATTACAGTGTTTTAAATCTTCAGTAATATATGTATGTGGAAATATAATGACTCTTAATTGACCTCTGGTGGCCCGTCAGCTGATCTGAAACCGCTGTGTTTAGTGAAACCGGTGTGGAGATTAGGGAAGGCGTTAATAGCAAGAGAAATATGCTATTACTGTAATTTGCAAGCAACACTGATGGCAGTTTCATGTAAGCCAGCTGGCTTGCTTCTCCGGGTGGGCGTGGTTTAGGAGACTACTCGACTGAGACAGCCAATCGACTGAAGGAGGAACAGTTCCCATTTAAACTGCGCGATCCGTGTGGGTTTATGGTGCTCTGATTAATTCGTTGACTGAAGTCTGACTCAAGGAATAACAGGATAAAGGCAAGTCAAGAACATTTCCATGGTAACCAACATTCTTCACTGGGCTTTCCATGGTAACCAAGATAGTGACATCATTATAATTCCTAAATTGTTTACAAGATAAACACAGAAACTATGCTATTTCTGTGTTGTATAAACTAAAATTATTATAATCGATGAGTAAATCATAAAACCATATGTCTTCAGTAATATGTTAATTAGGGGAGACTTAGACCTTAGGAAAATATTCAATTGCTCATTTACTTATAAGTCAGCTGAACAATCCACACGTGTACAACAGTGTTTATCTACATATCATTGATGGGACTTTGGATCCCTCTTCATGCAGTGGGCGCACTGCCATGAATATCTGGACAGTTACAGTGTACAAGAGTGCCCAGAGGAAACCCTACGACAGAGGTGGGCAATTTTATCCGGAAAGGGCCGGTGTGTATGCAGGTTTTTGGGATACCCTTTAGGTCAGCTGTTCAAGCCGAGGTGTGAGGACTCCTCAGCCAATCAGTCCTCTAATTAATAACCTAATTAGGGAGTTGCAGCGAAAACCTGCACACACAGCGGCCCTTTCTGAATAAGATTGCCCACCCCTGCCCTACGATGACACAGGGAGGACATGCAAACGCCACACACTTGGAGACATGGTAGAGACTCGAACCCTGGTCCCAGCGGCATGAGGCAATAGTGTTAACCACCATGGTGCCACCATGCACCCACCCTTGGCTCTCTCATCCAAGTATGCATATGAAGCCATTCTATTCTCCGAACTTGGTGGCAGGGGAAGGCTTTTCTGTTCCAGCATGACTATGCCCCAGTGCGCAAAGCAAGCACAGAGCCCTGACTTCAACCCCATTGAACATCTTTGGGATCAACTAGAATGGAAATTTATGTTGACGTTAGCCTTCATATCCAACATCAATACCTGACCTCACAAATGCTTTTAACGGCGGCCTGTGGCCTGTCTTGTCTTCAGCTCACCGACCTGCCTAAACCCACACAGCACATGACGCCAAGCCATACACTCAGCGTGAGCCACGTGCGAGTCGTGCGACGGCGGCCCCGAATCTCGCCCTACATCATGTATTCTGTGGGAATGTGCAAAGATGATGCAGAAGCATGAATGCAAGCAGGAAACGCATTTCAAACGAGGCAATAGTGGGCACACGTGACAAAAACAGCTGTTATGTTGCCATGCAACAACACGCATATCAAAGTAACAAAGGATCGCAAAACAATACTGTGCCTATAACTTAAAATCTGGATGCGCTAGGAAAATTCTGAGTGCAGATCTGGACTCTGCACAGTCGATTTCATGTAAATCACGTTTTACTCAGCTGTGCAGGCTAATTTTTGCAACTGATGTGTTGTTTTTGGCTAGACTTTTTAAAATATAATATCATGTTGTGTTTAGAATGAGAAGTTGTCCTTTAGAATGTGTAGATCCTGCATAGGACAAGCGGGTATTAAAAAAGATGGATGGAGATGTGTAGGTTGCTATGTGTGATTGATTGCCGATATATCCGTCCGTCTGTCCATCCACCCGTCCTCTATATTGCTTATCCGGTATAGGGTGATGGAAATTGTTGGCACAGAAAAGGACCGATTCTATGCGGCTGTTTATTCTAAGGCCTCATTCTAACTGGAGGATTTGGACCAATCACTGATGACAGATTCTACGTGATTACTTTCCTTTAATGCAGTGATCCGTGGCTATGCCCAAGTAAACTTGCTTAGCTAACATAAAAGTCTCATCTAACCCCATCTGTTGCCACTAAACTATAAGAAATGTGCCTGTTCTGATCTTCGATGTCAATGGCATATGCTGGGTACTCTTACCGCACTGGGTACCCTTACCTCACTGGGTACCCTTACAGCACTGGGTACCCTTACAGCACTGGGTACTCTTACCTCACTGGGTACCCTTACAGCACTGGGTACCCTTACAGCACCTGGTACCCTTACCTCACTGAGTACCCTTACCTCACTGAGTACCCTTACCTCACTGGGTACCCTTACCTCACTGGGCACTCTTACCGCACTGAGTACCCTTACCTCACTGGGTACCCTTACCGCACTCGATGGCGTCTCTTCACAATTGACTCTCACTTGCTGACATGAGGTACTTGTCTTCTTGGCTATTATACAGCAGCTGAAAAGGGGGGGAGGGTGAGCCACTGGCGGAGGGCTAATGTTGATATAACAAGGAGTGCATGCCAGGGATTCCCCCCCCCCCACCACACACACACACACACACCCACACACCTATTTTTCAATTTGGTGTCTGTGGAGAAAAGAATGCCTGAAATTGGGTGTGTGCCCACAAAGCCACCCGTACGGCAGAACTGGAGGCCTGGTCGGGCACTAGGGAGAAGTTTCCTCGGTGCTTGCTTCCTACTTCCAGGATCTTCTACTGGACAAATAGCTCCATTGAGAGTTTTGACAAAAAAAATGTGTCAGGCAGTGTCCTTTTGCCAAATGCAGCAGCTGGTTTCATAGACTGACTTCATTTGGCCTTGTGAAAGTGTCTGAAGTTCATCTCCACTCGCCGTGGGTGAGACCTTGCTGGACAGACATGAAGCCAATAATCTCATCATAATCACTGTGTTTCACCTGATTTTAAGGGCAGTAGCAATCTCGAGTTTCTTCAGGAGGGCTGTAGATCAGGCAATGTAAGTCAGGCAATGATACCACCAAGCAGCAGGTACTACAAGGTTGTGGATTCAAATCCCAGCAGGTGACGTACTGTTGTACCACTGAGAGGCAAAATATTTGTTTTATGAAATAACAATGCATGGTATGTGAATCAGTAATGTAAATAACAGGAGAACGAATTAACCAGCATCACTCTTCTCTCCACTAGAGCGATCGGCTTCTGATTAAGGGCGGCAGTATCGTCAATGATGACCAGTCTTTCCACGCTGACATCTACATGGAGGATGGGGTCATCAAGTAAGTCTCTTCTGGGTTTGTGTAGCTGCTTGGTAATCTTGGTAATTCCTTAGGCCTTGTGCTGTAGCCTGGGTTGTTTTTCTTTGACTAACTGGACCTTCTCCGCAAACTAGTGATGCGTCATTAGAAATCATGTTAAATGTTGATCGTTTCTCTGCCCTTGCCACTGTCCGTCAGGCAAATCGGCGAGAACCTGATTGTCCCTGGAGGCGTGAAGATCATCGACGCCCATGGCCGCATGGTTATACCGGGGGGCATCGACGTCCACACGCGCTTCCAGATGCCCGACAGGGGCATGACTGCAGCCGACGACTTCTACCAGGGCACTCGAGCTGCCCTGGCTGGTGGCACCACCATGATCAGTACGTGACTCGCCCAACAATAGTTCCCGCCCACTTTGGGAAGAGGGCACACAGCTTACTGTAGGTTTAACAGGGTCCGCGAATAAACAGGACTGGACAAAGAAGCTGAATATAATCAATTAAAATAAGATAATAATTCAGGTGGTCTTGTGGCAGGAGCGATGGAAGCCAGCAGCCATTTTTTGCCTTGCTCATGGCTTCTGTTACAGAGCCCCCTGGCCGCAGTTCACACCGATGACCGAGGCCACGGAATTGGCAGTAAAATCGGAGGCTGCAGAACCGCGCGCATTGTTGTGCTCGGCAGGAGGTTGTCATGGAAACAGAATGTCTCGTTTCGCGCTGGCCCTGCTAGCATGTTAGCTGATGTTGCCCAGTAACAGGCTAGCAGATGAGGTTTATGTGTAAATGCTATTACAGATTATACATTGAATTCTTTTGCCAACGCCAAAGCATACAAACCGATAATTTACCTTTATTGAATTCTGATAAACAATACAAAACGTGGTGGAAAACTTCTGCTGTATCTCAGACAGCTACCATAATTGTTGTCAAAGACAGAGTGGGCCTGATTGGGGAAAACAGGCCCACATTGTTTGCTTGGCTTGTGCACGTGTGAGAGCTCCTCTGCAGGCCTGGGATGGCCGATGGCAGCCAAACGCAGTGTTCCTGCCAGCTCTGCCTTGGTCCCAAGCGCGTCACCACCTCAGTGTCAGAGATACATGTCCATGGAATTATAGGGCTGTCACTGACATTTTTGTCCAAAATGGGTCATGGACATAGGGACCATCTGTGGAATTCACTTGTTGAGTCCCTGTAGTTTTGTCTGCAAAGTAGAACTTCTGGCTTTTTTATCTAATAGTGAAATGCCCCATTTAGCGTAGCTTTTAAAGTTCCTGGCTATAAACCATTTCTTATATATAAATGACTTTTTAATTTTTTTTGTGGCGACAGCTAGCATAATCTGTTTTTTTTCTCTTCCTGACCTTTCTTTAAATGCAGCACATAAATTTTACTCATTTGTTTAGACATGTTTGTACTTAGTGGCTAACTTGGTATTTTACATACATTTTATGGTAGATGTAGCGCTGAGGGACACAAGACATTTGACCTTTCTTGGATTTAAACCTTCAACCTTTTCTTCCATGCCATTCTACAAAAGAAAAAAAAAATCACACGGTTACTTAAAAGTCCTATAAAACCATCGGACAGTAAACATAGCACAATTTTATTGACCAAATTGGCGTTTATAAAATGTCAGTTAGTCATAAAGGGAAAATGGGATACTGGGTATAATTAGACTCAAGTGTCAGATGTCCTTTTAATTTAAGTCACGTCTCTGTCAGACTGATTAGGACTGTATGAATGACCCCTGTGACCCTGGGTGGCATTAAGCACAGAAGGGGCTTCAGAGACGGCCGCTGCAAGCAATCAGAGGCCAATCGGTAGGATGGGAGTCCATGTAGCTGGTCTGCTAGGAGAACCCGCTCACCAGGAAGCCCTCAGGCTGAGCTTTCCCCAGCTCTCCAGCCTGCCAAGCCTCTTTTGACCAATTGCCGCCTCTCCGCCACGCCAGGCGCTCGCTGGGTCTGGTCGGGATGGGCCGGGCTGCTGACACCAGCTGATCGGGCCCATCCAGGCCCTTTTTTGGACGGTGGCTATTCCAGGCATCTGGAACATGTGAGGCAGATGGCAGGCACAGCCGGGTCGGCGCGGTTCATCTTGTCCGTTTAGCTTTTCTGCTGAAAAACAGGTGTGCCCTTCCGAATACCAAACAGCAGGGTGTCGTGTCCTCACCCAGTTTATAGAGGCCCATGCAGTAAATATCACCACAGTGGCCGAGCATGATTTTAGTGAGGAGTGACTATTAGTTAATGGTTGATGATCATATCGGTGATTGCTGATTGATGTCTGATTCACATATGAGTGATTGAGGAATTATTTATCGGTTGATGTATTTATTGACGAATTACTTGAGAGATGACTGACTGGCCCTCCTCCTTGGGCGAGCAGTTGACCACGTGGTGCCCGAGCCTGGCGCTAGCGTGGTGGCGGCCTTCGAGCAGTGGAGGAACTGGGCGGACAGCAAGGCGTGTTGCGACTACTCCCTGCACGTGGACATCACCGACTGGCACAAGGGCGTGCAGGAGGAGATAGAGACACTGGTCAAAGAGCACGGTATGCCCAACCAATACACTGGCACCACTGATAGCATCAAGCTTAAGGCTCGTGCCCAGCTGGGATTTAATTCCCTTAACTGAAATGATGCTTTTGTCCCTTGTACAAGTACCTATGTTTTTGTAATGTCCCAGGTCCTGAGCCAGAAGTTTGGGGGGGGGGGGTTCAAACCTTTAATCCTGCTATGTGGTTACATGCCTGCTTTGAGACACACGCACACACACACACACACACACACACGCATATTTAGCTGGAGGCCCAGGCACAGAGGTACTCACATTTATTAGCAAGCATTACAATTAGCATGAGTTTACAATTTTCAGTCCCAATGAGCATGAGCTTAGGTTTGCTCCCTTTGCTGTGGTTTGTTACGCCCATGGCCATCATCTCGTTACTCTAGCACCAGTCTCAGTGATTACGGTTCCATTGTCATTCTCATATTGTCCACTTTCTGTGTGCCTCTCCATAAATGCGGCCGTGTCTGTCTCTAGGTGTCAACTCCTTCCTGGTCTACCTGGCCTACAAAGACATGTTCCAGCTCAGTGACTCCCAGGTATGGCTTTCAGATGTGCAAAGAGAAATCTTTGGCAGTGGTCGTGTTTCCTCACTGTGAAAGAAGATCAGTCATTTCCTTAGTTTCAGGATATAGGGTATCGGCTTACTGCACTCTGTCTGGATGCTCGCTCGGTAACCCCAAAGGAGCTCTTGGGCTCAGTTAATGGGCTCTCGCAGATCCAGCTGCTCTGCCCACATAACACGATTCACAATCTCACACATTCCTACGGTTATTTCGGTGTAGGAATCTGGGTCTAAAGGCACCAGTCTTGGGCGAAGCCGCACATCCTTTCTGGGATTTGGACTCACCGGGCTGCTTGTTCACAGCAAACAGACCTGATAACTTCCCCATCTGCTGCTCGCATCTATCTGCTAGAGGTTGTTTATGAGAGAATCATAATCAGTTTTCCATGCGGCCGAGAACAGCGACTGGACCACAACAAAAGGCCGCTTGTTCCGAGCACCAGAGGACGTCCCGTTTCCCCTGGTGGGCTGCAGCTGCTGGCCGGCATGCTGATCCGTGTCCGTGCGGCGTTTCCATGGAGAGCGAGCCCAGCTGCAGGGGGTCTCTGCTTCTGAGGCCCTCTCAAGAAAGAGTAGAAACCTTGGCAGCGTCAGGGTTGACAAGAATCAGGGCTACTGACCACCAGCTCCTCTAACTGGACCATGCTCATCTGACCGGACCATGTTTTCTGACCAGCTCTGAGATGTGGGCTTTGGGCAATGTATGGTTCTGCTAGTTTGGTCTCTGGTGATCAGGTGTCGCTGATTGAAATCCTCATGCTGTCAGAGTGATTGTACTGTTGGGCCCTTGGACAAGGCCCTTACTCCCAGCTGTCTGACCCAAGACTAAGGTCCTCACTTTTAAATCGCTTTGGACAAAAGCATCTGTTGAATGTGACACATGAATCGTGCCCGGGGCGCGTGACCAGACCGTCCTTTTTCTGACTGGCTTCCTGCCGTCCACTCGCTGCAGATCTACGAGGTTTTCAGCGTGATCAGGGACTTGGGGGCCATCGCACAGGTGCACGCAGAGAACGGCGACATCATTAGCGAGGTGAGCTTTACCGCGGGGCCTCTCTACTAGTCGGAGTACTGCCGTACTGCCCCCCCCCACCCCTTCCTGCCTTGCTCATTGTTTCATCTGGTATTTCCGCCCACAGGAGCAGCACAGGATTCTGGAGCTCGGCATCACTGGGCCGGAGGGTCATGTGCTGAGCCGCCCTGAGGAGGTACGACCACACCCACCTCAACCAAGCCACGCCCACTTTTATATTCACAATGTAAGGACTTTCTGTCCCTCCCCTTCCCTTTGTCCCCCTCCCAGGTGGAGGCAGAGGCGGTCAACCGCTCGATCACGATGGCCAATCAGACCAACTGCCCCCTCTACATCACCAAGGTGATGAGCAGGAGTGCTGCTGATGTCATCGCCCTGGCCAGGAAGAAAGGTGAGCTGGCCTGACCGATCTGTACACTTCCTGCATCCTCCACAGCTCCACACCCAGCTGGTTGGTGACTGGTCCACTGCCCACCCCCCCCTACCCACCCCCAGGTACCGTGGTGTACGGGGAGCCCATTTCCGCCAGCTTGGGCACAGATGGCTCCCACTACTGGAGCAAGAACTGGGCCAAGGCCGCGGCCTACATCACGTCACCGCCCCTCAGCCCCGACCCGACCACGCCTGACTACCTGACCTCGCTGCTCTCCTGGTAAGAGAAGTGCACGGGCTGGTGGGCGGGACTTTGGTTGGGATGGTGAGCGGGGCTTCGCTGGGCTGGTGGGCGGGCTTTGGTTGGCTGGTGGGCGGGGCTTTGGTTGGTTGGTGGGCAGAGCTTTGGTTGGTTGGTGGGTGGGGCTTTGGTTGGCTGGTGGGCTGCCAGCCATCTGAAAATATTGTCTTTTTCCTTCTAGTCTCCAGTTTTCTCTCACCTCATCTGCCTGTGTCCTTTCTTTCTGTGTCCTCTCCCGCCCCCCACCTTCCTTTCATTACATTTAAATTCAATAATGGTTTACTGCCATGACACAGCCATTAACAATATAGTTGGGGAAACGTTGCCAACATAGAAACGAACAAATCAAGCAGAATGCGTAATTACTCTGTCTGTCCTGACCGCAAAACCAATAACAGCACAGCCACATGGAGAGCCCAGCTGATGTGCAGGCTGCCAGATTAATATGCTTCTGTTTTCTCTTGATGAATACTGGACGGTCTCTCTGGTTCAAGTGAAATGGAAATATTTTTGAAGAACACATCCGTCTTTGCTTTTTTCTGTGTGTATTTTGGGACTTTCTAGCAAAACATCGGTCTGCCTCAAACAGGCAGTCTCTGCTGTGTACCCTGGACTTTCAAGCTTTGAATCTGTGTCTCTCCTTAAATATTCAGCCCCTTACGGTTTCTTGATTCTGTTAGCTGTTGATTGTGATGTGATATCACCTGACCATTTGATCCTGTGTCCTCTCCCCCCCCCAGCGGTGATCTGCAGGTGACGGGCAGCGCCCACTGCACGTTCAGCACCGCCCAGCGTGCCGTGGGGAAGGACAATTTCACCCTCATCCCAGAGGGCACCAACGGCACGGAGGAACGCATGTCCCTGGTCTGGGACAAGTGTGTGGTAAGGCAATCCCTCATACTGCCTACTGCACCCTGCTGGCTTTACCTGCATGCATCCACTGTCCACTCAGACATCTTGTTCTGCCCCCACCTTCCTAGGTGACGGGGAAGATGGACGAGAACCAGTTTGTGGCTGTGACCAGCACCAACGCTGCCAAGATCTTTAACCTGTACCCCCGCAAAGGCCGTATCGCCGTGGGCTCCGACGCCGACCTGGTGCTTTGGGACCCTGATGTCACCAAGATCATCTCTGCCAAGAGTCACAACCTGGTGAGCGGGGTCACAGGTCATGTTACACGCCGCCGTGCTGCTGACACGGAGGGAGGAGTTACTGTCTGGTCGTATAGCCCCAGATGTACGGTGCAAGTCTACTCATTTGTCCGCTTTATCCCTTTCAAGAACAAGCAGCCTTGCCTTATGATTCAACTTTACAAGGCTCATACACTTGGTGTAACATTGGAGTCAGTGCGTCTTCCTGAGGACTTCACTCAGATCTGTCATCAGCCGTTGCTCAGGCACTGAATAAATGATGAAATACGAATCTCAATTTTTTTGTTCTAATCTAACATCTGTCTTATTTTGCCATTAATTCTGCTAAATCAGGCCTTTAATTTGTGTGCTAAGTAATAAACAAATCACCTTAATCATTCATTAATTACCAAGTAACAACTGATTGATTGAAATAATGAATGGTGCACACAAGTAGTTGTCAGTTTAATTTTGGTTCTTCCTTACATAAATTTGGTTTAATGTGATTAGTTGCACAGTGCACTCAGTCGATGTTCCGATCGGCTGGTGGACGGGCTTGGCGGTGACCCTCAGAGCCCCATCTGTTTTTTCGGGCCCTGCAGCCCTTGAAGGAGGGCCACGCTGTCGAGCTGAGTGGCCCAGATTTACCTCGCTCTCCACCACACTCGGGGCAGAACACAAGCCCCTTGTTTTTCTGCCAAGGGACCCAGGTCACATGCTCACGCCCGTCCCGGGCCTCTGTTCGGCCCGGCCCGAGCCACATCATCCCCCGGTCTCCCTCGTGACTGGATAGCGCCCCCCCCCCTTGTTTTTTCATGGCCTCCGAACGCCTTTGTCCATTCCGTTTGCTTGTGCTGCGAATGCCTGTGTCCATAGTGACTGACTTTGATTTTATGCAGACGCCGTCCCCAACCACAGTTACTTGTTTGGACTCCCTTAGGGGCAAATTTCCACCAAGTGCAGCAGGCGAGTGCTGCCAAGATCGCTGACGATGGGGGGCTGAAGCAGGCAGCGCCATTTCCGTACAGAAAGAAAATGAAAAACTAGAAAGCGAACGATGAAGGCTGTCTGTGTAGCAGCTGGATACTTCTATAAGTGTAATGGCCGTTAGCACGTTGGGGCAGCACCTACAGTATAGAACACCTACAGTGCGTTATTGTGCCTTTAGGGTTCCTGCTTCCCTTCCTGAGCCCAGGTGACTCCTCTGCATTTCGCCCCCTGCAGGCCGTGGAGTACAACATCTTCGAGGGTACGGAGGTGCGCGGTGGCCCGCTTGTGGTCATTAGCCAGGGCAAGATCGTGCTGGAGGACGGGAACCTGCACACCACGGAGGGCTCAGGCCGATACGTGGGCCGCAAACCGTTCCCCGACCACGTGTACAAGCGGATAAAGGCCCGCAGCAGGGTGAGTATGCGTGTGTATGCGCATGTGTGTACGTACGTGTGCCTGTGTATGCACGTGTGTGTGTATGTACGTGTACCTGTGCATGCACATGTATGTATCTTCGTGTGCGTGTGTATGTACGTGTGTGTATGGCCGCGTGCAGATGTCATAATTTTTAGGTGTGTCAGGTTGGGATTCTTTCCCGTCCAGGATCGTGGTCGGTTACCTTATTGTACATGTGAGACAATGAGGGACATAAAGTACAATTCAGGTCTGTGTTTGACCTCCACTTTTCAGAAATTCTCCTTTTGTTTTTCGTGTTTTTCCTTAGTTACTATATTGTAGCACCCACTGTGGCAGTCACATGGTTCTACGCAGGAAGTGATGTAATTCCTCTCTCTTCCCCAGCTGGCCAACCTGCGAGGGGTTCCACGGGGTCTCTATGACGGCCCTGTGTGTGAGGTCACTGCCACACCCAAGACCATCACCCCCGCTTCGTCGGCCAAGACGTCCCCAGCCAAACACCCAGCCCAGCCCGTCAGGAACCTGCACCAATCTGGCTTTAGCCTGTCAGGTGGGCACAGGCCTCCCTGTCGTTCTCTGCGATGATGCGATACATGTGCAATGGCTATAATAAGTATGATCTGTATTTAATATTTCTTCTAAATCACACCTTTTTATCAACGAAAAATTGAGCCCCCTCCCCCCATATTTATATGACCTATTACATGTGTTCTAGGAGCCCAGGTTGATGACAATATCCCCCGGCGCACTACACAACGCATTGTGGCACCACCTGGTGGACGCGCCAACATTACAAGCCTGGGTTAAAGCGACCTGCCGCTGGCTGGGGGAGGTGATCGCCAAGAAGGAGGGACCACACCGAGAGGCCACACCCACACCCCCCGAGGTGCATCTTCCAGGAAGTTCCCTGCTGGAAATCCACCCCCCCGACCCACCACCCCACATGCAACCGCCTACGCTCCATCATCCGTCCTCAACCCCACATGGACTCACCCACAGAAATAAACCGCCACGGTCGATCCTGTTACTTTTAAAAAATAACAAAAAGACAAAAACACTTCATACTGCATTGTTTCCTATTTGATACTGTACTGCTTACCTGCCATATACCGTTTAATTTGTTTTAAAGGAAGTCAAGTGAAGTTGAGAACACTTTTAGTCCTGTGCTTTTTAAGGGAAGCATGATTTAGACAATGCTAGCATTTTTGGTTTGCGTAACACGAGTAAAGAGGTCTTGCCGTCTCAGTCCTGCGTTATGTTGACAGTGGTGTCCCTTGTGTCTTAGTCGAGTCCTCAGACCCCTGGGAAAGGGGGTTTCATTTGACTGTTCACCACACAGAAGAGTTTGAAGCTGTATCTCTAAGAGGTTTCGTCTGGGTACTGCGTAGGATCGGAGTAGCTTAGCTCCAGTGTGTGAGTGAGCCCGGCTCTGAAAGCTGCCAGCCAAGAGTGCGTGAAAGGCTACAGCCCCCCCCTCCCCCTACCCCAGGCCCGATCCGGTGGACCTGATTGGTGGGAAATCTGAGGAAGGCTTTCAGCTTCATACCCCCGTACGCTAGTCCTGCCTTCCCCTTTTTCTCTTTTTCCCTCCTCTCAGGGGAAGGGATTGGTTGAGAGATGATAAAATCATTCAAAGGAATGCCCCCGTCTGCAGGTGGCGCTCCGTGTGGTGGTCAGCTGAAGAGGGGAGACGTGGGCCGAGTTAAACCAAAAGCCAGTATGTACATGCGGGACCACCTGCAATTCTCTCTAAAACTAGTGAGGTCCTGTCTGCAGCACGTGTGCGTAGAATCCCTGGGAGCTATGTTGTTATTATTAGTAGTGATAGTAGTAGTATTTGTAGTATTAGCTTTAATGGTAGTGCTAGTAGTATTTCATAATAATAGTAATATTTTGCTGAGGTAACAGAAGGCTGTAAAATGAGTTGTAAAATACCAAGTGGTATTAACCGATACTAAGGTGCCAGATTTTACTCCTGTTCATTGTATATATGTGTAACCACCCATTTAAAAATGTATGGTTATGTACATTGCATTTTACGTTCTACTGTTATCTCTTTTTTGTAATAGGTTAAACATTTTTTTTTTTATCCTTTTGGGTGGAATGCAAGGTCCTTGGCAGAAAGGTATAGCCAATGAAGCAAAGTTCTCACCAGGAACGGGTCCACCTCACACAGGTCAGAGGGCACCTTTGCGAGTGGCCCTGAAGGAGGCCGTAGCCTTTCTGAGCGCTCCGTGTCACGCTTAGCCCAGCAGCCTTCCGGCCCTTTCCTCGCCTGGGGTGAAGCTGTGAGGACATTATGTAGATTACGCCACGAGTTATCAGAAGGTACGAGAAATGCCACTGTGTATCACGCCTCTTCCTCCATCTCTGTCGGCGGTTTCCCCATTGACACGCCCTGCTGCTTCTGGGATGTGTGTCTACTTGCCCCATATCCGTACACTTACCTTTTTTACACATTATACAGGTAACAGGTTAATTTCCACTAATGCAGTTTGGGTTATAAGTCCCATCCGAGAGCACAACGGCAGGTCCCATCCTGGGAGCCAGACCTACAGCCTATCAGTGTGTTTGCTTTACAGCTCAGTGACGGGCAGCTTTGGGAATGGCCTCATTGTTCTGTGAGGCCCCTCGCTCCGCCTGGGGGGGACACCGGCTCGTGACGATGTAAATGGCCAGTGTTACCGGGGTCATTCAGGTATCAAATCTGCCGGAGCTGTGAGTCTTTTTGTGTCCTAGGGTGTGTATCTCGCCACCTCTGCAGAACTGTACCCTGTGCAAATGAGTCCACTCCAGGTCTTCCTTTCCCAGCACAATGATGCACTTGTCCTTTGTTATTTCTTATATTATTTGTTGCCTTTACTCACCATTTGTTTTTTTTATGTTTTAGAATAAAACTTGTGCTGAAAATCGTGACTCGTGTATGACCGGCTGAATTTTATTCATATTATTATTATTAGCTGTTAGTGATCATGAACAGTGGAATAGGTACGAGCACAGAGGCCTCTATGTGCTTACTGCAGGATCCTTACTGAAGCCACCCTGCAGCATTTATTTCAGACACTTAATGGGCTTCAGGATTCACGCAGGGTGTCAAAAAGTCTGGCTTGCTTCCTTCCTTCCAAAATACCATGATAAAAAAATAAAATCTATGATTGGTTGGCATCTGTCCAGCTTGATTCTGATTGGGCAGGTTGTCTGTTATGGATGCAAGACTAGCCCTGAGCCATAATGCCACCTAATGGCCATTGTTGGCCTTTTATTAGCTGACAGTTTAGAAATGTGTGAACTTGGGAGAGGTGGGGGCCCTAAGAGATAGAGCGATTGATGGATTCATTCAGCTGTGAGGCTGTTTGAGAGCCATGCACAATGCAGCTTGGCAGGAGGGAGATTCTGGGCCTCCTGATGCCACTGTGATTTCTCCTGCTCCTTCCTTTTTCTTTCCCTCCATTTTCTCTGGCTGTCCTATTGTTGTATCCAGACGGTTGCTATGACAACATCCTGTTGCTAGGCTTTGGCCTGGCTGTTCTTTGTTGCTCGTCCTGGCAACCCTACTGGATCGGAAGTTGCCCCTGGCAACCCTCCAGTTCTGTGTGCTATTGGAACAGCTAATGATTATTACTGTGAAAACAGCACTGTGCCCCCCCCCCCACAACCCTGGCTGCTGCTACTTTCCTTTTATAGCTTTCCCCTTGTTCACTATGAATAATTCAAGTTGGTACCGGGCCAGGTTTCTGCCTGCATGCATAACCTTTTGGCACACAAAAGGCATTTTTTGACGATGCAGTAAAGCTTGCAGTGGCCGTGTGCTGCTGACAGGGAATCCTGCTCCACCTTCCGCGAGCTGAGAGGAAGTGCCGGCCCACAGATGTCAGGCCCCCGCAAGAAGCCTGTCTTCCAGAAAATGATGGCGAATAACTGAAAGGCGTTCAGTCTGAAATTGATGTCAGTTCCAAGCATTTATTCGTTGCTGCTGTTAGCTTGTTAGACACCATAACCATACATACAAACTCAGAATGTCAAATCCTTTCTCATGCTGTTTTTAGTACTACTTAGCTAAAGTATTTTTTCAAATCTAATCAGTCTTAATGATAGCTGGAAAATGTTATGCCCATTTTGAGGATATTGGTACATAATGTGCACTGTGAATTTGTGT
>JAODKN010000041.1:9711567-9740696 GCA_026774425.1 Petrocephalus zakoni
TTGTATTTGGATAAAGTACATAATCATTTTTATGAAGTGAAATGCAAATTACAATTTTGTATTTAAAACGTATAAATGCTGTCCATCCCTAGTCACGATGCGTCGTAGTTGATGTGGGTCAGAAGAACATGCGTGTGTCCTGCCTTGCTGACCCCTGCCCTCTGTCTCCCGCCTTGCTGACCCCTGCCCCCCCCTCCTAGTGGACACGGACAAGCCGGTCACCTTGGGTGTGTACCTCACTAAGAAGGAGCAGAAGAAGCTGAGCAGACAGACCCGTAGGGAGGGGCAGAAGGAGGTGCAGGAGAAGGTGTGGCTGGGCCTGATGCCCCCCCCCGGAGCCCAAAGGTATGCCCCCCATAGGTTTCCATAGTGTAGTGCTTCTCGCGTTCGCCTGTATCTATGGCTTCAACCAACCCCAGCTCAGGAAAAAAAAAATCTGGGAAGGTCCAAAAAGCAAATCTTGAATTTGCTGCATGCTGAGCACTATGCTGAATCCACGTAAATTAAGTGATGTGGAGGCACAGTCTGCATCTGTACTGAACACGCAGACTTCTTTGTCTTGTCAATATTACCTAAAAATACAATATAACTATTTACGTAGCATTTACATTAGGTATTACTCTTCATCTAGAGATAATTTAAAGTATACGTCAGTGAGTTTTGGTTTCCTTTTGGGGTTCTGGAAACAATTTCCCACGGATGCCAAAGGATGCCTGTACTTTCAGTGCTGGTGTTTGACTCAGTGGGTCAGAAGTCTGAGACTGTGGTCGGAAGGTTGCAGGTTCAAATCCCATAATGCGAAGAGTGATGTCACTGTTGAGCCCTTGAGCAAAGTGCTTTGCTTTGAGTCCAGCTGGCCCAGTTTTGTCAAATGTGTGTTGTTTTGGATATAAGCATCTGCTAAATAAACAGACTGCAGAGAGCGTCCATGTCCATCTATTGCAGTGAATAACAGTAAATAATCAAAAGGAACGTAAAAAAAAATGTATATATATATGCAGGCACATCTGCTTTTTGATTTTTTTTACTCAAAAACTGGAAAACATCATTATAAAAATAAATACATAATCATCCATCATTTTCAGCTGAAAATATATAATTATTTACCAATATTTATAAATATATAACCATGTACCACAACCCAGTTGATCATGAACTTTTGACAAGATGAAAGATGGTGCTAGAGGCTAAGAATGCTCGCCATTATTTGTGTGGGTTATTAATGATACCCATCGCCCCGGAGTTCCAATGTGCAGCATAGAACACTGAGGGTCATGACACGGTGCATTCCTATCAAAGAAAGATTGCAGAATTGTCTCTGTATTCTGTTTCTTCCCCTCTGGACAGTTGATACAGCACAGCCAACAACCAGCTTCCTCAAACACCACACAAGGATGCATCACCTCCCCAAGTACATCTACTGAGCTCCAGAATAAAATGCTGTGTGTGGGCACAGGAAGCAAGGAGCATTCAGGACCCACGGGGAAGACGGATGCGAAGTGCTGGATATAAGATGACTAATAGGTACTGTCTGAATTGTATAAACACCATATTTAACTCTATCTCCACTTTCAGCATCAAAAGCCGGGGACCCCCTATTCTGCAGATGCAAAGAAATGGCATGGAACAAGTAACCAAAAGCGTCAGGAA
This sequence comes from Petrocephalus zakoni, assembly GCA_026774425.1. NCBI lineage: Eukaryota > Metazoa > Chordata > Actinopteri > Osteoglossiformes > Mormyridae > Petrocephalus > Petrocephalus zakoni. The sequence goes on from JAODKN010000041.1 coordinate 9,713,218, forward strand.
CAGGGGGGTCTTACCTTGACACACGGCATGACCAGTGATAGTGGAATTATGAAGCGGAAGTCTTCCTCATCATAAATGTGAGTGGTATTATTGTAAATAAACACAGTGTATCTATTTAAAAATATTCAGAAAGTGTTTTCACTCCTCAAGGCCACTACAGGGAACTGAATTTTAGATCTGAGTGTACTCTCTGAAAGAGCCCGTTGCTCTGATCATTGCAGAATCGCACATAATTCTAGGAAGCCAAATCCTGCCACTTTGACAACTCTAACAGAGACGTATAAACAAAGCTACCACCCAGTGTTCACATTTGTGATCCTAATCCATCAAGTGATTTCTGAATTCCTAGCTAGGATCAATCTAACACAGTGTTTCCCAATCCAGTCCTCGGGGACCCCCAGACCGGGGGCTGGGCAACACTGATCTAACACAATCTAATTTGATAGCTTACAATGCGCAGATCCTTTTTTCCCCCCACATCTTAAATTCGACTATTCTTCTACTACGCAAGCAAACTATTACCTTCAAGTCCCACGATCACACAGTCAGCAGGTCATGGTCAGGCATCCATGGGGAACTGAGCTTACACAGCGACGTCCCCAAGATACAGACATCATGCGTCCAGCGATTCTGGGTTTAAGGCACACGCTCTTCAGGGTAATAAATCAAGACTGTGACAAGGAGCTGTCATAAAGAGCTCCCCAGAGCGTGTTTTCACAAAGGCGTACGGGGACGAGGAACTCTCTGCCAGCACCACCGTGTGGAATACTGCACCGGGAGGGGAAAACCAGGCCGCAGCCTGCATTTTTGCTCCACTGCCACGGACTGTTTCGGGCGAGGTCTGGGCCCTTCGGTTTTAGCGTATGACTACACGGGCAATTTATATCTATCTCTACTATAATCTCAAACTCGTTTTAGGGGGATTTTGGAAGGGTTTCCAATCCCGGTCAAGTCAGGGCAGATTTTAGGGGAGGCAAGGAAGGTCCTTACTGCACCGGGCCGAAGGAGCAACAAGAAGACAAGGCCCACTTCTGGGGAAAGCCACCCACCGCGCGCCAGGTGGGGAGGACGCAGAAGGAGGTGATAAGATCTTAGCTATGTGTCTGAAGGAACATTAAAGACGGGCCTTATAGCAGCGGAGGGAAATGAGAAATTCTGAACATGGTCATCATGAAACACCTTTGGCGAGCCTTCTCCGTACTGCAGATGGCCTCATGACGTTTTTGTTGACCAGGAATGTGATTCTTGTCCACAACTGAGCAGAAAGGAATGTGCAGTTTTGAACAAGAGAGGACTGAGCCTATAGCTGATCTGCTCCCTTGAAAGTCTTCCTACTGAAGCTGGAGACCAAGTGTTACAATATGCAGAGCTTTTTTATATTTTATATTTAGCTTTTTTATATTTTCCTGATCCTGAAGTCAACTCAAATTACGAGACCCCTTAGCTTGTGCATCTCTTCAGAATGTTAATCTGCTGCCAGCTCTATTAATTGATGCCGTGCATCTTAACATTCCTCCGAGGGGCTGAGAAGAATGAATTCTGCCTTCCGTGGTCTTTTCAGACAGCCCTATGGAAACTAAAACCATTCATCATTACAAACTCACGGTAACAAACGAAATCACCTAGTCATGTTTCATCGCATTTAATTGCTCTCTATAGCAGAGTAACAATACACATTTAACATGGTTTCCATTCCCCCACCAATTCCAGCAATACACATATTAAATGTAGTCAGGGTTCAAAATGCAGTAATCATTTGAATCTTTAGAATAGTGTTTAATGGCCTGAATACTCTGAGTAGTTTATGTGTATTCACCATAGGTATCTCTCCCAAGCTAATAACTAAACACAAAAAGAGAAAACTGTCAAAGAGTGTCACTTTGTGCACGTCAGTGTTATTGGTGATCTGAACTGAATAGAGAAATACTGATATATTTAAATCCTATTTGAATTTGGATTAAAATATGGAGCTGTATATTGAATAAGTATTTGAATTCAAGGAAATTAAATGCAAGCAAAAGAAATCAGTAAAATTCCTAAATCTATTTTATATATTACTATAATGATTTTATTGACACACTGGAATAAGGGCTACATCATAAGTGCTATGTCTAAAACATAACATAAGGAAATCATAATCTTTTATATTCTAAATATTTAAACAGGCTACCTAAAAACACAGAGAAGAGTTTGTGGGGATTAACTGCTCTAACCACAATTTTGCACATCTTGTGTTCCAGAATTACCAATTTATAAGCTGAAAATTAAATTATATAGAACTATATTTCATTATAGTACAAAGGATTTCCACTGAATTGTACTCAGTTTTACTACCAGACTACCAATCTAATCAAAATATCCTGGATTTTTTAAATCTAAATTCAAAACACAATTTGCACCATTGAGTCTGTTCCAAAACCTTGCATTCAAATGACACGTGCATCACACAACTTTGGTCCCAAGGTCTAAAACACTAAACCACTAGGAACCCAGTAGTTTAACCCACAGCTTTGGTTGAGTTTACTGTATCAGCATCTGCTTCAACAAGACCAAAACCCGCATCACCGATCACCATCGGCACTGACACATTTACCTCAGTCTCCCTGCAATATCGCATGCGCATCACAGTGTTCTTTTTAAGGCAAGCTTGGAAATTGTGTGACTTGTTAGAGTGGGTCCAAGCGCTTGGTGATAAATGTGAAATATGAACTAAGTTAACAAAATACACCTCAGAAATAAACTCCAGGCATTCTCAGTCCAGTAACCGATTGGCTCCCGCAAGATGCATCAAGCCACTTCCATGGCCTCTCAGCTCAGCTAAAATTCATCTTATATTACATAATATATTATTTAACACTATACACACTGTATATTACATTGCAGTTGATGGGCAACACAGAGCATTATAATAATATTCTTACAGTCAGACTTAGGTTTCTGATATCTGGTGCTGGTTTTTACACCAGGGTTTACTGAAATCCAAAGGAGGTGACATCTACATTTCTGAGTGACTTAAAATTCAAATGAATGGGATAACAGTAGCATTTATTTTTCAAATACTGTACTGCTTAGAAAGCAGAAATCCCACGAAGCTAAATGTGTGCAGGCAGTTCCAGCGTCGGCTGGTGACGATAATTCCCTGCGTCACATGACTGCACCGACAATGACATCATAATGTCACCTTCTGCCATGTGCAATTCCACTGGCCATGAATATCAGTCTGCATTTAATTCTTAATTTATTCATTTTCTTTATTATACGCATCAAAGAAAATAAGACATATCTTGTGCATGTTCAGCATGCAGTTGGATCTCTTAAATATCTTGGGATTTTGTTACAATAAGGAACAATTAAAATAGATCTCCATGTCTAATTGAATGTCATTTTATATCAATCGTCCACCTGTCGCTTGAAAAATTACTTGTCCCGTTTTCGCAGACATCTGCCCAGGTTTTTACGCAAAAAAATCTATATTTTACTTATAATGTTGTTTACTGGCGGTTACAAAATGAATGGCGCTTTAAACAGCAAGCTTTCCACTGCAGTCTCTGGTCTCCTCCTTTCAGCATCCCCAAATGCCACCTGATAGAACGAAATCATTCTTTTGGGCGATAGTGTCGGCTTTAACACGACAGGCAGCGGCTATGGAAAAAGCATGTTTTACGAAAGATTAAAAAAAATTATTATATAAATAAGGCGTTGATATGCATTAGACGTCTTCATTAGTAAAACCCCGGGCATTTTTCAATCAACAGCTGCGGAAAAGTTAATGAACCGGAAAACACGAAAATATAAAATGCTCTCACGAATTCTGTTCCAGAATAACAATTATACTCAAAGAGAGATCCACAGCAAAAACTATTAAATCTAAACGCCATATATAAACACATACACTAATGACTAATGTCTACAGACCATAATACTGATAATAATAACAACAATAATAATAATAATAATAATAATAACAACAACGCCATTTTATTATTTTTATAAGCAAACGTGCGTTTGCTTATGTATGAACCTATCTAGATATATATGCGTATTTAATCACACGTATCACACGCGAAGGAATTTGTTCCCAAACCTCTCTGCAATAGGCAGCGGATTGAAAATATTTGTCAGGACATTTCATGTGGACAGATACAAAGCAGTTTAACTGCGCACATCTGAGTTCGTATACAGATCTCAAACCATGGGCACATTTCATATTTAGGCTACTACTAACACTGGTTTCAAATTGGCAAGAAATACAGTGCATTTGTACTTCTACCGCTAAATTGTTCACTAAATTTCAGTTTTTATCACGGGGAACAAAATACAACTCCTACAATACAGCCTAATAAAAGTCACGTTTTGTTTCAGAAAACTATTGCAGCCTGAAGTCACTTTTCAGGAATGTAATTAATTACTCACTATTTAATCATCACAAACCGCTCCAGTGACGTTAATTTGAACGATATCCGCCTTTTAATTCATTACGCCTATACGTGTCTGTTCATAAAGTTCAGTTGCTAGCGTTTTGTTTTTATTCTTGACTGGCGAAAACAGTGTTTCGATATTTCGGTCCTACAACAGGCGATGCACACTGAATATAATGCAAGACGGGTTTGCAAAACATAACTTTACAGCCGACGGCGGCACCGCACACGACAAACGCAATGAAATATAGCAGGGATCTGATCTCCTTACGTGTCCGCACGCGTGTCCCGAAGTTAATAACGCGGCGGCTGCTCCGTGCTCCTGCTCCCCGGCGCGATCCTGCCTTAGATACCGGCAGCGCCACAAACCGTAAGTCCCGCCGACGGCCAAGTGATTAAAGCCGCTCTCCACACGCGCTCAGCCGTATTTCGCTGTCGCCCCCTTTTAACCCCCATCCGCACTCCGTCCCTCGCTCCCTCTCTCTGCACATCCCATAAGCTGGAGTATCCCTAACCACGCAGCAAAACACGCCCGCCATCCGTGTGGACGGGGACAGGACATGCATTTACCATTCAGGGCACGGTGCACTCATTTTACATTAATATTGCTGAATTTTAAAATCCCAGTTGCAGCCTTCGACCAGGTAGTCTTCTCTTTGGACTGTATTTAGATTGGAGATAAGAAGTTGGGCAAATCATAGGCCTACATATCAACGTAAATTCGGGTTGAAATCGTTTGTGACCATCTCTGGCATGTGCCATTTTCTTAACATTACTTTGTAAATAGTTAAACTGTTACTTAAAGTAGCAGCCACTATATTCATAATTACTCATACATACTTATAATTACATACACCTCTCTACATAAATTATACACAAATGTTGCCTGCTTTTGACGATTAATGGTTTCTGTCTCAGCAAAGGTGTATATTTTATGCATAATTTATTTCTTATTGGGTGCATATTTAGACACAATATCACTCCTTCCTTGAATACCTCCTTTTCAGTGTAATGTCTGTTCCATTGGACGGTCATGGTGTGTCCTTTCTATTTTAAATGAGAGATTTAATGACTTGATTGCCGAATGACATCAACGGGAATATTACTGCTTTGGAAGTTGTGATTTGAATGCATAATGTTTTGACATTGCATATATTTTAATACTTCTAATACAATTTCCATTGTAATATTATTGCTTAGGAGATCATTGCAGACTTTGTAAATCAATTTCGACAGCTCACGCAACAGCATTTCCCAGTATAGGTTACAACACAAGAAGCCATCGTGGACAATCGACTGGGCTGTTTACAATCATTGCAGATGAGCTTCCTGCTCCCGGCATAATATAACGGCACCCGTCATCCAGTTTCTCTAATTAAAATGGAAGATTGACAGTTTTCATACCTTGTTCATTTTCCATTCAGTGCTTATAATCCCAAGTGTATCATCAGAAGCATCTGGTTTACTGTATGTGATCACATTTCACCATTCACTGGACCACAGTTGTTTAACCACATAGTCTTAAAATAAACATGTCTATACGTGACAATTGTTAAGATAATCCAGCGGCATTAGGCCAATGTATCAATCTCCTTTAACTTCATGTGCAGTGCAGGGTCGCATTGATCACAGAGCCAATTACGGGGAACAAACACAATTAATAATTTACAGATGCTGATTCACCAGACCACAAATATGGGGAGAAAACATGCAAATTCCACACACTCACAGCCATGATTAATTAATCATATGGCACTTTTGGATTCTGTAACTGAAATGGGAGTTTAGGCACCATCGTGGAAACTTTGTACTGGTTTTAACTGGCGTTATTGATTCTTTCGAGGGGTTAAGTAAAACTGAATTATTTTTCACAGTTCCTGCCAAATTCTGCAGCCCCTCAGCCTTGTCCCTTCTCTGTGAGCCATCCCGCAGGGCCCAGTCAGTACTGAAAATAATAACAACCCCTGATTCTTTCATGCCGTCAATTTGGGCAAACTCTGGCTCAGTGACCGTGCCCTTAAGAAACTTCAAAGCGGATTCCGGATTTACGCGTGGACCGATGTGAGGCGAAGAGAGCTGGACAGATTCTGCGGCCCGGTTCCTGGTCCTCAGGCTGCGTCAGACGTGCCCTACGTGCACCACGACGTCCACAGCAGCAGTGTGTGCCATTCTGTGTGCCGTTACATAGTGCAGAAAGACTGCCAAGACAGAGAATCTCTCCGCGCCGCTGTGGAACTCCCAGGCAAATTCAGGAAGTAATGAAAAGGGTTCAGCTGAAAACATGATCTAAGCCATGAGAAGTCAGACAAGCCGACATGCTCAGGATGCTTCTGTGACGTTTTCAGCCTGAACCCCTTATTTTTCTTAGGATCATTTTTTTTATTCTGTAATACAATAAAATATTTTTGGTTTGTGGTCCTCGTCCTGTCCAGGGTTTTCCCCTGGATTGTGTCCTGTGCTATCTGCTGTATTTAGGTGGTTAAATACTGTGCAATACTATTTATTTCTATGTATGTACTACAGAATTCTGTACAGTCATTTCTTTGACGATCTCTGCATTGTTGCTGTTTATTATAGTTTATTATTTGTTACTACTATTTATTAATGTTGAAGTGTCTTATTCTATGTTCTGAATGTGTTTGGTAGTTCTGTAAACTTTCAGTTTCCCTTATAAATTAAGAAAGTATTTATCTATCTATCTATCTATCTATCTATCTATCTCTCTATCTGTCTGTCTGTCTATCTATCTATCTATCTATCATCTGTCTATCTGTTATGGAAGATGGATGACCAAACTGTCTATGGTATTCCATTCAGGAACACTTTTTAAGACTTTCAAAAGGGAGTACTCCCACATTCTCGAAAACAACTTTGATATGTTATTTGTAAACATAGCTTCATAGAAAAAAACCTAGTAATTGTTAAATTGTAATTAATTTTGTATAGGTTAGGAAGGAGCATTGCAGTGATCAGAAGTCTTACTGCCCTTTCGTAGTTATTCTTGCTGAGAAGAGTTAGCACCCTGATGGATTCACGTTTAATATGAATTTATGGTGAAAAGCAACCACCAATGAATGATTAATTATTTATGACAATCAGAGCCCAAATTCTGTGTAATGAGCTGTGTAGCTCTGTAGCTCTGAAGGGGACACGTATATTGGGTAAGCTGCCCAGCTCTGATCAATGCACCCGGAAAGAAGGATAACCAAGCAAATATTACTCAGCGAGAAAGTGATTTCCTGGGCAAATTGGAAAGCTTCCTCATGCAAGATATTGTCTCATGGCCTTTTCTGTCATTTATACAACATCGCTGTGTGGCCTTTACTTTTAACACATATCTTATGCTCCTTTGTGTGCGCATATATATATATATATATATATATATATACACAGAGAACCTGAATCCCCTTTCCTTTCATTTCACTTACGTGCAAGATTCAGAAAAGAGTCAGAAAATGAAGAATTTGTTTCTAATTTACGCCAGGCAGCTGCAATCCTCCAGGGGACCATTGGAATGGTCTCCTCCTCATCTTCTCCCCTTCCAGTATAGTGAGCACACACACACACACACACACACACACACATACTCACACACACACATACACACTCACACTCACAAGCCTCTCGCTGATGATTAATTTCGTATACAGAGTGAATAGTTTTTATACTGAAAGGTCAGACTTCTTATGGTCCGTGATAGAGGCTCTTATCTGGGGATGGAGTATACTGTTGTTGTTTTTCCAAAAGACTGTTTGCTCCTAGCGACAGATAATTCATTGAACCTCCCAAACATACTTATTATTATTATCAGTAGTAGTACTATAATTAGCAGTAGTATTAGATATTAGTATTATTGTTGCTGTTGCATTGTTGTACTGCATCAAAATTGTCCTGCTGTTGTTAACAGACAATGTACAGCATAAAACAAACAATATTCTTCATACTACAACAGAGAAAAGTGACAGGAGAGACAACGTCACGCCTTTGTCCTGACAGTCGTAGTGTTAAATAAGGGGACAGAGGTTCCGGTGCAGGAACACAGCAGGTAGATCTGCGGGAAGCTACTTGTCTAGAGAAAAAAAAAAATTGTCATATTTAATGCTTTTTGCACATTGGTAATAAGCACACGTGACTGTGGTGCAGTCTTATGCTGCCAAAGAAAATGTTTAAAGCTCACAAAAAATACAATTTAATATTACGATTTATGCAAATTAATGGAAACGCAATACAAAAACAACAGGAATTTCTTATGTTCTCTAAGAATATTGATATTCTACCAGTCATTATAGATATTTTTATAGCTAGAAGAACATTTTTTCTGTCCTCAAACTCCACCCCACCCATTCCATGTACTCGCAAAATTTTTATGCCTCTCGGTAAAAGGGTGTGATGGAATAAATAAAAAGAAATAATTCTCCGTAGAACAGGGTAGTTGGGAGATGGGTCCATTCATTTCTAAAAATAAACTATACATTTTCAAGCTCCTGAAAAAATTAAAAAAGTTATTAAATCTGATTGGTCTTCCAATACCACCCCCCAGCTTAGCCAGCACAAGCTAACAAAAAATTCTGCTCAGTTAGCTAATAAGCTATCATGTTGGCAATAGTTTCCTGTTCCTCTCGTTTAATCCTGCGGTTTATGACATTTTTGCACAACGTAAGCCTATCTGCAATCATCAACCCCCAGTGTAGGACATTTGATTAAATATTCTGAGAGGATATAATGTTGGCTGGGAGCACATTGTCTATGAAACTGAGGGACACAGAGGGACACCGGGTGTAAATCCAGGTCTTAGTAGGAGCAGAATTGCTGTTCCCCAGCATGGCTCCTACGAAGCTATTTTCCTGCGGCTCTCTGACAGTCCCACTCACTGCCCCACTGGAAAATAAATGACCATCCAGAGTACGGCGTTTCACCTCAGCCCACAGGTCCAGCGGGGGACTGTGCGCTCATTTATGCGGTGGTGCTTTCGGAAACGCATGTATGTTTGCGTCTGTGTGTACGGGCTAAACATCAGGGCGCCTGTCTGTGCTCGTGTATATGCGTGTGCGCCTTCCTCTGTAAATCTGTATAGCTGCGCTTGTTTAATAAATGGAAGAGATATTGCGCTGTGTGTCCCCTTTGGTCTTTTATTCGATTTCCACAACTCAGAGGTCACTGATAAGATCGCTCTCATCTCCTCTGCTGCCTTTCCCGCGGCCCGCATCTCCCACTCTCTCCCAGGTTTGTGCCTTTCCTCTAATGGCATTGTGCTGGGGAGCTATCATCCCCTGTCCCCTCTTTAGACTTTTTTTTTTTTCTTCAGAACTCCGGGTGCCTCCTTTTCTCTCTTGCTGTCACTTTCAAGTTTCATCCAGGATGCGTCGATGTCGGCTCTGTCGCCACGTCAAGGGATGAGGCTCAGACGATGGCAGGGCTGCTTCTATTGCAGCTTTTCAGGTGTCGCTTGGAGTCCATTAGGTCACATCATCTGAGCAACATGTCCTGACAGCCTATGATAATGTCAGAACCTTTGGACATGGGAGTATGATCACTACGCCCACCTGCGAGCCAAACTTATCCTCATTTGTTGTTCTTATGAAGTGTTTTGTGCCGGTGGCTTGATCTCCAAAGATCCTCGCCGGCGTGGGATTGGAATCCGGCCTCCTTTCCCACTCAGGTCCGGATCTGAGGGATTTCTCATGGGGCTGGGAAGTGTGCAGCCCCATAAACTGAAGCGGATAGTGGCGAGACCCAGGGGTGACAGTCCACAATGCACAGACGACCCAGATAATTGCAGGGTTTATCCCTCACAATGTCTGGCTGCATCCTTTGCTTGATTTAAGTAACAGAACAACCAAATCTGTACTATTTACTCTAGCATCTACCGCCATCAGCCTCACTGCTCTCTCGCCATCAGTCACTGCGATCTGTTTGTGTTTCGGCATCCATAAAAAACAGCCAGTGATCTCTGGGCCTGCCGAGAGCCCAGCTCATGGCTGTGACAGCAGAGTGATGGGAACCCCCCCCCACACTGCACCATGTATCGGCGAGCCCCCGCCAGCCCACACATCGCTCGGGGATAACATTTTATTTATATTCTTGTCTCTCTTTGTAAATTCAGTAGACAGTACCACTTTGGGGAGAAAGCCGATAATGTAAATCACAGCGTATAATGAGTTCCATCCAAGCAAGAAGTCCGTGTTGTTGCACATTTTTATGCATGTGTATGTAACACGAAATTACTTTATCTTTCCAAGCCACAGTTTAAGTCACCATGACAACCCACGGTTTTATTGATCCCTCCAACCAGGGGTGAAATACCTTGAAATGTGCGGCAGTATATCACTGTATGAAGAATGTTACCCCACAAAACTTAACGGTGATCTTTCAATTTGAAAGTAAGCAGTTTGAAATGTTATCTGCATAACTGGGTGGTATCAGCATTGGGTAAAGAGGTTGGAGGGTTTGTAGAATGAGCTTGTGTTCCAGACCATGTGCTTTTTTTAGTAGATTGAAAGGCTACTTGAGATGTCTGGAGAAGAACATTCAGCCTAAAGCTACTTTACATAACATTAAGACTTTTACTAATGTATAGAGTAGATATACCTTCATGCATATGCAGATACTATCAATCCAGGAAATCCACCTATAGACCTACTTATCCACCATGCTCTGTTCTGTCTTTAAAAGCATAAATGTGTCTGATTTAACATCAATCCCTTTTGGGCTCATATTGACCATGGGGTTTATTTTGATTTTAGGATACTTATATGTTGTTCTTCTCCAGATGGTTAGCAAGTGTTCCAAATGACTGTTATTATCGTGTACTCAAGTTTCAAATAACGTGCATCTTAGTTGGGTCGTCGGTTAATGCGCTTTAATAGGCATGAAAACTCCATACGTGACAAAATGCTGATACGACTGTAAGATGGGGGGACGACTCTCTGGGGGATGTCGGTGTGCAGCTACGCGTACCACAGCAGCCTGTAATGCGCCCATTAGTGCTGATGGCAGTGTTTACCCATTACCATGGGATCGTTTCATTCCAGGGCCAGGAAATGGTCCCCCGCGGTACGGTACAGGTGGCAGCGGCTCTGGGGGTCGAGGAGCCAGTGAGGAGGAGTCAGTGATGTTGTGGGACAGCACACACCCTTGTCATGCATATGTCCTAAGCCTTCATGCCCAACACACAGGCATATTAATAAAAGGCACCACACACACACAGACTCCCCAGCTGAGTCTCTCACACAACGCTCACAACCTTATTCACACACTTATACATTTTCCCCACAGCCGCAGTAAAAAATAATATATAAAACATATTGCATTTACAATGGAATATCATATTATGCCAGAGTCACTATTCCTCACGAAACTGGCCCATCTAGAAAGGAACAACAAGAATTAGAGTCCATTTCATGTATATTGCCTGTTTTGTTACATCCATTTTCTATAACTGCTTACCCTACTTAACCTACTCAGGGTCACGGGGTCGTTGTTTTACACTGTAGTGGAATCTAAAATGGGCCACAAAGGCAGGCCTGCCATGTGTTTTGCTTGTGCCTGGGGACAAAATGATCTCCAAGCCCCTCCATCATCATTTTGCCCGTCAAAAACATTAACAGTAATCGTGATGCACGTACAGTTGATCGTGATCTTCCTTCTGTTCCTATCTATTCTTCTAGATAACTTATAAATCTGAAGTAATACCAGATGTCAACAGAAACTCAACGAGGCTGTCATACATTATCCATGCCTGCTACGGAGTCATCCATTCATACCTCCGCAGCGCTGCAGCGTGGGCGACATCCCCGACATGAAGTTATATTATGACAGCGTCAACTATCTAGTTTACATCACGTCTCAGTACAGGTGTGAGCAGTTTAAAGCTTATAAAAGTTTAGATGCATACAAGTATTTTCTGGCTGGTCATATACACCGGACTGGTGTATGGGAAATTCCTGGAAAAGATTGCCTTAGCCTATCTATGGTGACATTTTCATCATTATCTTATTAATGCTGCAATGTCCAATGACAGACAGACAGACAGTACGTAAAACAATTGTGTGTAAATCAGTTTTGATATTAGCCTAAGGCTAGGTGGTATAGTAAAAAATTTTATTATGATTTTTTTTTCCATATCGAATGATAATTATATATATAATGAATTATAAAAATCAATATACTTCACATATTTTTTCATTTCTGCAGTATTCCATTTTTACTTAAAATTCCCTTAGAATTGCCCTTAAACAGGTTCAGAACATGAAAGAGATGACAAATTGAATGAACTTTAAATTGAAATCTAAGGCATACATGTGGGGCATGTTTGACACACATCTGCTCGAAACCGAAACAGCTTGCTGCTGCTTCTTCTGCGTGTTGAGGCGTTTGTTTGACCAGCACTAAAAGAGCAGACAAAACCAATTTTTGCTTTAGAGGGAGGGTAAGTAAAATTGTTTTTGACCACTTTGTCAAGGTAAATTAGGAAGATAAAAAATAACAAGATTTCTGACAATTTTTTCCAGCAGATTATTTAACGGTTAGAGGGCCTTTTTGAGCCCGCCTTGACCCAGGGCCTGTGGACGACTTAACCCCCCCCCACCCCCACACTCCTCAGTTTTTTTTTCAACTAGCCAGTGGGCTAGTGTTGTCTTTTGTATTCACTTGCCATCTAAATTACTTGCCTCAGGCGTGTGGGTGTGCTTAATTTCCATCCCTGAGGCCAAACTAAAACTCCAGATGATTAAGCTGCTTTAAATCATTAAAGGGAGGAAAATCACATCATCAGTAACTATCACTGACAGGATTTCTGAACCAAGGAACGCAGCAAGCTGACCCTTACACACATGTCTAATCTGGTCAGTGTAAGGTATGCAAGGCACACTGTGGTGTTTGATGACAGAATTCAATGACAAGGTAATGAAGATGGGTCTCACCCTTATCTCTCTGCTGTAATCAATACTCCTTTAATCACACAAAAAAAATGTTACTATGCTGCTTGGTCTCAGCAGTCACCAGAACCTGGCTATACAATAACGAATAACATGGCTTCATTCATTCGTCTCTGGAAAGAAAACCAAATTAAGCTGAAACTTTTGCTTTTGAGTTTGCTTTTCATTCTCAGGACCTATACTGGAAATGTAGTCACCCAAGGTCCCAGTTATGAATCAAGTCTCAATCTGATGGATGGATGGATGGACGGAAGGATACTAATAAATAAATCAATAAAATGCTTCGGTATACATGACATTTTGTTAGTATAACTATGCGTAGTCCCTATAATTCAATACAATTGCTACACACAATAATTTGGAGCCACTTGACAAAATTTTGCCTTTGGCCCCCCTGTCAATTTTGCACATAATTTTATATATTCAGGGGCCCCATGAAGGTACTTGAATACCCCCCAATGCCCCTATTTACAAATACTGTTGTAATCTATCAATACAGTTAAATATGCATGTTCATTTAACCATAATGACCACAGTGACCACACAATGTCCATGTTATGTCCATCATTAACAAAATGGCAATACATACAACAAAAAATGAATAATTTCCAATAGAGGAACGGCATCATTAGGAAATTTTTGTGATATTGTGAACAAATGCTCCTGAGATAGTATCTGATTCTTTATTGTTAGCATTGGAGCAGAACGTCCTGGGTATGACGTTAAACTGCATCTGACCCTGCAAATGGTCGTCCAACCTGCAGGAAAAATTTGGGGGTTGCTGGCAGGATTGGCACTCCATATAAAATTCACACAGCTCCGACATAGCAGACAGGCCTGTGTCCTGCTCTCCTCGGGAGCAGCTCTGCTAGAGCTGCTGCACGCATCATGTTAGCTTCATCCCTGGAAGAGTCGAAACCACAGAAGAGACAATAGGTGAGACCTGTTGGGGTCCGGACTGGTGTGGTGCTGCGGTGATGTCTGCTGCACGCCAGCACTCGGGTCCTAATCTGAGGTGGCCCATCTGGGTAGGTGCGTGGAATGTCCTATCTATCCAGCATGATGACCATCTTCTTCTGCTCAAGCAGGAGCTTTGTAAACTCCGGATTTCAGTGGTGGAGGTACGCAGACCGGGGAATGGACAGATCTCTGTAGGTGGATACACCTGTTACTGGTCTGGTCCCTCTGATGGCTGCCATACTGAGGTCGTAGCTGCGGTTGTGGAGGATCTGCTCCTCCCGATGCTGTCCAGTGTCACTCCTTTCAATAAGACTCAGATTAAGGCGCTCTCTGGGTGTCTTGTCTGTTGTCTCAGTGTATGCTCCAACCATGCTAAGAGATTTCTCAATGAGGGAGACATTTTATTTGCATCAAGACCAGAGATGCTCTCTTTGGGAGGAAGGGGTTTATTTACAAAAATAACTGGGATTGCTTTGTTACAAAGTGATAATATAACCAGTAATATCACAAAGTAATATAGAAAAATCCTACAATACTCCAATACTGATGGTGCGGCAAAGGAGATCAATCACATCCCCGTGGACAAATGCTGGAGACTCCTACTGAACTGCAGTGTCTGAATTATTACTGCAGACTTTTTAAGTTGTTGCTAATCTGAAGAGTCAGCTCAGGTACCGTACTCTGGTCTGTACTGGAAAATGATAGCTCCAAGGGCTCAGAGGGCATATGATAGAGGGATCTATGAGCAAGTGATACACCATCTATGGTCTACTGACCCAAGACCATCTTACAGAGGAATTGAAAAATTATGCACGTCCAAATCTGTTCCTCTGAGACTTAGTCAGGGTGGGTGGTGGAATGACCCTTACCGATGACACTGCAGTTGTGACCTGCTGGGCCATCTATTTTGAGCAGCTGTTTAAAGCTGATCCTCTGGCTAGGACGTTGGATCTCTGGGTCCACAGTTCTTGAGGCTGATCCTGTGAATCACTCTGTTAATCACCCAGTCTCACTGAGATTGCACAGGAAGTGAAGTATCTGAGGGTAGGGAAGGCCAAAAGGATCGGTATTATCCAGAGTAAACTTCTCCAGGCTGGTGGTAAGGACATCCTCCTAGCATTGCAAGCAATCTTTGCTTCCATTTGGGAGACAGAAATCACTGGAGGCTCTAATCGGGCTCTCTAGAGACTGAGCGGGACACAGCCATCAACACTGTATCTGTCTTCACAGAGTGTGTCGACCGCGTCGAGAGGGTCACTTACCTCAGCACCGACATCCATGTATCTGCTGACTTCCTGTGAAGTCAGTGTTGCTGGAAAGGGGTTTGTGGGGATCCCCAATTCACTGTAAGAGGCTCCCTGACTTGCTGTATTGCTGTGAGACATAGATGCTATCCAGTGACTTGAGATGAATACTGGATTCCTGTAGTACGGAGTTCACTTGGGTACCACTGGTTTGACTTTGAGTTGAACGAATGGTTGCTCAGGGAGTCCCGAATGGGGCACATTAACTGCATTGTGAGGGAGCATCGGTTACAGCCCTACAGCCGTGTGGTGCGATTCCTGGAGGGTGATCCGGCTCGCAGGATCCTCATTGCTCAACCAGTGCATACTCCCAGAAGCACAGCAACAGGACAGGCAAAGGGGCCTGGGGCCCCGAGCTTGGAGGGGGCCCCAAAGGGTGGCCAATTACATAGTACATTACAACGTCAAATCTGCTTTATTTGTGTATTCTGTTTTTCTCAAAAGTGAAAATAAAGGTCTTGTGTTTATTAAATTCTCTTTGCCGATATTATTAATTTATTCTTCACAGTTATATAAAAGCAACACATTTTACCCTACCAGGGGTGGGGGGCCCCTGTGGAATTTTTTGCTTTGTGCCCCCAGAGTCCCTAGGATCACCTCAGCATACTCCCCAGCCGGACCTGACCGCTGCATTAATTTATGCATTGCGAGTGTATTTCACATTTTCATTTGTAATTTCATCATGGCATATTAGGATATGGCTACTTTGTAATCGAAAGATCGCCGGTTCGAGTCCCCGACCCGCAAGTACCGCTTAGGTACCCTGAGCAAGGTACCGTCCCCAAGCACTGCTCCCCAGGCGCTCATGTAGCTGCCCCCTGCTGCGTCGCAACGTCACATGGGTTACATGCAGAGGACACGCTTCGTTGTTGCTCACTGTGTGCTGCGGTGCGTCAACAATAACAATTAATCAACTTCACCTTCTTCACCTTCAACTTGTTCATCTCATTTGAAAATTTCAAGCTACCCTTAAATCTGTTAAAACAGTAGTAACGTCTAATTAATTGAAATCTTAATTGTAAAAATACAAAATAAGGTTGTTTAATTAAAACAGCAATGACCACATTTTCTCCCAGCATTCAGCATCAGCATTAATCTGATGCACTTTGGCCAGGAAATTACAATCATTTATAATTATACTTATTTGTTTAAATGAATTAAGTATGAATAAATTAAACGCCATGCGAAAATTTAGTGTTACATCAAAAGGAAAGGTAAATAATCATATACGTGAACCGAAACAAAGTAAATTGAAAGCAAGTTAACAGTTCCGTCCTGGTTACAGCAAGAATTTGGCTAATAATCAGTGAGGTGGGGTTTTGCACTGGAAGAAGACAAGTTTACTCAAAAATCTGAACGTATTGGGGGAGTAGATATAGACTTGGCTATAGCCAAGCCCCCCCCCCCCCATTCTGTGCTGCTCGTTATAATCACATGAGACATGTAGTTTTTAGATCAAACCATACCAGAGAATGACTATCATTAAAACACTGGACTGGCTCCAGCTTTGAATTGTTTGGTGAGCCACAAGGTAACGTGGGGGAGGCCGGCAGTCAAACTTGCTGACCCAGAGAGACCAGGCTGTCGGCAGATCGATCTGTGGACCGGATTTAATAGGTTTAACCGTTCCATTTTACCAAAATAAATGTGGATGGGCCAAATGTATGGGTGGGCTGGCCAGGCCCCTGACCCCCATGAGGCTGGGCCTGTTAAAAAAATCTTAATTACTTAATTGGTGCTTTTCAAATGCTTAAGATATGCTCTGTACAATTCAACATGTTAGAGAATGCTGGTATATCTGGTTTGCAGGCTCTCATTGGGTTTTAATGCACAGTAATTCTGGTCAAATATGTCACTGGTTACCAGTATCTGAAGCTCTTTTCTGTTCTCGTCGACAGAGCAGTACATCAAAAGCCAGGCCCAATATCATGCCGTTCAGCCGTACCTGTTCCCTCAGAATGCTGTCACATGCCCCCCTCAGAATGCTGTCACATGACCCCCTCAGTATGCTGTCACATGACCCCCTCAGAATGCTATCACATGCACACCAGTTTTTTTTCTTACATATCATTCAACCTCAAGCAATCACTGGCTTTTTGAAACCTGGGAAATGTCAAGTGGATAAAAATAAAAGAACCATATTGTTGCAGCTTAGATAACAGTGTCCCAAAATAATTTTTAAAAGCATCACGCCGGGGGGGAGGATACCAATAGCAGGAGGGGGTGAAGATGTTTATCATCGACCTTACGGCTTCCTCGACCCGCACGACACGGGCCATTCCCCACACACGCAGATGGCCAATAACTGCACACGGCCGCCAGGGAGACGTCAGCGCACCGTCCCGTGCCGGGCTGCCACCGGACGCTACATGCAGACATTTCCACCCTGCTGAGATGCAGTGGCACTGGTCACGCCAAGCCTTCCACCCACGCCGATGCCAGATAGACCCCAGACAGATGCCGGATTTAATCTTTCTGACTGTCTCTTCTGAAAGCCTGCAAAAATATAGCACCTCCAGTTTAGTCCTGTACATCAAGCTTAATACAGGCATACAGCCTTCATATCTTCATACAAATAATATGTGTGTGTGTGTGTGTGTGCTTTTTCAGAGATAGTGTCTTTTTTGTTTGCATACAGCCCACACTCAACAAAATTGGTCACAGGGGCTCAGCCTGCTGTTAGTCAGGAATTCAGTCAGGGAATAGAGGGTCTTATTAAATGCACTGGACCTAAGCGGTTTCTGTGGTTTGATTTCAGAGCCTGAGGCTTGGAGGCCACAAACCGGAATAGGGATGGGGGGGGGGGGTCTAGCACTGCAATTCAGTGCAATAGAGGGCTAAAAGAGAGTGGGTTGTTTTTTCCTGCGAAGTCGGCATGCTGCATTTGCTAAAACAAGTCTGGCAGAGTGCAGCGTTTTCGCGTACATTAACATCTGTAGACTGGGCGCTGGTGCTTCCCTGAACCTTGAAGCACTTTCTAGACCTCCCCAGGGGAATTTCTACCATGGAGATGCTGGGTTAGAACAAAATAGACATTCTCTGCTACCTTTAAACTCAGCTCATCCCCCAGTGTAGCTGCCTCCACATGAAATGCGAAACGCCCCCAGACGTGCTTTGTGTCGGTAACCTCTACACTGATATGAAGCCTTACTTTGCTTTGCTTACTAAGAGAGGACACGTGGTGCCATGCTGACAAATGGGACACCAGAAAGCCCCAAGTGGAGTGGTACTAGCTATACTGCTGTGAGGCAAATCAGCTAAAGTCTGTGTTTGGGCCCCGGCACCCTCTCTGCTTCTGGGACATATTGAGCAACTTGTGAGCTGCAAAGACTAGGGAGATTCCATGATTTAGTATTTAGTAGCACTTTGGTCATTGTCACTTTAGAGTTCTGTCTGCCCACAGATGTCCTCCAGACAAATGTACAAGATCATGTCCTTATAGGTGAAATATGCCCTTCTGTCAATGTGCCAAGAAGAGCGTTAGGTGAAGATGACTGTGTCATAAAAGCTTGTCCACCCTCATGCAGAAATTATTGTCCTTTCATTTATTGTCCCCTCCCCTGTATTTGACAGTTCAGAAGCACCTATCCCAGATAAATGGTCAGCATCAGCATCAGGTCACATTTATTTGGATTTGCATACACATACCTGCTAACATTAGTGCAAAGCTGCTATTGAGCCATTTAAACTTGGCTCAAGGCCTGTACTTGTAGTGTTCTAAACTATCACAGGGTACAATATGCCTTTTCTGATGAGAATTAGATAATAATTTATCAGGGGACAAACACGATGACACTCTATAGGCAATTTAGAGACGCCTGTTATCCCAACCTGCATGACATACCATGAACATGCAAACTCCTCACACAGAGCTTAATAATTATTAAGAAATTAATCAAAATGTCTTTGGAAAGCACTTTACCTTATCTCTGCCCAAAGCCGCCGGTGAGTAAGCCTGAGGCAATAGTGGCAAGGAACTTCCAAAACTTCCACATACGAATAAACCTTGGAAGTGACCAGACCCAGAAGGAGAACCCATCCTCCAGAGGCCAGCAGAGGAAGCATTCGTAATATTAATAACACAATTAAAACCTCCCGCAATGTTTTGTAATAAGTTAAAATCTTTCATTCTGAAACTGAACCATCTATTAACATAAATATATACTACATATGACATATCATTCTATCTCTAGAATAGTTAGCATGGTGTAAGGCTGTTGATGAACCTTCTCTTAATTGACTTTCAAGCTAACAATCAACCACCTTCAGCCACATATTCTCTCCCAGGTCGGTGGTGGCAGTACTGATGCCTATCCCAGGCATCACAGGGCAAAAGGCAAGAGTGCCAGTTTTCCATGAGACCGTACCAAATGTATCTGTCGTTACATTATAACATGAACAGAAATCACACAAGCCTTCCCAAATACTCAGACATAGCTCCTTGCCATATAAAGAATCAGCTGAAGAATTTTATGATTCATACAGATGCAACGCTGTGATAAGTTGGTACATGAAGTGTGCTTTTGCCAGCAAAGGGAATCTCGGTAGGACAAGTATCATAGAAAAGCCCTGATAGATAAAGGGCCTGTGACAGTTTGGCAGTGCTGGCCAGTGTTGGAGTCGGCAGTTTGGCAGTGCTGGCCAGTGTTGGAGTCGGCCAACTGTAGGGAACATAGCAAAGGATAACAGCCTTGACAATTTCTGTTTACATTTCATTTCAACTCTTGGCTCATTCATTTGCATATAATGTATTATTATGGTATTATTAATTAAGGTAATAATGGCACATACAAGATAATTACTTAAATGACTCACGTTTAAAAATTTCAATAATTTATTTGGATCAATTTATTTCGGACATAGCGCATCTTCTTACGCCCTAAAACCTTTGTTTTACAGGTTGGTTTTAGAGGACTCTTTAGGGAACCTGATCCATGGAGAGCCAGTGTGGGTGCGGGCTTTTGGGATGACTTTTGAATCAGCCAGTAAGACTGGGTCCCCAGAACAGGAGCTGGCAACCAATGCTTTATTATTGGCTGATTGAGAGGTCATCCCAAAAACCCGCACCCACACCGGCTCTCCATGGATCAGGTTCTCTACCCCTGCCCTAATGCGACAGCTCAATGCTGGCTTTTGGTGCCTAGCTGCTGTGCCACTGACCGCAAGCTCCATCTCAGCAGATGTCTCCAATATGGATGGTCCATATGGTCCTGATCAGACTTATCACACTGTTAGAAGTAAGCAAGGCCAGCTGGGCTTTTAAAGGTCATGAGAGGACATGAGAGCTAAAAGCATGAAGCACTGCTGGGATCGCACCGTGCTGCACTTTAATGTTTATTTGTGTATTGTTTCTTTGAGCATATAGGTCCTCAAACTTATTCTAATCCCATCCGAGTTTCCTTATTATAAATGGTATTTGATGCTAATTGATTTTTAGTATTTGACTTAATTAACTCCATGATTGGACTATAGCTGTTTTAATAAAAGCCCAGTTTGAACACTTTCAGCCGTTTGTTCCATTCTGTGCGACCATCTCTCTGTAAAACAGAGCGAAACTTTTTATAATTTGCTTTTTGGGTGCATCAGTGCTACTCCGGCAAGTGTTCATCCTATGAGGCTCGTTCGCCTCCTCACACCATGAATCCCTATACAACCAAAGCCCTACCTGTGCGAGCAGAAACACTGCAGATTTTCTCCCTGCTAAAACCACCAGGGCAATCGGAAAACATAAGATAATATGTATTCCCTCTTTAATGCCCATGTGGTCCTTAATGAAACATACCACTACCCAACACTCAGCAAGAATAGGGGATGTAGGAAGCATGCAGATGTCTGAGAACGGCATCACTATCCTTGCGATTTAGCTTCCCGATCTTCACAAGAAGCTGTCATATTCTTAATGAGTAATAATGGCCCCTAAGATAGATTAATGTCCATCTTTAAATTACCCAAAATGTGTGTACGTGTGTGCAGGTATTGCTATACTTGTGAGGTCATTTTTTTCAGTACTCACTATTTCAGACTTCATTTTATTAAAATCTGTTAATGCAATCAAGAAAGTAAAAATGTCAGAAGTCTTGTATTTTCTTTGGTTATTTTTGGTTAAGGTTAGAGCTGGGTTGGGGTTACGGGTGTCATAAATAGGATTAGGGTTTTTCTATAGAGATGAATGGACGGTCCCCACTGTGTGTGTGTGTGTGTGTGTGTGTATGTGTGTGAGCCCTGTCCAAGGTGCTCTCCAGAACACCCCCCACTAGTAACCATGCCTGAACTGCATAAGCAATTGGAAAATTGATGGATGATGAGATGGATCAATATATGGATGACTAATCATTCTCTTCAAAGTCATGCTCCTTATACTGACATTATCGAAAAGTAAATGATCACAGAGACTAAGAACACTCTGGCATTTTGATAAGGCCAGCAAACCCTGTTTACCTGATGTTAAAATCCTAAAATGTTGCAGCCATCAAAGATCAAAGTAATCCAAAGGATAAAAAATGTGTTTTTTATTCTACAGATAAGAACAAAGGCCCAACCTGTCCTGCGGCACCCCCGTGTGGACGTTTTTCACAGAATATGTTTGGCGATTAATAAACCTCACTAACATTTACACGTTGGAGTTCATTTAATGCACAAAAACACAGGTTAACATAAAATAAATTGTATCAAAAGCATGAAAAATATTGCTTTTTCTAGAATTTAATTTCCATCATATTAGAAATCAGTTCTAATATGTGGGCAGGTATTTATGTAAAATTTGACGTGCGCAGAACATAAGGCAAACATGAGCTTGCTAGTTGAACAGTCAACAGAACTTCAATTACAATTCTACATCAAGGACAAACTCGGTGACCATAATAAAATACGATAGCTGGAGCCTTCATTATTATATGGAGGCTGTGCCATGTGACTGAGCGACGTGGTGTCCAATAAACCGAGCCCAGGTCTCCTTCAAATGCACTTCTACAGGCAGACCCATTACGGAATTGCAGACTCATAAATTTTTTTTGTCCTCTGTGTCACCAACAATGGCCCTTAAGATTTCAATTTTAGATTTAATTCTTTCTTAAAATAAATTTAAGATTTAATGTTAAGCACCCTAACACCATGTATTATTGGAAATATTTCACACGTGCATATAACAGTAATATCTGCGTCTGCTGTAAACTAACGATCATGCGTAACAAAGAAATTAATCCGTAATGTGCGATTTCCGTAGATTAAAACGCAGTACAGCCTACTGTTAGTGTTGTTACCGTTTTCTAGACGGAGAGGTTGACGACGCAGTGCGCATGCGCGGCGTCCCCCAGCATCCCGGAAGCGCTCTAAACGTCGATGTCGGTATCACGGACCATGTTTACCTGAAAAACAATGCGCTCAGCAACATCTCGGCCGTAGTGTTATCCTATCGCGGACGGATACAGTTAGTCAGCAGTCCAGAATAACATCGCTGGAATTGTTTTTCGTTCAAGTGATTTTCGCGATCGCCATCGAGGCGCCTAGGGATATGATTTACTTAAACTTTCGTTGGACGTGCTAGCGACCTCCTTCCACGTTCTTTGCAGAAAATTGTCGGAGCCTTCTTAAAACTTTAAGAACTAGGTTTAACCAGTACGTTTAAACGCCGGAATATCAGATACGTTACGTGGTAGTCTTACTGGTTCGGCCAGTACTGTAAAAACTTGCAGACTGACATTCTGTTTATGCCTATATATAGTGGGGATACCATTGATGTCTACTTAGGTTTTATATACGGTGTGCAGTTCAAAACATGTGCATTCGTAAGTGCGCTTGTGAGCTGGTCCTATGTTTATGCCTCTGGCAGTGGCCTGCTCGGCGTTGCTGCTTGTTGCATTTAGAGAATCTTCGGTTACCGACCAGAAATCTCGTTGGAGGGCAACAGATCGTCACTGGCTATTCTGCGTACATTGGCATTTGCGTAGTTATATCTGTCTATGTGTCTTCCCTTAAATAAATAGGTCAAAATGCCGGGGCGCAGCAGTGTCACCGTCGGCAGCCACACCAGCAAAGTCAGATACTCCAAGCTGCCGGACAGCGATGACGGCTACATCGATTTGCAGGTACAGCCAGCTAATTGGAAAGTCGCTGCAGTATCCTTAATTGCTATAAATGCAGACTGTGAATATTAAGCCCTCTGTTCTAGCTCAATAACCACTTGTATTCTTCCCAATTTCCAAATTAATTAATCAGCAGGGTCACAAGGTTTACAAGAGTGACAGTTATTTATTTGTGGGCTTCCCAGCCTCATTACTGATGTATCTTTTAATTGCTTATTTTGAGAAAGAAAAATGTGTATCGGATCAGAAAACTAATCTCAGGGTAAAAAGACTGAGCTCTCTTCCTAACATATGATTGTGCTTTCACGCAGTTCAAGAAGACTCCGCCAAAAGTTCCATATAAGGCCATCGTCCTGGCCGCTGTCCTCTTCCTGATTGGCTCTTTGCTAATTGTCATTGGAGCGCTTCTCCTAGCGGGGTACATCGAAGTAACGGTAAGTCCACAGTGCAACAGCGCCCCCTATCGGGGGTTCTCTCGGTTTAGCGCTCCACTGTCATCGTCATAGTGCATGATTTATTTAAAGGTACAGTACAATCCCTCTTAACCGGCCACCTCGGGACTGAACCCATGGCTGGTTGCCGTTTTGGCCAGTTAATCCGATGCATACCTATTTTCATGTAGAAAAATACAGTGGTGGCCAAAATTATTACAACACTTGGCATATTTAAAAAGTTTCTGTTGTTTTTTATTGAATTGGCCATTAAAATACCCATAAAACAAATGAAATATCTACAAAGTGATCATGTTCTATAGACGATAGACTAGAGCCTTCATAAGGAGAATCACTGTGCTAACTCCGGACCTCAACCCCATAAAGCACATTTGTGACGAGTTGGATAATAAACTGGACAGATCTATTGTACATTTAAAAGAAAGCCTTTGGCTCGAGTTGCAGAAGGCATGGGATACCATTAGTGTTGAAGTTCTCAGGAAATATATTGACACCATGCCAGAGAGACGTGCTGCTGTAATTGCTGCAAAAGGTGGATATACCAAATATTAAAGTTAAAAGTGGATAAAAACAGTAGGTCTCACTTCATCTGTTAGTTTTCTCATCATCATCATATTTGTTGTGTGCAACCATCTGCATATTTCATGAACATTATGAAATGCAGTCATGTTTTGGAGGACAAAAGTCAACATTTCCAGATCTGTCAAGTGTTCTAATAATTTTGGTCACCTCTGTATTTCTAAGGTACAGTATGTATTATGAATTAAAATATAGTAGCACGCTTCCATCCTCAATGGAACGCCTGTCTCTTCGCCAGTCGTTTCCTGCGCTTTCCCCAACGCCAAGTTTGGCACAAATTTTTGCCACGGATTCACCGTCATCCAACCGCTTTAGCGCCTTAAGACGCGTATCCATTGAAACTATAATTAGTTTATGTTTTGTTATGTTTCAACAGAAATACAGGCAGATCCATTGGTGTTGCTCTGTAGCTCTTTTTCCTTATTAGAAAGCCCAGCTACATTACAGCTTTGTGCATAAGAGAAGTTAATAACAATATTGACCGGCACTGCTCAGCTTAATTACTCTCTCTGGTACCTGTTGGTTACTTGTTTCCAGTAGCGACTGTAGCATTTTCCCAGTTGCTGCTTGCAAACCCAATAAGATGTACGTACTGCCAGTGCACTTGGACACGAAAGCCATCGCGCAAGTCTGGATGGTGAATTGGCCATGTTTTGTTTAAAAGTCTTCAGATAATAATAGTAACATAGTAAGTAGCATGTTGCATTTCCATTTGATGTATTAAAAGATGATTCTCCCCAAAGAAGCTTCTGTATCTAAAACTGTTAGAAGTGAATATTTAATGAGGTGAATAACTGTAATACAAGGGTGAAAACAGCAATTCTACTTTTGGAACCATTGGTTCATTTTTTTTAATAGTAAGTAAACATTTTGCATATTAAGTGTGTGGCTGCAGGGAATGCAAGGGTGGGGTGCAGATGTATGGTTTTGCTCGGAAACCTTGTTGTGAAGGCAGTTGTCAAAACAAGTGTTTTGTTCTGATTGGTTTCTATGCATTTCCCAACTTACCTTTAAACCCTGTGTCTTGCAGCACCCAGACCGCACGGTACCAGTCCTGATCATCGGGATCCTGGTCTTCCTCCCAGGGTTCTACCATCTGCGGATTGCCTTCTACGCATCCAGGGGTTACCGTGGTTACTCCTACGAAGACATACCTGACTTTGATGACTGACTGTCCGTCGGGCAGCTGGAGTCTTGGGCTGCATTTAGGGCAGTTCTGAATTCTAGGCTTGACAGTAGCAAATGTCTCCTATTATGCTATTTTGCTTCAAGAGACAGTACATTAGATTCCTGGAAATGGTCTGTTTGAAGAGTATGTCCAAAGAAATAGAAATTTTATGTTTTAAATACCAGTGTATTTTTTTAAGAACAAAAAAAAAGTGGTTGGGGAAGGTACTAGCATCATCATTTATTAACAGAGTCAGTTGTTTATTAATATTTACTGCAAGAGAAGGTTCTGGCCTTATTTGATCACAGATCCACTTTTCATTTTCCATGGTATCATCAGCGGTGTCAGCACTCTGCCCGCCCTGCGTCTTCATTGCTCAACTTCTCCTCCATAAAGGCTTACAGGAAATAACATGTTCTGAACATTTCTGATCTCATTTCTTAGATAAAGAAGTTTAGTACTTTTGAAGATATTTTTTCTCTCTAGATCCTTCGTCGCAGCTCTGCCAAATGCAAGCCTGTGATGTATTTTCCTGGGTGCTTTGTTGTTCATTGTCCCCTGGAGGCCAAAGCTGTATGTAACCTTAATGTCTCTACCATTAACCCTGAAGTTTGCTGTCATTCCTTTGGTTATGACCATTGTTTCCCAGTGTTAATATGATCAGTGTGTATGTGTGTGTATAATGTATACACATGGCTCATGTTTTTCCACCGATCTTCAGTCTACACTTAGCTTCTTCTACTTCCTCGCATTTTACATTCTGTATACTTGAAATGGCATGCCTCATTCTTTGCCAGTGTTCAGAGTCCTATTAAAGATACACACAAATTTTCCTGAGAACATTCCAAAGTATAACAATATCGTCGCGATCAAAGGCTTTGTGATCAATTAAGTACCTTCTTCCGTAGGTCAGCTAGAGGTCATAGAAGTGTGATTTTCTGATGCAAACAATGAGTGGAAGCCTAATACACATGATTTTATGGCAGCTGCAGCGTAGTGGTGGCAGTTATGATGCTTGTCCAAGTCCTGTGAAAAAGGCCTGACGTTCCAGAGAAATTCAGCCATATTAAAGTGTAAATTTAATGTACCTGATTCTAAGTTATGGGTGGAGTCTAAGTAAAACAAGTAATGTAACGGGCTTATTTCATTACTTTTGTTTTTGAATAGTTTCTGACAGACCATGACAGTCCTTAAAGTTTGGTCTTGAGAACATTTCATGTTTACGCTCGGACAGTAACTTATAAAGTGAAGCAACATTCCTGATTTTTTTAAGAAGGTTTCCTGTTTTTCTAATCATTGGAATTACTCCCTCCCTGGCCAGTCAGAATGCTCCAAAGATCTCCGTTCCTCAGAGGTGAAGTTCGAGGCGGGAAAATCATTTGCTGCCGTGCATTTGCTAACTTGTCACCTTATTATGGGCCAGCTGATCTTTATGAGAACAGGTGTCACCGAACGAAATGGGATATCGTAACAAAAGGGTGTAAATTGTTTTATTTGTCTAATTACATGCTGGTGATGTTTGGAAACTGGATAGAAATAACTGAAAGTGACATAGCAACTGCTGGTGGCGGGTCCCCTGCC
>JAODKN010000041.1:9752291-9777341 GCA_026774425.1 Petrocephalus zakoni
CCCCCCCCCCCCCCCAATGACTTGCACGTCTCTCTGTCTCACACCTCTGCAGGCAGCACGGGGACGATGCACCAAGGAGTCTGATAACGCCATGGGACTGGGGCGACTTTGGCTTCTAGGCGTGACGGCCGCTACTGCGGTCTGCCTCCTCCGTGAGTACCGCCACCATCCCGCATTCCCTCCATCCTTTCCTCCGTCTCACAACCCTTTCTAACATTTGTACGTCTAATCTTTATCCTTTCTTCTCCCTCCTAACGATAATTTTACGCAGATGCTTATTGCATTGGCTCATAATGGGCCAGTGCCGTTTTGTAGGTACCTTCCGGCCCAAATTATAGATGGATTTGAACCCGAAGCCCTTTGGTCAGTGCTCCCTCCCCTGCTGAATCCACAGCATCAAAAGCCTGCTTGAAGTACAAGCAACTGCAAGTGATTATTAGCTGGCAGTGGTACTGTGTGTGCGGTGCTTCCAGAAGAATTAATCTCCAGTCAGGGTGGAAATTACAGACACCGTCCTGCCCTTGCAAGCTGAATGCTGAGCCACGGTCGGAGACTTTCAGCTGTAAACACGCATTCGATAAATACACACAGGCAGGCAGGTATGAACTTGGGAGTATACATAAAAACATACATATACATATGAAACCCTAAACACTCACATACACACGGAGATATAGCACATATATACAGCCATAAACAAAACACCCTCTGTAACGGGTTCACGCATAAAAAAATATAGTTATAAATAGACAGATGCATAGAAGCACATGGAAGCGTAAACAGTGACATCGTCGAGACGTAGAGCCACATACGCAGGCAGGCAAATGACGCGGCGCTGGAAGCGGCCTGGATGAACACCAGCACGAAAGTCACTCAACCCTGGCTCAAATCCAAGGCTCGAGGCCATGCCTGCATATTTCATACCTAATATCGAAAGCCAGTAGCCACAGTAACGTGTCCTTGGCCTGGCCTCACTGCTTAAATTAACAGATTTTGTGGTTTAGGAGAGCGGTACAGACACATGCGCACACACACACATGCGCGCGCACATGCACAAACCACTGGGAGAATCCAAGGCTTTAGTCCTGGCAGCCAGTGGACATGGACCACACCGAGCTGTGGAGTCATTCAGTCTGCCTCTCACAGTCGGGGGAGGGGGGGGGGGGTTCAAAGGGATTTAGGGCAGGGGGGCACCCTGTTATTAGGAGAAAACATTGGCCATGAGGGGGATGTTACACTTTATAGTACTTAAGAAAAGAAATTGACAAATCCGGATTTGGATCAATCTGATTTCCATATAACCCCATTGCTGAATGATGTTTTATTTGGAGATGGATGATGGCTGGGCCACGGGCCATGTGCGTACCCTGAGGGATTGGGGTAAGGAGTCTGCTGATCCAGGATTAGTGTGTAATGGCTACGCAGGGCAGGAGCCATGACTATGGCGGAACACTTGTGCTAACAGGCTAGCAGCAGAAAGCCTCCCTGTAGCCACTCACACTGTAGGTCTTAGTGCAAACGTATATATGAGTGATCTCTATCAGGTCCTCTTTCATTTGCTGCCTGGAGGTGGCACTGATTTGAGGGAATTAGACCACGTGTGTGCTGCCTGCGCACACAGCACTTTCTGATGGTGGTACTGGTTTCTGGAAAACCCCATCCTCTCTTTTCCTCATGTCATCAGGCTTCGCATCTGCACAGACCAAAAACCCTCTGTCTCATTGGTACCACCTTCTGGAACCGCCCATTCTAACATTTTCATTTACATTTACAGCATTTGGCAGATGCCCGTAGCCAGAGCGACTTACATAAGTGCTTAAAGACTCCATTAGTGAATAACTTTTGCTCGTTTGCATTTTTCCTTTGAGGTACGTGTGGATGTGTTGACATGTATTAACTATTATCGGGCCTACTGGGAATTGTGCGCCCTCCTGTGTCTCCTAGGTAATGCGTCATTCCTCAGCCTCATTTTCCCCCACAGGTGGGTCCCAGGGTGCTGACTCGCTGGTTCATGGCAGAGTGGGCGGAGCAGCCGAGCTGGCCTGCAGCCTGGCCCCGCCTTCTCCCGGTGGCCCCGCCCAACACCTCTTCCCGCTGCACGTAGTGGAGTGGGTCCGTTTGGGATACAATGTTCCCATCCTCATTAAATTTGGAGTGTACACCCCCCGCGTGCACCCAGACTACAAAGGTGAGTAATACACACACAAACAGAAAGAAGAGACACAAGAGAAGAAGGTGTTTATTTATCGTGCTGGCATCCAAAAATCGGTTCTCAGTTCAATGGAGTGTTTCCCAATCTTCATCCAAGAAAAGCATTATAAACAGATAAGGAGTTCTGGCAATTTTCATTTAAACAAAAAAGAGGCATTTTACATGACAGTGATGGCTATGACCGCAGGAGTGAAAAGATCCTTTGTCAGAAAAACTGTCCTTTAATGTCTGGGTCCTTAAAGACTATGTTATCTTTCAATGAAATGCTTGGGAAGACCCCCTGGCTAAATTTGGGGGGGGCGCGGGTGTTTCCCGCTCAAACATTTGCTCAGTGTTTTTTTTTTTCTTGAGTGTGTAGGAGTGGCTGAAAGTCTCTATGGCGATGGCAGGGTGGCAGACGCGGGGGGGGGTGGATTTGTGGTTTCGGGATTAGAGAGTGCGGTTTTGCTGAGGGCTTTTGGTGACCGTCTGGGATTCTGCAGGGTGACCCACTAACAGGAGGCTTTTTCTGAAGGAGGCGGACAGGCTGGTGGGGGCTAACAGAACTTGGTTGTGCAGGCCGCATAATCCTGTCATTGTCTCTCGGTCTCAGAAAACAAAAGACAAAGAGCCCCCCAGGCCCCATCACAGAAGCAGTGTCCCCCCCACCCCCCATCCTCCCAGACCAGCCCAAAATGAGATCCCATTTCTCTCCCAGTACTCTCTGCTTCTCACCTGTAATTTCACCTTTCCCAGTTTCTACCCGGGTGGGTTAATTCAGTATTTACAGCGCTGGACCTGACTGCCTGACAGACAGAAGTTGGGCTGCAACGGTGGTTCAAGGACAAGGGACATTATCATTTAAAACTCTCATATTATGTTGCATAGCTAGTGGAGGAAACATGTTGTTTTCCAGTCTTCATAGAATGTTCTAGAAGCTAGGAAACGCTGGTCACAAGGTGGCTGCTTTTGTCACTTTTGCCTGTTTCTTAGTTTTGTCCTGCTTCTCATTCTTACCTCGATCTGAACCTCCTGCTTTCGATTTTGATAAATCATTTCCACAAATTAGTGCATTAAAATGCTTTGTAACCTCTCTGTGGGCCAGGGACAGGAATGGCAACATTTCGCTCGGTGGTTCAGGGCCAAAATCGCTGCAATTTTTCGTGATAAAATGTGGTCACTTGCAAGGCCAAAGCTGTAGCTTTTGGCTCAGCGGACCTCATTCTTTCTGTCTGTAGTCCCTTGGCTGAGTGACAGCAAGAAATGGCTGTGGCTTTATCGGTGGAGGGTCTGCGCTATAGCTCAGGTACCGGGGGGGTGGGGGGCTCCAGCTGGTGTGTCTGCAGCCAAGCTCACAGGACGCTCGTGTGAGTGAGCGAAAGCCCCTCAGCTTTCTGGGGGGATGTCGGGATGTGGGGGGCGGGACCTGTCGTGCCGTTTTAGGCGTAATCCCATCAGCCTGTGCAAACAGCCTCAGACCACGGGGGCCACGGGGACCCCGGCGACGGAGAGCCAGCTGGGTCTGGGCTGTCAGAGGAACTCTGACTGTTTACGGCAGATCCAATGACCACTGACTCCCTCTGAGGAGGTCAAGCAGGGCAGGCCTTAGGGTCAAGCCAGCAGGCCTGCCTTCCATCATATCTTCTTTCTCTTCTTCCCTCAGTTCCTCCTTTCTACTTTCTCTCTTCTTCCAGATGCCACCTTCTGTTTCCCTCCTTTTTCCATCTGCTTTTCTAGTCACCACTGCTTGGCTTCCTCTCTACCTTATCCCTCTCTCAACGCCATCCATTTTCTTTAAGTGCTTGTTCTATTCAGGGTTGCCTGTCCCCAGCGGGAATAGCCCAGTATAAGGTGCCAACCCATTGCGGTACACACTCACACACCAGTCACTCACACTTATCTCCAATTATCCTCAGCATGTTTTTGGACTGTAGGTGGAAACCGTAGTACTCAGAAGAAACTCCATGATGTCATGGGGAGAACATGCAAATTCCACACACACATGTCATGGCAGAGACTCAAACCCTGGTATCATAGGCCACAGTGCTAACCACTGCACCACTGTGCTTCCCTTCTCTCGACTCTAAATCTCTCATTTAAAGCAAATATTGCTAAGGACATAATGGAGCCAAATGTGGATATGAGGGCTGTCAGCACAGTGTCTGTAAATGTAATATAACCCAAACTTCTGCCAAAGCCGGGAGTCTCCATCTCAAAGGGCATTCATTACTACGTACCATGCCAGAGGAAGGTGGGATGCCCTGGAATAGACACATTCCCCACACCCCTAAAAGACAAAGAAACAGAGAGTCAGGCAGCTTACTTTGACATACATCCGACAGGGAGATGGAGTCAAGGAGGGGAGGTGTCAGGTGACCATGAAGAATAGGAGGTGGTCACTATGCCAATACCACCTGAGCCCTTCTCTGCAATGTTAAGCTAAAGGGTAGGTCGAAGTGATACTGCTGTTTGTTGAACAGTGTACGGACAGGATGTCTTTGTATCGTTAGCATTAGCAGAAATATATTTAGTGCATTTGTATATAGAAGGAGCTGATTAAAGTCATTGTGTACGGCTGACCCTTGTTTTTTGGTGTCTTAAGAATTTATGCTTGGTTCATGGATTCGTGTGGACCACAGTGTGCCCAGCCTCACAACTGGAAACACCCCCTCAGATGTCAGCCAGCAGTTGGTATTGATGTGCAGTCAGTACTACATACCAGCACAGGGGTGATACTGCGTAATGCGGTAATTTGCCACAGCGTTTCTGTCATGGCAAATTTTTTCCTTTTTCGCAATGTAATGATTGAAGAAAAGCTCATGTCCAAACTCAAATGTTCCATTTCCAAAACATTTTCCAGGCACCTTTTATTCCTGGAGCATGTCCACCAGTGGGCTCTGCTCATGTGGT
The DNA here is from genome assembly GCA_026774425.1 of Petrocephalus zakoni. Taxonomy (NCBI): domain Eukaryota; kingdom Metazoa; phylum Chordata; class Actinopteri; order Osteoglossiformes; family Mormyridae; genus Petrocephalus; species Petrocephalus zakoni. Next base: position 9,757,392 of record JAODKN010000041.1, read on the forward strand.
ACGTGATTGGCTGAAAGTCAGATGTCCTCTGATCAGAGGCATCCCAGTTGTTAGTGGCCACAGGAACACTATTATATTTGAGCTGTGGAAGGTCAATAGGCCAGAGAAAGAGAGAGCAGAGGCAGTGAGGGAGAGAGAGAGAGAGAGAGCAGAGGCAGTGAGAGTGTGAGAGAGAGAGAGAGAAAGAGCAGAGGCTGTGAGAGTGAGCAGAGGCAGTGAGAGAGAGAGTGAGCAGAGGCAGTGAGAGAGAGAGAGAGCAGAGGCAGTGAGAGGGACCATGTTAACAGTAAGCTTTGGTTGACAAAGAGCTATTCATAAGAGGGTTAACTGATTAGATGAGAGGGGGATTGAAGAGAGAAATTTAGGCTTGGGGGTATGCAGGACCAGGGGCCTCCCTGACTTATGATTCTATTCAAATCAAAACACATCCCACAATGCACCTCAGCATCTCCCTCTAAAAATCATTTGTAAGGACTAAGAAAAACAAAGTATGGACCTTTCAAAGAGCCATGCATCTGTAGTCCAGCACAGGCTACCGGTGTTATTTCTGCACATAGAGTGTGTTTTTGCAGGGTATCCAAACTTTTAGGCCGAGAGAGGGCATTTGTGTACCAGTCCCACTCGGACCTGAAAATAGGAGGTAATCCCTGTTTAGTTTTAAGAGAATGGAAAGATTGTCTTCCTGAATGAAACATTGCGGGATAGACAGTGAGCTCACCGTGTACGAGTAGTGTGTCTCCGGGTGCCTGCTTAATAATAGAACTGAAGGGAGGAAAGGATGGGTGACATGGTAAAAGCACAAGGAAGTGACGTTAATGTTGATCAATCAGCTGAACATGTGCTCTCCCCACTCTATCAACCACACAAAAAAATCCACATGGAGCCCACCCTCTCCATCCAGGATGAAGCTATGTAATGAGGCTCAGCTAGTGTGTCCCATTCATTATCTTCCTGTCTGAGCTGGGTGTGTTACATCCAGGACACAAATATATGTGGTCTGTAACTCTTTAATTTAAATCAGAGTTGACATGTATTCCATTGTCTCTTTGGTCAGCGACCCTTACTCATTCAAGGGGTCCACATTACACAAGGAACCCAAGGAAGACGTGCATTCTGGGTCTTAGCATAGGGTCAGATCAGTTAGAAAAGGTCATGGCTTGCTTCCGGGTGCATGATCGTGCTTTACTTATAGGAACGCGTCCATGGCCTCCTGGAATGTTGCGTGTGTGCTTGGCCAATCAATGACCCAACCGCAATGTCAGGAATTTACCAGAGCTGGCCAGGTAACATAGGCCATGACATGACAGAAAATTTGCAGAATTGGGTTAAGGTATTGAGTAGGGGGGCTGTGTCTGGAGCAAACTGTTGATCACTGGTTTGATGCATTCAGATGAGTGTAGTCTTTTTCTTTTCCTTTTTAGAGAACTGTAGAAGAATCTAACAGGGGTAAAAAAAAAAAAACTATTGTGATGTAGTCATCACCCCCAAAATGAGTGAATGAGAATCTTTTTTGGCGCCAGCTTTGGTTAATTATTGTTCTTCTTTTGATTGAATTATCTGGAACATCTTACCAGGATGTTGCTGGGGGCATTTTGGAGGTGCCACATTTACATCTCAAGAAATCTGCCGCCTTCACTTTGCATTGTCTGATGAGAAATTCAAACAAAAACAGTGTTCCCCATCTTTTCCACGCTCTCTCTCAAACTCTCTCTCTCTCTCTCTCTCTCTGTCATTTTCTCTCTCTTTCTCTCCCTGCCTAAGCATGTGTTTTGCCATTATTCAAATCAAAACATGTTTTTTTCTCAGTCTGTAATTTTTCAAATCACAACAAGGGCACACATCACCCTCCCCATGTTTTATCCCAGGGCGTTTCTACAGCAACTGGATTCAGATCCAGACCTTCAGTAGAGGGAATTTTTGGTGTCATTGCTATGGTAACATGAGAGAATTGAGTTGGTGGGCCAGGGGCGGGTGGGGTGTAGTCTGGATGGGTGGGCAGCTGGGGGACAGGGGTGGGGGGATTGTAGAGAAAGGGACAGGGTTAAGTGTCCTGTAGTGAAATAAAATTCCCTCGTAGTTCACACATGGATGTGTGTGTGTTCTTTCACATTCTGTGTGTACGTGCATTCTTAGCTGTTGCTCTCTTTTTAAAGAATTTATAATCAAAAGGTGATTACAGCTCCTCTAATTCCAGTAATGTAACTGTTTCTTCTCTGTAATCACACTCAGCATAGAGTTTAACTGAGGATAATAAGTAGACCCCACATTGCGGGAAAGCTGTTATCGTCCCACCTGCTACCGTGTCTGTGCACACCTCCACCTTCCCGTGGCTTCCAGATTACTGCACGATCTTCTTCCCACGATCACTTGCTTCCGTGGGCCTGTCAGGGCGGAGCCCATCGATAGCTAATGACCCGGGCAGGCCTACGGCCAGTGAAATGACGCCTATGATGTCGGGTAAATTGTTAGTCCCTGGACCGCCCATTCAGACTGTGCCGGCTATTTCACGGAGCCCTTGGGATAAGAGTTTGAGAAATGAATTTTAAGACTTCCTCACCCCACAGCAGCTGCCGGTCTCTGAGAGCACCTCCTAGACAGCTGAATGGATTTATTACTGTAGTTAGCTTTGATCTTTCCTGGCACTAAATCAACTGGAAAGTACAAAGATTTTTGTTAGACAAGCAAGTAAAGATACAGTTACTTATTTGCTCTTTTTTTAGCTTTTATTTGAAAAAGTCTAGAATGTGTATATTATGAACCCGGTGTGTAAAGATGTGGGATATTATAATCGGACAGCAGCCACTTTGACAAAGTTTGATGGGTAAGGAAGCTTGTTAACCTGCATGTGCCCTCCCTACGGGCCACCGGAGCTGACATGCGTCCAGCGGGCCGCTGGTCCTACGTCTTGGCCCAATTCATAAAATGCACTTTCCTGTCGTTTAAACAGCCAGCATTTAAAAAGGGTTCCATTGAGGAAGGACGCGGGAACCGGTTGGGGGGGGCAGGGGGTGGCTTGTTGCTCAGTCACCAAGCAACCAGGAGATCAGATTTCAAAGCCCAAGAAGTTGTACGGAGAATAATGGGAAGGAGAGAAGGGTTAGTGTGTGGTGTGTGTGTAAGAGAGCCGGGGAGGTGGAGAGGGACCGAGAGGTACAGGGAGGCGCCACAGTGCCTGTTTACATTCAAATGTGAGCAAGAAACAGATCCCTGTCCTCTTCAATGAGGAACTGATCTTGAGGGCGAAGTCGACACCAGAAACCTCTACACGGATCATGCTGTGTGTGTCCATGGGTGTGCCTGTGAGTGTGTGGTTTTATCAGTATATGTATGGGGTAAACTCACATCGTTTCACATACCAGTGTTCTTGTTTGTATGTCATTTTGTGTAAAACGGCAAACGGTGTTAATCCTCAAATATGCATTAAAACATCCATTTAATATGCATTAAAACATCCATTCCATTCCATTAAAACATCCTGATGGAATGTTATGAATCTGAAACTGAATATGTCACATTGTAACGTGAACAATAAACAAACAGTTTTCTCGTACACAAGTAATACACATCTATTTTTATGTTATGTTCCCATATTTCAGATTTCAGAGTTAGACTTTTGCAGTGTCAGAAATATAATATGCACATGTAAGTGTCTGTGAGATGAATTTTATAATATTACATATTAAATGCAGTTGTCTTCGATTAATTCGTTGAGGTCTTTCAATGCATACGGATTCTGAAGCAGAAAAATGAAGCATCTTTCTGTGCTCCTAATTGCCGGTTAGCCAGACCATTGGATGAAAAGCTGCACCCCAGTGGTGCTGGAGTCTCACATGACTTACATACTTGCGAGACCAAACTGGTTATAAGCTCACAGGTTGTAGTGTGGCATTTTAAAGGCCAATCAAACCACTGTGATTTTTACTTTCATACTGTACACTGCTTCTGTAGCAATTCTGGGTCACCATCTCTTTCGAAAAATAAACAGTTGCATTGTCAAAAACAGAGCCAACATTATTACAGTATCAAAATTACACTACTGGCAGCATGGAATTGCATCTTTAAGAAGTAAACATGGTAAAGATGCAACTAGCCTGTAATTCAGTCTCATTCTGTCTCATTCAGGTCGTCCTCCTAGTCCCTGTTTCTGGTCATACCCCAGCATAGCCTCTCATTCCTCTGGTGAAGCTGTGAAGCTTCTCTTGTTCCACAGAATTGCAGCTAAAGTGAGCGGATTTGGTCTGTCGCTCGATTCAGCTGAAAACAACTGAACCAATATAACTGCATTTTAAAGTATCTTTCACAATACAAGCTTCAGAATATATGTCTGGTTTTTGGTCCTAGCCATTCCACATATTAAATTAGGGCTGTCAGATCTATAGGAAACTGGCAAGGGCCTTCTGACTCTGTGCACTCAAATCCCCCATAAACAGGACTCTACTGATATATACGTATAATCAGACAAAACACAGCTTAAGTCAGGAATGTGTTTCCCCTCTATTTCATTGTATGGTCGCTTCGTTAATTACATTCTAACTTTCGTTTTACTTTGCATGCGGGCCACAGTGGTTTATGGTACATTGCTGATTTCAGAGGGTCTTCAAAGATTCTAGGGAGTGCACAGAGAACCGGTCAGCGTGACAGTCTCTTGTGGGTAATCGTTAGACATTTCAGCAACTTGTCTTCAGACATCAGGATTCAAGGTGTTTTATTGGCTATGTGCGACGAGTGCATCGGGGTGCTTCCTCATTTAGCCACTCCCAGTAGAGAGAAAATTCACATAAAGTGCAAACTCCAGTTATATTCCAGCAGTACAGCTGAGCTGTTCGTGATGTGGACAGCTTGAGGGGGGGGGATGATACTGCTCTTGAATCTTGAGTCATTGGTCTGGTGCTGCAAAAGCTCCTACCAAACTGTGGGGTTGAGGACAGTTCATGGGTAGTTTGGGTCCCCTAATTTAATGAATTCTTTGAAAAAGAACGACATCTCAGAGCTGAACCTTCATGTTATGATATTGATAACTTATGCCAGTATAGTGGGGACCCCCAGACAGTGCACATTTTTATTCAAATATAGACTGATATAGACTGACTCCGAGCTCGGAAGGAGCAAAAACATGGTCTGTCTGCGAGGCTCTGAGGACACTGCCCTATGCTAACGCTACTGTGCTAACAAGGCCTAGCCAGGGCCGACTTTAGCTATAGGCAGAGTAGGTAGCTGCCTAGGGTCCTCGAATTACTTGCATTGCAGAGGATGGTCATCAGTTTTATTGGTAGGGGGCCTCCCACATAAAGATTTGCCTAGGGCTCCAGAAAAAGTATAGTCAGTCCTGGGCCTAGTGATTTATTTACCAATATTCATCCACCTACAATTCAATTAATTAATTAATCAATCCGGGTATCTTTCTGTGAGATAAAATGCTGTGCACCATTTTAAACCAATACAGGACGTGATTTGCATGTCCCTGATTTCTCCACGTTGAAAGTAGCGATGCTAAGCACATTCCCTCCCGAGCTAATGGGCTGGGGTTGCTAAGCGCCGCCTCCTGTTTCGCCCACAGGCCGGGTTTCGCTGAGCCGCGGGGCCTCGCTGCTAGTGCAGGGCCTGCGGCTAGAGGACGAGGGCTGGTTCGAGTGCCGCATCCTGATGCTGGACAGAGCCACAGACGAGTTTCGCAATGGCACCTGGACCTTCCTCTCCATCACAGGTGTGTGTCCCGCCCGTGCTTTGGACACACACAGCAGTAGCACAGTCAGAGTGAGAGTGAGGTTTATGTGGCCCAGTAAGTTCACACATACAGGGAATGCCTGTCCAGATTCCAGTGGCTGTCATACAAACAGTAGGTATAGACACAGTAAAGAGAGAACGAAGGAACCAACCAACCAACAGGAACCAAAAACTCCCAAGTAAGGACCCTTTGGTCAGCTTGTCAGCTACACAATAACATGCTTCCATGACACTGAACCAGCACCAAGGTCTAAGCTCAGGTTTTATGCCAGTAGGTAGCGTGGTAGTTATAGGCACTGAATTACTGAATTCCACCCATCTTTCCATCTTCCAGCTGTTTATCCTGGTCAGTGTCATAGGGGGTCTGGAACCTGTTGGGTTCAGAATTGCCCCAGTCAATAAACAGCTGTATGAATGGCTGAAATTATAAGTCTTTGTGGCCAAAGTGCTGGCTATGCATTGCTGTAATGTGTCACTCAGAGTCACAGCGGCAGCACCTGTGAAAATCAGACCAGCCATTTTGTCCCCTTTTGTCCTCTATGATTCGCACTTTCAGAAAACTGAAGGGAAGAGACTTTCTATACTGCACCCAGCAGAGTAACAGGACAGTTTAAGCATCTTTTCTCAAACTCGTGTAGCCAGATTGGCGTACTAGGATCTTCTGTTGTGCTGCATTAGACAGGGAACCCTGTTGCAGCCTTTCAGGAGGTATTGCATAATCCACTCTGTTTTGGCTCCACTTGCATGCTGGCACAGTCAATGCCTGCTGTGCTCTACTCAAGACAGCTGTCAGCGCTCCTATCAGTGCTCCTGACAGCACCAGGGGTGCGCAGATGCGCTCGGAGACAGGCCCACGTGGCTGACACTCTCAGCAAGTCATGTGATGGAGTCACGTGACCTGGCAGAGAGTCTGCGATGGAGCCTAAGCGGGCTTTTTCTAGAGCAGTGTTCCTCAAACCAGTCCTTGGGGACCCCCAGACAGTGCAGGTTAGGGTTCCTGCCAGCTTCTGATAGGGCCAGAGGAACACGATGGGAAACACAGTACTAGGGTGTCCATCTGCCAGGTGATGGCCGGGGTGGAGAGCAGTAACCTGACATCAGGCTTCCGTGTAAAAGTACACAGAGCCAAACTCCAAGTCAAATATACATGAACATGTGCAGTTCAGACACAAAATTAAGAAACACGGACCTACACTCATTCTATCCTTTCACAGACCCCCAGTTCTCCGAGCCCCGGACAGCACATACTCCTGCCCCATCGCTCAGTGATAAACAGGCTGGCTGTCTTGTTCGAAGGCATAGTAGGATACACAGTCGGAAAGCTGGCTCTGGGCCCACAACTCTTCAGCTGGCATTTAGCTACCGGTGTAAGATCGTTTACATGTGCTAGCTCACGTTTCAAGTGGTACTTGTGTTCAGGTGTACATCCTCATAACCTGCCAAGTCTCAGCCTCCAAGGTGTCCCAACCGGATTCTCAGACCAAAACAATTGAAGGATAATTCAGAATCCTTTATATTAGATGCTTGGGTCTGAGCGGGACAGGAGCTACTGGTTAGCTTGAGCTTTGTCGTAATGGAATTAGAGTAAGGAGTTAAGCCTGTGAAAGTATTAGACTTTGAATACGAGTAACTCCACCCACTCTTCTCCAGCCTAGACTGACTGACACCTGCATCATTTATCTTTTTGCTTAATCTTTTTGTTTTGTTTTGTTTAAATATAAAATGAAGGCATTTTAGTTCCCAGATGTTTTAGCATCCAAGCAAACATCAGTATTAGGCAATTTTTTCTGCCACTTTTATCCAGTATGACTTATAGTAGAGGGAAGAGATACAATTTATGTGTGTTCCCAGGGATTTGAACTCACAACCATAGTGGACCATTGAATGAGGGGTAACAAATGACTAGATACATTCTCTATTTGATGGCATGAGCAAACTAATGGTAATAATGATTTCTGAAGTAGTAATTGGAATATAACTATATTGTGACACTGTTTTAAGAACATTATAGCATGGCAAATTATATATAATTATTTTAATTAAAGAAGAAGTAAACTTAACTGCATATCATAAGTATTCTAATATCCTTCCATCTTCCATGTTCTCTTATCGAGTATGGCATCTGAACGAGCCGGGACCAGGGTACCATCTGGATGGGATTCCAGTCCATCACACTCACACATCCTGGCACACTCACACAATGGACAATTTAGAAACACCATGTCCCCTAAATGCATGATTTGCGATTATGGGAGGTAACTGGAGTACCTGAAAGAAACCCCTTCACAATGAAATCCCTTCCCATTGCAGAGTGCCACCTATATTCTGATATCATTTATATAATTTTAATTATATAAAGCATTACTTATGAAATATTGAGACGAAAATTATTTGGGTGCTGGTTTATGTCGCTACTACTACCACAAGGAATAGTGGGATTTTATGTCCAAGATCTATGCAACTGCTCCATGCACCTTGTCACCTGTAGCTTTAACCGTCCTTCTACCATTCTTTGGGAAGTTTTGTGATGTTACTCTAAATGCTAATGCTAAATTTAGCTAAATGCTAACTTAATTGAAATGCTAAATTTAGCTAAATGGGAACTGTGCCATGAACCTATAGATGCTTTAACAATAGGACTGCTATGTTCTCGGGGAGTTTCTTGATGCCATGCTGTCTTTTAAAACCTCAGTCTGTTTTTCCTGCCACAGCTCCACCTGTTTTCGTCAAAACTCTGCCCCTTTTCCTGGAGGCCCTGCAAGGCGACTCTTTGGTGCTCACGTGCAGTGCCCATGGCAACCCTCGACCAACTGTAACCTGGGAAAAAGATGGCGCTCTAGTTGAAAAACAATACGGGCTTGAGGTGGGGGTGCCCATTTGTCAGCTGGGTGATGTTCGGGAATTCTGAGCTGGATGATCTATTATTGAACACAAGTAATGGAAGCGCGTTCCAAAAAATGTACCAAGCTAATCATGACGTGAACACCCTACTGTCTATTTTATAGCTACCACAATGTTTACATTACATTATAATGTTTAAATAATTTAAACAGTCTACAGTTGTTTACAAAACAGCATAACATAAAACAACAATAGAAGTATGACTTCATAATTGTTATGAGGCTTCATAACAATTCATAGCTTTTTACGCAGTTATTTGCCACTAATGGTTGCTGCATTTAGCTAAATGAGCATTTTGCTCTTTAATAATTAAACGTAAATCTTTTTTTGTTTGTTTTTTTGTGCCTCACAGATGCTCAATGGTACTTTGTCATTAGTCCCTGTGACTAGGGAGATGGCAGGAATGTATAGATGTCACGTCTCCAACTCTGAAGGAAATTTGACTCACACTACACAGCTGCTGGTCAAAGGTATGTGGCCATCCTCCTGCACCCAGGGGGCATAAGGAAACTTAAATGAATGTCTCCGGTGGAGGTGATCTATTCAACTGGGACTAAAATTACCTCAAGACGGACACATTAATCTTCGAAAAAGCATCCTAATTCACACACAACTAAATTGACCATCTGCTTACAGAGATTAGTTGGAGACAGTGCTTGCATTGTGCTTTTAGAATGCTTCAAAGTTTTTGTGGTTTGGGAGAAATGCTCAGTGCGCCATCTAGAGGCGGTGTTTGGTATCACCTTTTATGCTAGCCAACTGGTCAATAATGTTGGATGCATTGTTTTTATCGATATAGTGCCAGTAACAGGGCACACATGACAGATGGCAGCTAAAAGCCCAGATGATAATGCTAACATTTGCCATGTATTTCTCCATTCCTAATTAGGCCCTCCTATCATTATCATTCCCCCGGAAGACACCATTCGTAACATGTCCCAAGATGCCGTGCTGCGGTGCCAAGCGGAGGCGTACCCAGCCAACCTGTCATATGTGTGGGCCAAGGAGGAAGAGAATGTCTATCACTGGGAGTGAGTATTGGCGAGTTCCAGCACAGAGCTGCAAATGGGCTTCTCCACAGCGCTGCCTTAATAGCTCTTGGCCATTACCTCAATGGTTGACCTTGGAGGCATTAAACCCAGCACCAGTGCTATGCTGAGACCGTAATCAGTGCTCGTCCCATCTTCCGTAACATGCTGCGAATCCTGTATGGGAATTGTGACTCACCTGTGCTTTAAAAGTGGAATCAGACTGTTATTAGCTTGGTTGGCAGCACAGTATCTCTTTCACGGGTGACAGAGCTTTTATTATACTCTGTAATGTCTTTCTAAGAGACTCGGTCTTTGTCCTCAGGTCTCTCAAGTCCCGTGTGAAGGTCCTAGTGGATGGATCCCTCCTTATCCCCAACCTGGTCCCAGAAGATGCTGGGAAGTACACCTGTACGCCCAGCAATGGGCTCCTGACTCCGCCCTCTGCCTCAGCCTATCTCACTGTGAAGCGTAAGTGGGGCTGTGTACGTATAGCTGCACATCAGTGTGTAACTGTGTTCGCGTGTGGTTTGTTGTCAAGCTGTATTCTGTCTATAGACAGATTCAAACTTCACGCCCTTTGTTATTGACTCTCAACGCAGGTATTTTGCATCAGAGATCCTTCCATCTGCCATTAACCATTTATCCAGTGCAGGGCTGTGATGAGCCTGGAGCTTATCGCAGTCACTGCAGGGCATAAAGCAGGGGAATCCCTGGACAGTATGCCAGGACACCACAGGATACACACTCACATACACAAACGCACACTATACACACAGAGATTTCCTAGGGCAGGAAAGGCTGTGTGACTTACTCTTCCGTGTCTCGCTTCCCATTAGACCCTGCCCAGGTGGTCCGGATGCCTAGGGAGACCTACCTGCCCACCGGGATGGTTGGGGTCATTTCCTGCCCAGTGCGAGCGGAGCCCCCAATGCTGTATGTCAACTGGACCAAAGACGGGGACGTCCTAGACCTTGACATGGTATACCAAATGACAAATACTTTCTGCTGGTTAGACTATCGGTTGTTAGCATTACTTGTTGGTGTCACCAACTGATTTCAGTTCCTGTTCCACCTAGCACCCGGGCTGGATGGTGAACTCAGAAGGATCGGTGTTCGTGGCTACAGCCAATGACAACGCAGTGGGCGTTTACACCTGCACTGCCTATAACAGTTATGGGACGATGGGCCGTTCGGACCCCACCTCGGTTGTTTTGCAGGTATACCGATTTGCTCCAGTAATTCTGAAAGGCTGTCTGCAGAGAATGAGTCTCATTTGCTGTCTGCTTCTGATCTCACCCACTCGGGCAGGACCCTCCCTCATTCAAAGTGCCCCCCCGTGCTGAGTACTTGCAGGAGGTAGGTCGGGACCTGATCATCCCCTGTCAGGCCAATGGAGATCCAGTTCCCAACATCACTTGGACCAAGGTACGTCTTCATCAAATTTACACAGACAACGCACAACAGTGTACAGTATATCCTAATACTGAGTTCCTTGGCCTTAATTTGATAATTTAATACCTGAATTTTATTTACCTTCATTTATTTGTGCTTAATTTTTATTTTGACTGTGTTTCTTATGCCTTTAATAGTTCTACATTCTTTTAATTATAAATTAAATCCATTTAAAATGTAATTTTATGGAATATTAGTCCCCTTCTTCCCCAGGTGGGACCTGTTCCACGCTCCCCATTCACTGTAGCTGCCAATGGCTCTCTGGTGCTGCGTCCTGTCAGTAAAAGCCACCAGGGGGCGTGGGAGTGCCGTGCCACTAACCGTGTGGCCTCCGCAACCACCAACACTATTCTCCTTGTGCTAGGTGAGGTTGGGGTGTTCTTTCTAGCGGGCTCAGACTGTGTTACAGTTTTACCGTTTTTTATATGGAAGCAGACTTAGGCACAACACTGTAAATTCTACATATGACATAATCCTTCTTAAGGGTCTTTATCTCAACAGGGCCCTTTCAGTCACAAGTTCAGGCCTTATAAGGAACATGCTTAAGAGGATTATCAGTGTATGAACAAAGGGGTTTACAGGTTCTCCTGCAGGTTAGCAGCACAGACATGTTAGTACATTATGTGGAGTCATGTGGATGACAGTTTAGTCTCTTTGTTCTTCTCATCTCCTTTCCTCCTTTGTGTCCTCTTTCTCTACCAAGGCACAAGCCCCCACGGTGTGTCCTCAGTGTCCATCATCCCAGGCGTGTACCAGGCCAACGTGTCCTGGGAGCCAGGCTTTGATGGAGGCTACATTCAGAAGTTCTCCGTGTGGTCAGTGTCCTGGTCCATAGTGTTAATGTTCAGCAGTGCTGGGTTGGGCTGTGTCCTGTTTAGCCATGCCATGTTATTCCTCCCTCATTCCCTTCACCTCTTTCTCACTCTTCTTGTCCCCTTCTCTCCATGACCAGGCTGAAACAGGCGTCCAGGGGTAAGCACGAGTGGACCTCTCTTCCTGTGCCCCCCTCCAGCTCTTCCCTCTTGGTGACCGGCCTGCTTCCTGACACCAGCTATCAGTTCAGCATCCTACCCCAGAACAAGCTGGGATCTGGACCCTTCAGTGAAATCATCACGGTCACAACCTTGAGTTAGTGTCACCATAAACTGAGTAGGGATGTTGTTGGAGGATCTGATGCTTACTAGTTGGGGGAAACGGTCTTTCACATCAGAGCTGCTGTGATGGTGTTCACGATTGGGCGATTGTTGCTCCATTTTTGCTCCAGTACCACTGGTCTCCAGAGCCATCTGCTAATTTTTTCATTCTCTGTCAGTTCCCCCTACAGATCCACCCATAATGGTGACTTCAGCACCAAAACTGCCCCCGCCATCCTTCCTGCTGGTCAATCAGACCTCAAAAGGCATTTTGCTGCAGTGGGTCCCGCCCCCGCCTCAGTCTCCACCAATCACTGGCTTCATACTGCAGGCCCGGCAAGAGAAAACCGAGTGGAGGATCCTCAATGGGGCCATCGGTGGAAACAGCAGTGAGATACTTGTGGAAGGTTTATTAAAGGTAAAATATGAGCTTTTGCTAAATGACTGTTTTTGTGTTTAATACATACTAAATATATATGCTTAACATATACTAAAAATGAGTTATACTCAGGGTGCTGTGATTGGCCCAGTAGGTGGCACCGTGCCTCATAGTTTCCGGGTCATAGGTTTGAGTCCCCGGCTTCCTGTGTATGACGTTTGGCATGTTCTGCATGTAGTCACAGGGGCTTTTTGCCCAGATGCAATAAGCTCCTTGCATTGTCTAAAGCAGACAGAACCCCCAGACTGTCCATGTTGCTGCTCCTTCCCACTAGTGCCCTGGAATAAGTTTAGTAAGCTATTGTGAGAGATGGATGGACAGCTTAGCCTCAGAGGAGACAATAGCATAAAGATGCTACAACAGTGTTGCATTTAAAAGTTTAATGGGATAGAAACCTTTGTGATATCTGATATGTAATTTCTCTGTTAGGTTCCCTTTGGCACCCAGGTTAGGACAGTGCTATTCTAGCAGAGATTTAATTTCATGTCTAGTATGCATACACAGAGGTGCCTTAACATGGTCAGAGGCCCCTGGGCTTCAGCCTGGGTAAGCCCGTGCAAGAAATTGCCGCTGTGCATACTCCCCAATTGCCCATTAGTCATTATGGCGGAAAGCATTACTTTGGTGTTTCACTTGGTTCTTCTCCTTGTTCTGCCTCCATTTTCTCAGGACTCCGTCTACGAGCTCCGGCTGCTGTCGTTCCGAAATAAGGTGGTGGGTGAGCCCAGCGAGTTGGTCAATGTCTCCACCATGGGTAAGGTTACCCCTCTACCAAAATCCCTGTTATCGCACTGTCATTGCAATTAAAGTGGAAGGTCACACTTTGCTTCATCACATACATCACTGCTGCCTGTCTTGTCGATACACATGGGTTGCAAGATGTGATTGAAAGTAGAGTGGATGAGCGGTGATATTATTCCTGCAATGGTGATATCTTTGATATCCCTGTGGTTGTCAGAGATAAACGGTGATATTCCAGGAAGATGAAGTGTTATGTCCTTACAGGCATGGAAATGTATCCGGCTCAAACAAGCCTGCTGGATTTCATCCCTGAGCCGCTGCTGGCCGGCGTGGTGGGCGGGGTCTGCTTCCTCTTTGTGGCCATCATTCTGTCTTTGGCAACAGCTTGCATCATGAACCACAGGAGGAAGAGTCGTCACAGACGCCGGAGGGATGGTAAAGACAGGAGCCTTAGTGTGGGCGGGACAGTGTTCTGAGCCAACCAATGGGTTTGCCCCTTGTTCTGACTTGACATAATTGCAAAATTTTTAGAGCTGGTTATTTTAGCTTTAGCATTTAGCTCAGGTCACCACATTCAAGAGTACCGCACATGTTCATCCTCCAACAATGAGTTCTGCAGCCCTGCATAAACAAAACACGCACAGCAGTGAACTTTCTGTCCTTTTAGAGCGAGGTCACCAGTTACATCTCCTCTCACTGCATTTAGCTGAAAGCTAATGTCCGTTGTCGTTGAGTTGCCCAGTGTGTCAGAAAAGCTCACAAAATTCCATTGTGGCCCATAATTGCTTTCTCGCAAATGTCATTGTACGCTATTGTGTATGCAAATGTAACATCTCGTGCCTGTGGAGAATTCTGAATTTTATAACGCCGAGGCGTGGTTGGCTTGTCTCGGTGAGAAGCTGGCCGACTTATATGAAAGCAACTTGCATAAAAAGAGACACGGGGATGTTACAGCTCTCAAAGACTGGGCCTGACAGCATTCTTTGAAGCATTATCATTCTGTCCTTTGTCATCCTTGGGTGTCTTTAAGTTGGATCTGTGTTGATGTCATTCTGTTCTGGCATCATTTTATAATTTGTGTCATTGTGTGACCTTTGCCCCCCAACCACCTTTTCAGATCTCCCCACTGCCCTGCAGAAGAGTCCACCTCCAGAGTAAGTGTCCCCCTGTCTCTCTAACTGTCCCCCCTGTGTCATTCACCCTGGACAGTGTATACGAGCCCTCACAACCATCTTGTCCATTGTTGAGAGTAACATCAGGAAGGAAGAGGGCAAGGGTTAGGCCTGTAGATTGTCCCTTCCCCGCTACCTGTTGCATCAATAGCAATAGGAAATAAGGTCTTTTGATAAACTAATGACTTGGCATTCAAAAATATGAAGACAAATGGGAGGTTCATACTAGAGCTGTGCTGTTGACTATTGAATTTACATGGCTCTGGGTCAGATTGTATGTACTTTCTTTGGTCTGGTCTTCTAAAGAAGTTAACAATCACTTACAAACTTCGGACCCGGTGCCTTTTTGTCTGTCTTCATGCTCCTTGTGTTGGGTTGGTGGAGCTTGCCCCTGGGGGTGAGTGGGGTTGGCGTAATGGGTTGACCAGCACTGAATCAGTTAGTAGGATTTTGTGTGTGGTGAGAGATTTTTGTTTGAAGCATTCTGCCTGATCTCGCCCTTCTCCTTTCCCCTTACCCTGTGTGATCCCCTCACTTTCTCTCCTCTCTCTCTCCCTGCCTTCTCATTCACAGAGCTGGCTCGCCTACTGACAGCCCAGATAGTGTCTTAAAGATGAAGCTGTGTCCTCCCCTCTCCTTCTTCCCGGGCTCCTCCTCCTCCCAGTCAGTCCGCTCGTCCTTCGACAAGGGCAGTCGCAGCGAGTACCAGGACCAGCGCCAGCAGCTCTTATCCAGCTCCTCGCCCCCTCCACGCTACACCTTCTTTGAAAGTCACTTTGGGGGTCTGCCCCCACCAGCTCTGGCCTTGGAGTCCATATCCCGTGGCCCTGATGGACGCTTTATTGTTGAACCCTACGAGGAGGGATCCACACCAGCTCACATCAAAAAAAGCCTAAAGAAAGACTTTCCACAATGTACAGCAGATGAATATGGTTCTAAGGAACCTGACCAGGTTTCTCCAAGGTCTGACTCACCATCTTCTGAGAAGGACGCAAAGAAGGATAGACCTGTGGTGTTGTCTGTGGACATCCCAGGAGACAACCAGTCTCAACACTCTCCTGGACGGGTGAAAGCCATGGCCAAGAATTTTTCCCGCCATGGCTGCTTCTACTCAGATGATGAGCAGGGCTACTCCGAAGGACTGCTGGACCAAACCAGCTTCTACTCTGACAGTAGTGAAAGAAGAGCCTGTGACTCACTGAAGAAGTACCGTGTTTCCAGTTGTCGGGACAACCCCTTCCAGACCTTGAGAAACCAAGTCAGGAATGTGGAGCACAGGCAGGACAGGAGGAGATATGATGCTTCCAGCTGCCTTCCCACTGGGACCTTGAGGTCGAAGACAGATTGGAGGCGAGAAAGCGACAGCCTGAGCAAGTGTCTGAAACTTGCCCAGGAAAGGAAGGAAATGGAGAAGGAACTGGAAAAGTACACAAGCAGCCGAAGTGCTCCAGAGAAAGTAAAAGAACCGCAGAAAACTGGGATGGAAGCTGAAGGAGAACCTGTGTGGAAACTACAAGATATCACTCTCCGTCCAAAAAGTGACAGAAACAACAGGCTGCCTGACAACAGGAAAGGCTGCTATTTTGGGAACACCAGCAGCCCAATGGGACAGACCTCTGCATCCTCCTCCTACATTCACTGGGACATCAGTCCTGTCAGCTCTGTCACTGGCCTGGTGCCCGTTCAAAGTCCCGCAGAAAAAGTTCCTTTGATGTCCCAGTGGTCAGCTTGTCCTCAGGGAGAGGCAGCTAAAGAAAACTCCACGGTTCTGGAATGTTCACAGTCACCGGCTACGCAGTGCACCTCACTCTCACTTTTATCCCCTGACTTAGGCAGCTCACCCATGTTTTCTGGAGACTTAAAGGGTACTAAGTCAAGGTACCCTGAGAGAAGGTTGGGGGTAGAGGAGGAGAGCATCTGCAGGAGGCTGTTGCCAGAAGAAGCCTCAACAGAAACGATCAGCAAAAAAGAAACTGATGAAAGAATGACTGATTCACATAGAGGGAACCTACAGTCATGTCCAACACCAGTATGTCATGAACAAGAGAAACTAAGGCAGGGGTCAGTCCCCCTCAATATGGAGAGGGAAACACAGAGGAGCTTCAGTCCTTATATGCAGGACTCGAATTCTGCCATGCAAATCACTGGAGGCAGAGCTGAAAGCAAGGATACTGATGGAGAACAGAGTCATTCTGAAAGTTCCACCTTGCCGTATGACCTCCGGAAAGCTGGAGAAAGAGCGGGGGTTATGACAGGACAAACCAAAGCTTGTGACAAACCTAATGTATCCCCATTGTCCCCAGAGTGTGAGAAGGAGGGTGTCAGGACACGCTCACGGAAGAGTGATAAATGCCTTTACAGTGACAGCCCTAGTTGTGTGTCTCCATTACCAATTACAGAAAATGAAGCAAACCAGTCAAGTTTCTCTTCAGCTAGAATGTCAGATTCATATAAAACTCTACATCAGACAAGTACAATTCTGGAATATCTGAGCCTTCCTGGTTTCATTGAGATGAATGTAGATGGCCCCGTTGATGAAAATAGCACTTCAGTAAGCTCAGAGCAGAGGTCTGAGAGTCTTTTACGAGGGGAACCAGACGTAGTTCCAAAGCACTGGGAAATTCATGAGTCTGATAGCGACGTAAGTAAACAATGTACTGTCATATTAGAGGACATCTTGCCTGAAATTACAGTTGAAGGTTCAGGTCAAGAGGATAGAAGATGTTCAGGTCTGAAACTTGAGGAGTCCAGAATGAAAGAGATGATGTCCGAAAAAAGCTCCAGGCAGCTGTCTAGTTCAGAAGAACAAGGGGAGCAGGTTTATTGTGAGAAGTCACAGGTACTTCTTACAGAAATGAACTCAACCTCGGAGGTGCAGCAAGCTACCGTGTCGGCTGTGCTTAGCACTGCGGCAGATTCTGCGTCGAACACCTCTGATTCATTTGCAAACAGACGGGAACCTGCACTAGCCCAAACCCAAAGATGTGAGACTCAGGGCCGCAGTACTAATAATGTGGCATCTAGGAGCCATCCAGCACCTGTACATTTGATGAAGAAGTCATTAAGCATGGGCCCAAGCAGATTTAACTATACTACAAGGCAGCCCTGTCCTCAGCTAAAAAAGTCCATCAGTTTAGGATCACAAAGATGGGAACACTCCGAGATCCCTCAGAATTACAGCTATGAAAAACATTACCAGGATGAATTCCTGCACCCTGATGTCAAGATGAAGTCTTTAAGCCTGGGGCGCGATTCTGCACATTCCTTCTCTTCCAGACAAAGCCACTTTCACCAAGAATCTGTCCCAATCCGACCTCAAAGCCACCCTGACCTCAAGAGCTCTCTTTCGGCAAAGATGTCCTTAACATCCCCATCTCAGCTGGCTAGTGCACCTATAGCCAAGGACCCACAGAATCAGCCATACCCCGTGGCCTCTGGCAGACCTCATTGCCTCGACCCACGCCGACAGGCCTCTGCCTTTCCCAATGCATCTCGCTGGCCCGTAACTTATCAGGATGCACTACGGTCTGTGCAGCACAGGACAGCTCTTCATGAATACCCGGGCCACCAGATGCCACCATGGCCTGTGGTGAGAAGGGAGTATCTGCGACCACCTGACTCAAAACAGGGGCCCCACAGAGCCTTCCTGCCCCGGGGCTACAGCTGGCCTTCACCCTACACCGCCCCATTTGCCCACCGGGAGCCAGAAGGGTACATGGGGAGAGCGGTTGAGTTGGACATTAGGGAGTGCAGAGACGGGAAAGAGGGGAGGGCCAGCTATGCCAGTCAGAGCAGCGGGAGGGGCAGCATGGGGCCCTGTTATACCCAAGCCCTGCTCCGTCAGTCCCTGTCCCTCACCCCCACCCTTACCGGCTCCCCAGAAACAACTGAGGAGACTAAGAGGCACAGTTTCATGGCAGACATGCCCAAAAATAGGCCAGCCAAAAGGTGAGGTTCTGCTTTTACAAGCAATATGGTAATAACTCCGGGGGGGGTGGGGAGAGTTGCAAGAAGTAATACTAGCCATTGGCAGGGTTCCCATGGATATTAGTAAAGTCAATCAATCTGATTAAAGACAGTTTGTCTTTATTTGAATGGCAATATAGAACGTTTGTAGGAATGTTTGATTACATACCTGAATTTAATAAGGATGCCCACAATAAATGCCTTTGTACATCTGCCACAAGGGGAAACACATCGGTAGACGAGAGCTATGAATGGGATGAAGTGGATTTCCGAGTGGATTCCAACACCCTAGGGGCAGCGAGTGCCACCCACAGCTATGGGGGGCAGGGGGGGGGCAGGTTGGAGCGATTGAGAGGCTTCAGGGAACTCCCGAGCAAAGGTAGAGTGATGACGCTGTAACATCGTAGCCTGCTTCATTTTGCTGTTACCACGTGGTCTGTGCATCTCTCTCTCTCCAGATGTTGTAATATTGTTCACATCTCCCCACCTACCCCTCCCCCCCTCCCAGTGGTACCTACCTCCACGCCTCACCCTCCACCTCTCCCACTCCAGACATGCCAGCATTGCCCCACTCAGGACTGTTTGCCCGGGCCGGCCCGCCTGTGCCTCCCCCCCGACAGGGCCTGTATGGCCACTCTCTCACTGAGGCCCGCTTCAATGCCCTTCGCCTAGAATACCAGGAGTACCGCCGTGCCCAGGAGTCCTCCCTCTCCCATGACCCACACCTGACCCTTGACCCTGACTCCGATCCTGACTCCAACACAGCGTTGCTCTGACAGTTGCTATGCTCCATCTGTCTGTCTTCTTCTCTCACTCTCTCCCTCCTTACCTCTCAGCTCTGTTGCAAACTGGTCACTTGTCCCCCTAGTCGAGCTGCAATAGCTTCCCACTGCAGGTTTCTCCGATGTAACTGGCCTGTACTGCTTGTGTACCGGCTGGGTTATTGGTGATTGCTCTCATCTCGTTGTCTTACTCCTCTCTCGCTATATGTGCTCTTATTTTACTTCAAAGACTCAAGTGACTTACATTCCCCGTACAACACTGTGTTAGACCAAAAATGAAAGGAGCAGACTCACGCATAACGTGAGATGTTCTTTTTGCAGTACTTGCTTTGCTAATTCTACGTCAGAATCTGTCAGGGAGAGGCCAAATTTTGAGCTGTCAGGGTGTACAGGGTCAAGGTGAATAAGCCCAGATTTTTTTATGTGTTATGAGGAACAACATGACATTGAATTCGTAGTTTTCCAAGACTCCAGGTGGTCCTCTCTTTAAGTAATAGCTGTTTAAGCTAGAGCAAACATCCTTTTTTTATGAAGACGCACTGACACACTTCCTGACTGGTCCTCTTAAGGTCCGTAGTAAACCTGGATTCAATGAGACCAGTCTTACCT
>JAODKN010000041.1:9798483-9815482 GCA_026774425.1 Petrocephalus zakoni
CCACCCACCTACCTAAAACCGTAAGGCAATCCCAAACTAAAAGCCCCTCCCCCCAATACTGGGGTCCCGGGCGCCGGCCGCCGCGGGGGGGGGGGGGGGGCCCTGGAGTATCCTGCCAGAGCATCAGAGCAGAGAGGCAGACGGAGGCGCACTGCAGCAGAGATAGCCTCCAGCATGCTCAGCACCACAGCCGCGTACCTCTTCCTGCTGCTCCTACACCGGGACGAGGTCGCAGCAGGTAAGCCTCCAACCGGCCCGCTCGGACAACTTTGAGAGGGGCGATCACCTAGGCGCCCGAACCCCCTCTCTTCTGGGCCGGTCACGAACAGGTGCAGCTGCCCCCTTGGGGTTTTTTGGGGGGCGGTGGGGGGGGGTCTTAGCACAGGGGAAAGTAGTCATTTTTCTGCATCCAGCCATCTTACAGTGCTGTGTCACTCGCCTTCGTCTGCAGTGTGTAAATCACCCCGCCGGCTGTGGGTTGACCCTGTGTGACCTTCAGTGCTGTGACCCATGTCTTCATGTATAAGCAAAATTTTTTCCTCTAGTGCTCAGTCACATTTTTTGACATCCAACAGCCCTCAGAACTGCAATCATCATTAAATGTATAATCTAAAATGGGGAGAGAATGTAAAGTAACCCCTGACACCACCCCACGCTCTCACCTCTGAACACGTGGACTGCTCTTGGTTTACGCAACTGCGATATTCACCACGCAACTGTGTTTTTATTCAGGTAAAAAGGCCTCGGATAGCAGGAGTACAGCTACCACGTGGTAGATCACATCTAAACACATTTTAATGAGGCTCTACGAGTTAGCATTGTAAGCAAATTATGTGCAGAAAAATGACAAGTATACGTGGCGATTGAATCTTAAATACAATACAGGCCACGTGCAAGGGTGAGGGGTAGTTGGTTATTTATACGGAATGAATATGGAATAAAAGCACTACCGGTTTCTTGAAAAGTGCAAGAACACATTGTCACCAGCAGGGGTCGCTGTGTTGTACATGTCTTCACCCACAGATGTATATAAGGGGCATGCTGTTAATACATACGTGTATAACCAGTCTGTGACCAGACACATGTTGGAAACAGGGCACGTGACCATGTCATCCCACACATGTGACATGCGAATGTGTTATTTTCTGCAGAAAATTTTAAAATATTTGCAGAATTTATGAATAATGAAGACACAAGTATGTGTTGACATATTGCCCCAGGGGTGACCTATAATATTGAAAATCATAGCTAGTTCTGTTATTTCTACCAATAGACCCTTAACATAAAAATGCCTTTTTTATGGTAGTTAAATGTTTTGAGAGATTTGAAAAAGAGAAGAACAGTAATACAATAAACATTCTAACAATTTCATTCAGCATTTTGAAATCTTTGGGTGCAACCACAATCTTCTTATATTAAGTGCCATTTTAACCTACAGATGTAATCACTTATCTCTTATACTGTGTCCACTGTAAATATTTTAAAAATGTTAAATATTCCCGTCCTTTCATTTTTGGCTTTGGCTTTTCACAGTTCTATAATTAACAATGTATTGTGCTGTTGATGCTACAATGTGCGTCAGAGGCTCTTGGCCCTCTCTCTGGGGTTTTGGGTTCTTCTCCCCCTCTGCTCTGGGCATGTGCCGTCTACATATTTCCCTCACGATCGCATGGATTACCATTGGGTGCTGAAAACAAAGGGCCGGGTTCAAAGGGAGGGCAAATGAGCAGGGTAATTCCTTCGGCCTGCAGTTCACACAATCACAAGGCTCACGTTCTGCACTTGGCGGTCTCCTTCATTACTTTCTTTGTATAATGAGCCCTGAGTTCAGAGGTGGCCAGTCCCTGTAAGCAGAAATCTGACCTTTGCTTGCAATGTCGTCTGCTTTTGTAATACTATCCTATAATTGAGCCTGGGTTCAACCTGAGCCTAACTGTTATTATTTTAGATGGAACAAATTCTTCTAATACGACAATGAACCCAATTACGCCCTATGCACCTTTAATTGTGAAGACAATAAAAGGTAAGTATTAAGTTTTATATGTTATATATGTTAATGTATCACTCACCACCACCTTCCATAATGCACCCAGAACTTGTTGCGATAGCACTGTGCAAAGAGATGTCTCCAGTATAGTCACACATTAAGCGACATGGCGCTAAGGAGAAAGCATAGCAGCTGAAGGTGTCGATGACGCATTGTAGCAAATGCCTTAACCGTTACATTTCCTGAACTGTTTGATTATGTTATGCGTTGTTGCAATTTAGCAAACTGTACGTGAAGCTGAAATGAGTGACACATTCTCTTACATTTCATAAACGTCCCTTTCACTAACTACCATTGTTTGCCATTTGTGCTGTATTTTTTTGCGGATGGCGTCGTGAATGCGATCGCTTTAGATCAAAGCTCGGCAGAGACGATTGAAATCCAGACTCCTGGCTATGTTGACCTCTCCTGCACCGTGACCAGTCCTTTTGATGGAAAGGCAGACAGCATAGAGGGATACTGGACAAAGGATGGGAAAGAAATCAATCAGTCTCGAGGCACAATACGGAGGGAAACGGAAGGATATAATCTACAAAAAAAGCAAGTATATATCTCCCATGCTTTCATTTTCAATGAAAAGAAAAAGTGTCATTTAATTTTCACCATCAATGAGATGGCTGGCCCGTCACGTATGTTATTAACGCGGTAATATTTGATATATGAGGTCAATGTCACCTTTATATATAAACGAACAATCGACAATAGACTGCCCTATAAATAAAAGAGAAATCCTCCACAATTCCTGGTTGAAGAAAAACGGTTTTCAGTTTTTTACTGCTTTCAGACCTTCGATAATTATGACTGGTGGAACCCGAGACTGCAGCGGTAGTTCCCATAGCCACAAGCACTGGAACCGCACTGTAGGTGTGATGAACTTGAATCAGCTGCTAGATGTTTAAACTTGGTTGAAATTTTTTTTTCCATTTTTTTTTCTAATGTGAATAAACGATAATTGCGATCCCCCAGATGACTGAGAATTTCATCGTGTGACACTGCAGAAATATATTCATGCCCTCTATTTTTCTCATCTAATTAGAATCATCTGTATAAATTTGTATACGTCTGCTGAATTTAATGGCATTCTGTGTTCATCACTGGTACTCTGCTGTGTTTCTGTTGCAGGTTCTACATCAACGGTAGCAGTCTGGGAAATTATTCCTGTGTTTTCCAAAATGGAGCTAACAATGTTACCAAAACATTCACTATTAACGGTAAGATGGCTAATCTTTCCATACTGCTGACATATTTTTTTTTCGCCCCTCCAGAAAATCGTTTACATGAAAAGTGAAGCGGAGGTTTTGTAGCCGCAGTAAATTAGCTGAATAGTGAGGAACAAAGCTATGAGTTTTAGGTCGGTACCTGCTAAGCCGTCCCAGCATAGTTAGAGGCCGAATGGCAGCGGGGACAATGCTACCACCTAGTTACAAATAGTTACATTGCTAGGAACGAAGTTACAAACCATCCTGGCTTCTCATCACCAGCGGCACTTCTCCCCCAGTGTCTTGTACTCTGAGCTACATTTAAAGGTGTGCTGGACAAATGGCTTAGGACTCAGCATTTGGCCTGGGTACTGAATGGGTTTATTTATATATTTCAGCACCTTATCCCTGAATATGTTTGCTTGAGGTTGTGAAGTATTGGACCTTGTAATAGGTGCCGATGACTGTATATCTTAAAATGAATAAAAGCTTTGAATAGTTGTAAATTGCCGGTATCTGTTTAATCTTGTTTTCTTTTAGCACCATCCATGAAGGACAAGAGAGACAAGCCTATTGTCAGTTATTCTGGAGACTCTACTGTGCTGACATGTAAAATCCATTCAGCGCCACTGGTCTGGCAGTGGTACAGAGTCAACAGCACTAAACAGGTGGGATGGACAGCTCATGGGTGATGAAAGGAGTAGATAGCGTAGTGCAGTGTTTCCCAACCGGCTCTTTGGGGACCCGAACGCAGTGCACGTTTTTGTTGCCTCCCCAGCTGCTGGGAGCAAAAATGTGGACTGTCTGGCAGGGAGCAAAAAGACAGACCACTTAAAGTAATTTTCCGCTAAAAACCTGCTGCCAGGCCTGTCTGTATATCTACAATAGAAAAGCACCCACCCTCAAAATATGCTAACTGTAAGTGTTTGCACCTCCGAAAAGGTCCAGTGATCAAAATCCATTATCGTTCTTAATGCACAAAATAAGCTAAATTGGGCAAAGATTGCAAAAAATACCAACAGATAATGTCCCATTTATGAGCAAACTTCTAATATTTTTACTTTATCTCAGTTATATTCTAAGTAACTCTGACTCAGGGAGATGGAAAAAACTGGGAAAAAGCACTGTTTACAAATTCAGCGCCCCAGTACATTTTTGGCAAATAAATGGTCATAAAGCAATTATATTTTAGCATTTTACCACAAGTTTGTTAGTAAAGTCTTGCGGGTGAAATGTAGGTGGCATCATATGGGAATGGCAACCGGAGATATGTATGCAAGTGTTAAAGCACTTGCCCCTTCCATTGACTAGCCAGACCAGACGTTCTAACCTTATAGGGATTATATTTTTAGAAGCAGATTGGAAAACATTATTAAATGCAAATAGAAATCATGTACTTCTGAATAATTGACTGAGACTAATTTTTGTGGCATGAAGTGGCATAGTGGGGCAGGCAGGTGGTGTAGTGATTAGGGACGCAACTGTATAGTCTTAAGGTTGCCGGTTCGAGTCCCTGACCCGCAAGTACCACTGAGGTACCTGAGCAAGGTACCGTCCCCAGGCCCTGCTCCCCGGGTGCTCACGTAGCTGCCCCCTGCTGTGTCACATTGTCACATGGGTTAAATGTAGAGGACACGTTTCGTTGTTGCATGCTGTGGTGTCTCGATGATTAATCACCTTCATGAGCAGGACTAAAACACTTTGAGGTGTGTGGTTATATGAAAATAATCAACTCTGATTTGGAGTATTACATCAAAATGTCATTGATTATGTTCATATAACCGCACATTTCATTGTGGTATATCCCTTATGAGTGCATTTAAAAAGTATATATTAGCCTCATGACATCTAAGCTCAAGTCACTGATTTTGTTCATATTTAACATTAGCATTTAGGTTTCTATGGATTATGTGGCCGAAACTCACTTTCAGAGTGACTTAAAGGGGCTTTGAGGCCAGATGGTGTCAGATGCAAAGAGCAGCAGCAGGAGATGAGCATCATCATGGTCACAAAGAATGTTAGAAATATCACGGCGGCCAACAAGCGTCAGTATGCTAACAGCGCACGATAAAACTGTCAGCCAGTGACACCAGTGTGAATTCTCGGCTCAGATGAGCAAATTTCTGGCCCTTGTTTGAGTTTGAGATTTTACACAGAATGCTTCATGGCACTGGAGGGCTAATCTAATAGCTGTTTGTTTCGTTATTCACTGAAGAGGTGAAAGTTAACAAATTTTTTGTTGCATTTGAGTCAGTATTCTTATACATACTTAAAACTGTCCTCATCAAAACAAAAACAAAGCAATGTTCCTTATGCTTAGGAGATGATCAACGTGACGGATAGCCCACCTCGTTTCAAGGTGCAAGGTAACAAGAACGAGAGCCAACTCACCATGGTTAATCTCGAGGAGGAGGACACTGGAACATACGTGTGCGTCGCCGTCTATGCCATCGGACCTGTGCGCGGGGAGGTGACTCTGCGAGTTATCACCTTCATGGAGCCCCTCAAACCATTCCTGGCTGTCGTGGTGGAGGTGGTGCTACTAGTGTTTCTGATCCTGATGTGTGAGCTGCAAGGCCGGAGGAAGGGTGCGAAAGAGGTCACAGGTAAGAACGGCGCTTCCTACAGGAAATCACAGGGCATGGCGCAGCTCACAGAGCACGGTGCGGCTCACATGGCACGGCACAGCTCACAGGGCACCAGTATGATACGTGCACAGATAGAGGAAAGACACTGACAATGTTGATGCTGCTTTCAAAATGCCATTTGTCACTGAGCGGGCATATTCTTCACAGTGAGGCTGTGGGGTTGCTTTCTAAGGGGACTTGAAAGCTCGAGGGGTTCAAGTGATTATTAAATGGAGCCATCCCAGTCAAAGAAAAAAAAAGTCACTTCGTGTGGTCTGGATTCTAAATTGTGTGAAGTTTATTTAAACGCAAAATCATGTTTTAAATACATCCCGGTGCCAGTGTCTGTTCCATTTAACAAATTTTTTTCAAGGATCTAAAAATGTAGAACTCATGTAGTATACAGTGATAATTATTATGCAAAATACTATGAGATGCTATTATATGATTATACGATTGATATATTATGATGCAAGTGTAAACACTACAGGTAACACTTGATGGAGTGCAAATAATATAGTATTATGCTATAACTTATGTATTAATTAACCACAAACTAAGTCTTATTTACACACTGATCTCAGGTTAATACATCATTAATGAATAGTGACACATGTTTTATCTCAAGCAGTTACTAAATTTGTTACTATATCTGTTAATTCTGAAAACCTTTGTGAACTGCTAAGGAACTACTGAAGGAACAAGTAATTACAAGTAAAATATTGATCTCATGTTTGTTTATCATTAAGGAATCGTGACATCTTTTATGTGAAGTAGCAACTATATTCATGATTTGTACTTAAGTAGTAACTGAGTTATCACTAAGTATTTGTGCTTCGTCAAGTAAAGTCATCAACCATGTGACATATATACAATATCTGATTGTGTATCTTTGTATACATAGTGATATACGAGAACAGTATTCCAAAGTAGAATACTAGACATTTTGTATAATAGATCATTAGTAATGGGTGGTTCATAATAAAATCACCAACAATAATAACATTAATATCAGAAACTTGTCAGGAAATTGGTCTATAGCAACACATTTTAATCTTGAAAATGTATCTACTGAATAAAAACTGTTGTTGGGTTTCAAGTTTTTATGTCCATCCATCTTCCAGTCGCTTATGCTGGTTATGGTGGCGGGGATCTGGGTCCCATCCCAGAGGGCACAGAGCACAAGGCTGGGCTACGTCCTGAATGCCAGTCTGTCACAGAGCACAGACACGTACACACATATACAGTGTGCAACTCGCCAATTAGCGTCCGTATCTCTGTGCTGCGATAGGACCCCAGCACGACACAGGCACAGCAGCGAAGCCCCCAAAAATAGAGGTGTGACCCACGGCACCTCCCATGTCCTCTAGATAAACGTGGGTAAAAATAGATAAGAATGAAATCATTGCAGCATGGCAGACTATTTTGACTCACGTTTTACTCATTAAACATACATTTCGTAGAAGGTTTCTGGATTTGAAAAACTAACCCTAATTCTAACTCTGCTCTCCTAATACCTGAGGACTTCTTAAAATTAGATGATTTATATCAGTCATATTATTTCAGGGTGGTGTGTGGCTCTGTGGGAGAGCTGCTTCTGATCAGATGTAAATGTAGTAAATGTAAATGTAAAGTAAATGTAAAGTAAATGTAAAGTAGATCCCGTAAGGCCTCATTTACTTTGCATCATATATCTCAACTGGTAATTTGTAATGCCACCAAAAAACATTGTGACATTGAGACGTTGTGAATCAACTTTTTATAAAAGTGGCCTCTCCTGTAGTGATTTTGGGAGAAATAATTCACATATAAAGAAACTTTGCTTTGACTGAATATTCCTTTGGGGTCGGGGGGGGGGTGTTTTATTGTTCTGGTGAGTCATATAAAACATGAAAACTAGAAATGGCCTTTTGAGACTCATTCTTACACTTACTGTTTAATAGCCATCAGTAAAAGAAAACCTGCAAATTGAAGATACATATTTGCCCATAGTTATATAAAGTAAATTACACAAACATACAATGCACCTAAACTTAATTATTGAAAACAGAATGATTTTCATTCTGATTATGATTTTTAATTGTTAATTGTTTCCAGGTGCAGCGGGCATAAAAGACAAAAACCGATTATATTGCATATTTCTTTTTCCATTACTCATTCTTGTAAAGCAGTTTAAAAAATCAAAACACATTTAGAATAAACATATTTGTTGACCCTTATAGATGCTCCGTAAGGGTCAGGGCACTTGTGCTAATGATCTCTGCTTTTCTTGTTTTCAGAAAATGCAACACAAATCGACCAAACAGAAAATCTGTGAGTAGTCCTGATTCCAAGCATCTTCCAGACATCGATCCCGTACAGGGCCACATATCCCAGGCAACATAAGGCACTAGACAGGAGAACACCCTGGACAGTCATATGACAGGAACCATTTAGTTTCTAGGAAAACCCAGACCTACTATGCAACACATAGCCCAAAACTAAAAAGTCATATGACAAATCTGGCAAAAACTTTCCAACAAATACGATCCTAGCAGCCACTGGGATGGCCTGCTGCCCATAATGATTGTTTTTGTTCAGAAGGTCTTGGGATGGTGGCGATTTTTAACAATTTATTTTTTCACCACCAGAGGGAGTATACATTCACATTTAGCTTAAAAACAGGCAGGACATTCAGACTGGCAACTATGGGGTTAATTAAGCCTCTACTTCCAGATCGTTCTGCTCAGTAAATGTCAGGTATCTGGTGCAAACCATCAACTTTTAAGAAGTCACATCAGACCCAAACATTAGGAAATAGCCCCAATTCATGTACTTCGGTATTATCTAAAGTTAATAGTCTGTTGTTCTTCCAGTATCAGTTGCTAATACTGTGAATATTTTTCCCTTGTTTTGCCCACTAATGTCCCTCTAGATCAGAAAACTATAAATGTTTAATTATGTTTCAATACTGTATAAATTATATATATGGAGCATTTATGATGCCAGCTTTCATGTTTTAAATTCATCAGTTAATTAAGCAACACAAACAGTAGCTTTGTAGTATAAATCACAGAGCCAAAGCAACTTATTTGGTTATTCAAATCGTCTCACTAGAGAAAGACTTATTTTCTATTCTAATATTATTAGTACCTTTTGGCACTGTATCTTAAGCATTGCTAAACTTTAAAAGCCCCCTAGCATAGATATATGCAAGTTGAAAGAAAAGAGCTACTGCCCCTAGTCTTTACATGAGGTGCAGCCTTCAGCAGACTGTTCCAGGAATACACTCTGTAACCCTGAACGGCCATTATCACTAAGCCAAGTTCCGGTCAAAGAGCATTTGCAAGGCTGACTGCCAGGTGAGCACCACTTAGGAATTAGTCCTGTGCATCTGTGGTTTCCTCCACACCCCATGACCTTTGACCGGTATCCTTGCCTCCTGTCAATGGTCCGGCTCAGGTTTACCTGTGGCTGTCACTTAACTGGCACCCTAGGAATGCCTTCACAAGGAGACCCGAGGACAGTGTCCATCACCAGTTACCAGAGAAGTTTAACTAGATTACTTTAGATTACAGTGTATGTCAGCTGAGCTATGGGGGGGCGGGAGGTGTATTAAACGACAACTATTTAAAGGATCCTGTGGTTATCAGGATGGGACATAAAATTACAGCAGTGCATCTGTGGTTTCTATGTTTTATAGGAGGAAAGAGCAGCCCAATGGAATTGAAGAAACCACAGCAAGACAAAGAAAGGTCTAAAGAGTAATTAGCGTTCAGGAACTTCTTTATTTTCAGATAGGGGGCGTTGTCCCTAAGCCTACAGTTCAAGAAAACCATCTCAAGAAAACCATCTCTTTAAAAAGGATGAATCTGTGGCTCTGAGTTGAGACCCCGACCCCCAGCTTCTCATTTTCCAGCCCTGGCTCCAGATTTCTGAGGTTAAACGTGCAATAATATTACTCCAGTAAAACTGGTTACATGGGTGTGTCACCTTTACAGATACTTTCAGTAAAAAAAAAAACTGAATGTAATTTTTTTTTCTGGAGATACTAAGAAGATTTTATGTCAGACTCTTGTGGGAGCCCTCATGTGTATCTGTGTCATTTAACGTCGCTTACTTGACCTCTGACCTTTTGGAGCATTTTAGTTTTCAAGGAATTTCCCCCTAGTGGTGAAACTCTAGGTGGCATTCTGAATTCGTCTCCCAAACATGGCTGTTCTGAGTGCCTGAGCTACTTTTTTATAGGGAGTCGAAATCTAACTAACTAATCTCACACTCTTACTTTTCATATTAATCCATTATCATGGCCTAATGGTCCAACAGTATAACCTTTAGCCCTTAATACCTGCATGTTTCCTCAAGTGACCGATTAAATGCTTTTTTAAATATGGGACAAGGTAGCTGGAATCGAGAAGAAAAATAACATGTTAAAAATCTGCATAAGCATGGTCCTCTGGGGACTGAAATTGAGGTTTGGACCACTGTAAACAATTTAGGTTTCGTATTTTAATTATTCTTACGTCTCACCAAAGAGGCCAGTGACAAATTGGAAACAGTCAAGCTAATGGGTAAATGAAACTGCTAGGGAAGACAATTCACTAATTTGTATATTTGATGAGCATCGGGTGTTAAATACCCATTGGGCAGACAATTGTTTCAGCTCTCTCGTTTCAGTCTGGTATTGACTTCTTCCATCTCCTTGAAATTGTCCTTTCCTAGCTGTTGCTTTTTCTTTCTGTATCTCATCTATTCCAACCATTTAAAGACGTATATAAGCTTGCCCGCTATTTCAATGCTATACACTGCCAAGTATAATTTTATAATTCTTCTATCATTCCTGGACTTAGTTTATTATAGTAGAAGAACATTTTGTGTTTCTGAAAATATAAACATTTTTAGTCTTTTGCAATATCTGATCGATTCAATTTTATTTTTTTCCCCTGACCACGTCAAGATTTTGTTTGATGACTAAAATGCCTAAAGCTAATGTGATGTGAAACATATATTAGACAGATATCCGTATATCCTTGTATTGTATGCCTATATATAAATATGCATATATTCTCCTCAGTAATTGACCATCAATGTCTATTGGTGTTTCAAACAGATACTGTAAACATCTGATAGTACAAATACTATGATATAAACCAATAAAGTCAAAAAGTTAAACTAAAGTCAACGAATGATGAAAAATCCCAAACTTATTATATGTTTTAATTATATAGCTACACTATATTGGTAAAAGTATTGGGACGCCTGCCTTTACACATACATGAAATTTAATGGCATCCCATTCTTAATACATAGGCTTTAATATGGAGTTGGCCCACCCTTTGCAGCACCCTATAGCAGGCCACCCTATAACAGCTTCAGCTTTTCTAGAGGGACTTTCCACAAGGTTTAGGAGTGTGTTTATAGGAATTTTTAGCCATTCTTCCAGGAGAGAATTTGTGAGGTCATGCCCTGATGTTGGATGAGAAAGCCTGGCTTGCAGTCTCCACTCAAATTCATCCCAAAGGTGTTCTATTTGATTGAGTTCAGGGCTCTGTGTGGGCCAGTCAAGTTCCTCCACACCAAACTCACTCATCCATGTCTTTATAGACCTTCTTTATATACCTTGCTTTGTGCACTGGTGCACAGTCATGTTGGAACAGGAAGGGGCCATCCCCAAACTCTTCCCACAAAGTTGGGAGCATGAAATTGCCCAAAATGGCTTTGTATGCTGAACCCCTGAAAATCAACCCCACACCATAATCCCCCCTCCACCAAACTTTACACTTGGCAAAATGCAGTCAGGTAAGTACCGTTCTCCTAGCAACTGCCAAACCCAGACTTGTTCATCGGATTGCCAGACAAAGAAGCGTGATTCTTCACTCCAGAGGTCCACTGCTGTAGAGTCCAGTGCCGGTTTACACCACTGCATTGCACTTGGTGATGTAAGGCTTGGATGCAGCTGCTCGGCCATGGAAACCCATTCCATGAAGCTCATTACGCACTGTCCTTGAGCCAATCTGAAGGGCACCCGAAGTTTGGAGGTCTGTAGCTATTGACTCTGCAGAAAGTTGCCGACTTCTGCACACTGTACTTTGTGGCTGAGTTTCCCAATTGTTTCCACTTTGTAATAATACCACTAACAATTGGCCGCGGAATATTTAATAGTGAGGAAATTTCCCAAATGGACTTATTGCACAGGTGTCATCCTATCACAGTACCACACTTGAATTCACTGAGCTCCTGAGAGCGACCCATACTTTCACAAATGGTGAAATGGTGAGTAAAATTACTCTTTACATTAAATTACAGTGACTTATTGTCACTGTTCAGTGGTATTGTGTGATTGTGTGTGCATGCCCTGCCATGGACTGGCTTTCCATCCAAAGCGTCTCCTGTGTTGTTTTCCTATGCTGCCTGGGACAGTAAAAAAAAAGGGTGACGTCACAGCCATAGCCAATTCCCACACCTAATAAATTCCACTACGCTCATTTTCTATGGACAGTCTACTGCTACTTTGTGCTGCCTACTTATTGCTAGCGGGGGGGAAAATTAACACATTAGCTGCTATCTTGGCTTTACGGTTAATCATCAAGCAATTAACAAACCGATCTGCAAAGTCATAGCTGCCATAACCTGCCGTCACCACCCCCGCACCTCCTGTCAGAGGCTCTATTACATTACAAACCGTCAAACCCAACATGCACCACCGCCTCAGAATAGACTACATTCTCCAGTACAAAGCGGGAGCATAGCCAAAAAGACTGCGGCCTACTTTACCCGGAAAAGTAACATCCTGCCGCAAACATATTCGTAACCCGTGGCGCAAATGACTCACGGTCAGTTCCAAAGGGCTTCATCTCTCCAAGGACACAACCAGGAGGAGAAGCACATGAGTAGTTCAGCGCAGAGGACAGATAACGATTCCCCGACCAAAAGCACACTTCCAACCCCAAACCATGCGGTACAGTAACGAGAGCGGCCATTTAATTCTTCCAACTGCAGCTGCACCTGCGTGTGTAATGATCTGTGAGGTATATTACTGAGACAGAGGCCCAGCAAACTTCATGTACACATTCTGCGCTTCATCACGCCGGCTTCATTAAGCATCTTTGACTGAGAGCCAGAGAATAAATAATAAATAGTGTGCACTCAGTGTTCCGTTGTGTAATTTTACCAATGAGGGCCTTTGATGAAGCGGTAAAAACTGGATCGGAGGATTACCCCAGTGTTTTATAATTCTGAGGGCTCTTATGAGAATGCTATAAATAGGAAAGAACCAAGTCTTGTGGTTCATGTTCTTTAAAATGTTTAAAGAAATCTATCAGTGAGCCAGTTCTCCATGCAGGACTTGGGAAGTCAAGGCACGTTTATTTATATTGCACAATTCCAACGCATTGGCGACTCAAAGTGTTTTACAAAGACGAGAATACATTCAAGCAAAAATATTAAACTGCAAGGAAAAATATAAAAAAGTAAATACCAGCACAAACAAATAAATAGTTACCTGAAAAGAAGTTCCACTGTAGTGACTAAACGTATTTTAATTATTGAAAAGCTGCAGCAAGAATGCATCCATGATGTCACTGCATCCACGCCTCCATGGGACCAAAAGGGCGCTCCAGCTCAGATGGTGCCCACCCTGGACATCAGTGGTCAGGACAGACATAGACGTGTTGATAGACATGCACAGTAAACCATGCGAGTCATGGTTTACACCAGCACCAGCTGCCATAGTTACAGTAGTAGTAACGTTTTAGTTTTTTTTTTTTTAAAGATTTAAAAATTGAAACCGACTTAACATCCCACACATAAACTGACAAACAGTTCCATAATCTAGGGGCCCTGTTCCTAAATGTTTTAGCACCAGCAGTCGTTTTATTTATACGTGGCATAACATGGAGAACTGCGCTCTGTGACCTGAGTGTTCTTATGTGGCTTGTAAGCATTAATCAGCTGTTAGGTAGACGGGAGCAATGCCTTTGAGTCCGCATATGTAGCTGATAGAACTTGTTCTTTCTGATGAGAACATACAACACTAATGAGAATTCACCAGTCTTGGGACTGTGCTCTAGAATGTTTTATACATGAAAGAACCACTGGTCTTGGGGATTGTGTATATATAAAGAATCCAGCCTTGAGGCTCATTCTAACGTTTTGCATTGTACCCGATTCCAGGATTAGTTTAATGACACTAGAGTGTTGTATTCCTTGTCAAAAAGAACAATAAGCACTTAAACACCTCAGTATTTCACCAAGGACACATTACACCATACCAATACAATTTTTATACTATTACATTTTTTTTACTAAAACCCTTACAATAGCCACCTTCTTCAATATTATTGAAAACTCTGGTGGAATTTAATTGCAGTGGAAAAATAATTCTGGAGATCAGCTACCGATCCGACTAGCCACTGTGGGGTCAGAGGATGTGGTCATGGATATTAATATTACTGTATAACATTATACTGCTCTGTCACAAAGAGTGTGTGTGTAGGGATGGATGCCAGGTCCACTGCAACCTGTGTGCAATTGCCCTGCTGCACACTTCTGTCCCCTCAGCAAGTTCTTTGACCCTATACATGCATATAACCTCTGGTTCTGCCACTGTCCTAATTTATTTGGTACCCAGACCTCAGGTGTGCGGCTGCTAAGCGTGGAAATCCCTGATCAGCAGGACAGAAGCATGATGAGACAATGACAGTGTGCAGTGAGTGGCAGGTGGCGAAACGGTCAGCAAAAAGGCTGCTGAAACCGTGCGGCGTCCCGGGCCCATGTCCTTTCCCTCTATGCCCCCCATTCATCTGTAATTAATCTAAAATGGTGACAGTCAATTATCCGGTGACACGTACTAAAGTTCCAAATTTGCAACGTGAGGGACTTTACTTTAAAGTGTCTGCTAAGCAGCGAAATAATTGTGATTTATGACTTGACCATTTACGTCCCATTGAGTGGGGTGGATCAGTGCACCAGGCCTGTGTGTTTAGAAGGATGGCACCTGGAAGCCAGCAGAGACAGGCGAGATGAATGCAAGGCATCAGGGCCTGCAGGAACTTGCATCGTATTGTTCTTTGATGGATGAGTGTTCCCCAAGCCTGCCCCTCCTTCCTGATGCTCCAGCGAGCCCCTTACTCTATGCTCCCGGCCAACATTGTCCAGGGCCCCATGGCCAAGCCAGGTGTGCCTGACATTTGAGCCCCCCCCACCGCTGCCCTCCCCCCAAGCACCTGAATCACGTTACATGTAGCCCAGATTCAAGAACTCGCGGCCACAATTGAGCTCACTGACCCGTGCTGCCCCTGTCTTCCTCACACTGGTCTTAGCATCAACTCCGCCCCCGCCGATTGCATCACATGACCTCATAAGTCACCCATTACTGTCTCAGCACCATAGGTCCCACACGGTGTAATCGGGGCTGTGGTCACTTGCACCTTGGAGTCAGGATCCCTCAAACGATGCACACTCAAGCTATTATTAAGCAGCTGTGCTTAAGCTGCAAACAGAAACTTTAGCCCTCCGCATCATATATATTTATATATTGCCAATTTTACACTTATTAATGTTTTACAAGTTGGATGACGTGAAGAGGAAACACTCCATCTCCAATAATAGTGTTAACTCATAGAGTAAGTGTTAATATACATTATTTATTTGCTTTGGGGACACTTTCTACCCGAGTGGCTTACATAGTTTGCTATTTTTAACCCTGCTCACTCACAGGAGTCATTTGCATGTGTAAGTACCAGTAACAAACACACAACAACTGGATTCCCTGCCCCCACCGGGGGACGTGAATCTACAGGCATGCTGTGAGTGCTCTCTGCTACCTTAAGGCTGTTCCCATGGCTGCCGCCTCTGATGCTCCACTTACAGAATTTGTGAACTTGAGAGCAGGCCGACAGCAGCATAGTAATAGAAAGCTGATCCGGGCTCTGGTTACAGAATTTGTTGAAAAAAAAAAGATAGAGAGGGAGAGAGATTTCCCATCAAGGATTTCAGTGGTGAGAGCATCGTACAGAGAGCTCAGAAAGAACAAAAAAATAAAATCTCTTCAATAATTAATTTCGGTCCCTCTGTCAGTTACATGGGTTGTATCTGATTTAGCGACTCTGGGCAATCATCGGGGGATCCTTCTCAAACAATGGGAACATGAGAATGAAGACTGCATTCCACGTTTCTGGAGGAAATCGGGAGCGGCACATGAGTCTGTATAAGGACAGCATTTGGCAGATGAAAGGTTCAGAGCTCACTGATTAGCCAAAATTGGGGGGCGGAAGAGCCACGTTATTCCGGGAAATATAAGTATAAGTGTACGGTAAGGTCAGCATCTCCGTGCATTTTGTCTGCATGAAAGCAAAAAAGGTACAATGAGTCACTTGGCCCGCAGCTGACTTCAATGCACCCCTCAGCACAGTAGTGCTTCCTATATGTTGCCCTGCCACCTTCTACCATTAGGGGGCGGTACTTGAGCAGTCAGTGATAATGGGACCGTGTGTTACAGACAGAGGGTCCTCTATGTTTCGAATGCATCGTAAGCCTTGTCCGGCCCTGATCCCCACAGCACCTGTCACCTTTCATCGGGGGCCCGGATCTGACAAGCAGGCCAGTTATTCGGGGGGGGGGGGGTCCTGTACTGGAACAGCAACCTGCTTTGCAGTGCCACCAGAAAGCTGTCTGACCTTCTTTGTCTGCTGGTTTTTGTTCCAGCATTGTTCCATTATTAATTAACTTCATTTTAATATTTTACCTTTTTATTTGAAGCACGGTGCAGAACATTGCTGTCGTGTACAGTCTCTGTCCATAACGCTGGCAAAACTGCACATGGCTTTAGGGGGGAAAATTAGGCTGACTAAAAAGCACGGGTACTAATCGTGCGTTCCTTTACTCTCGAAGATCGTAGCTCGGCGGGCGGAGTGACATCACATCTGCTAAAAAACCGAGGAAAACCCAGTATCCATTTGCCGAACTCGGATCCAATATGGAAGCCTCCAAGAAAGTGGCTCTTGCGCTCGCTCTTTCGGAGTACAAACGCTCCAAGCGTATGTCGTTCACCGTAGCAACACATTTATCGATTACAATAACGCTGTACGGTGTACACAGCTTACAAAGTTGACTCAAACAGCACTAAAGTGCTTAAAAATGTAAAATAT
>JAODKN010000041.1:9817056-9836186 GCA_026774425.1 Petrocephalus zakoni
ATACTTCATAAGCTCCAATGTAGCATTCATCTATAATGCATTATAGATACCGTCATAATGCATTACAATGGCCAGTACAAGAATTAATACAGCAGTACAGTGTCTTCTATTAACAGTCATAAGCATTACAGTGCTGATTATAATACTTCATAAGCTCCAATGTAGCATTCATCTATAATGCATTATAGATACCGTCATAATGCATTACAATGGCCAGTATAAGAATTAATACAGCAGTACAGTGTTTTCTATGAACAGCCATAAGGGATTATAGTGTTGATTATAATACTTCATAAGCTCCAATGAAGCTGTCATCTATAATGTACTACAGATCAGTGTTTCCCAACCCAGTCCTCGGGGAATACCTGGTACAGATGCACTGGGAGCTGGGAGCGAGCAAAAACGTGGACTGTCTGGTGTTCCTAAGGACTGGGTTGGGAAACACTGCTATAGATAACTTCATAATGCATTATAATTGTCATGCCAGGTAAAAGAGGAGCAACCCACAAGGAACCACTTTGTAGGGGACGTTTATTTGGGAACAACACCGGACTGGGAAGCGAGACAAGCAACAATGACTCGACAAGGAATACAGGACTGAGCGACGCTTAAATACCGAGATAACAAAGGAGGAAAACACGAGGCAGCTGGGGGGAGTTAACAAGGGGCAGGAACAAAAGGCAGAAGCGACAGGACATAGGCGGGGCTACTTTAGGGGCCCGCCCTCGGGATGGCAAGGATCACACAAGTGCAGTGGGCTGGATATGACAATAATGGTCAGTATAAGAATTACGGATATTTTGTACTGCATTATGAAGTTGTCTATGTTGGTAATTATAAATAAGAACTTCATAAAGTATTCATAATGTATACTAAACATGACTATAATGTGTCATGCCATTTTATGAATATTTATAGCCATGTTTAGTTCTTTATGAATACATTATAATGTGTTACAAATGTTTTATGTATTGCTGGACGCCAAGACACACATCCAGCTGCTGTAGCATACACTGAAATTCCCCAGTAGTCCTGCTTAAACATATAAACGTGTACTTGTTTGCTTGTGTATGTGTTTGTTGTTTGGATGTGGAGTATGTGCTGGAGAACAGAAGGAGCAGAGTGTCCTTGGCCAAGCGGAGGTTCTGGGAGCTGGAGGTGCTGCTCCTCCTTCCTGTTTCCACAGCAGATGAGCTCAGTGCTTAGCTTTGCTCGAGCATATCAGATGATGTGCTCTGCATAGTTTCAGCATTGTGTGAACTAGCCTTTTAAAAAGGAAACTGGTCTGTACAAGCAGAGCAATAGGGGTGAGTGGGACTTACATCTTCAACTTTAATACCACCAGCTACATATACATCAAGCTACCTGCTACATGGTAGGGTGACCAGATAGTACATGTCAAGGAGGAGGCTTTGAGGTATTTCAGGTTTTGTAAACTACTTTAAAACTGAAAGGCTCCTGTGCTTGGCTAAATAGTTCAGTTCTTCTTGTGCATTGACTGGTTTGTTTATTTGATTGAAAGACACATCCAGCTGTTTCACATTAACATTCATGACACATGCATGATTATAGGAGACCGACCAATCAGCACACAGCAAGAACTCAGTGCGTAAGTAAAATCCAGGTCCTTTTAATTGATATGGTAGTTTGCAAATTCTGTCCCTAGTTCAAAGTGTCCTCCCAGTCATGGAGGTGCCCTCCCTGACATTTGGTCATCCTACTACTGTAAATGCCCCTACACCCATAGTCTCTGGGATAGGCTCAAGACCTTAAATAGGATAAGTGGTTACAGAAAATGGGTAGATGGATGGAAGGATGGCCTTGGTTGATCATATCCATGCTGTGATGACCCAGATTCCCACATCCTGCTAGGCAACCCATCTCTGCAGACAACAGTCTGGTCCATGGAGTATAACCCTAGGTGGCAACCAGTAACAGTAACCTGGAAACCTGTTGCTCTAGCCTGCAAAGTGTATGTTATCGCCCTTGATGTATTTTGCATTCGTCTAGACTGGCTTCCATATCCCAGAATGCAATACTTCCGAGCGCCGCGATCCTGCTCACCTGTCCTACACCTTGTCTGTGTGTCGAACGAGGATACCCGGCCCCGGACACCAGGACCCCGGGCGGCTCGGCACATGTTTTGGCACGTTCCGCACACCCCATCTCTGTCCTTCAGATGACAGTCGCTCGCGGCTATGAGGAGCCGTGCCACAGGTAAGGTTACGGGGAAGAGTGTCAATTGCCTCCTCTGTACCTGTAAAGTCATACCTGTGGTGCGACAGCGAGAGCCTGTGTGCAGATACACGATCTCGTCTGCGGCTGAGCTATACAGTCAACCCATGTGGGGCTCTCAGGAAACCATGATGTCACTGCAAAAGCAGGACCATCGAATGTTAACCCCGCGCCATTAACCCTAATCCTAACTTTAACCCCTAACTCAAAATCCTAATCCTTAATCCTAACACATAAAAATACATTCATTATGATATTTTTGATAATGTGCAGTCCCAAAGAAATAATTTAATTACTTTTTTTTGCTGATAATCATAAATCCCTTTGCTCGCCATAAGGTTAACCTATTAATTTTACAAATAAATCTAATGTGAAGTGACTTGATTAAATTATTCATGATGAGGCATTACATAAACAACCTTTATCAATCAGCCTGTTTTCCAAAATATTATTCCTGAAAGTGACAGAATAGAATCAAGAAATATTTAATTTTTTTCTTCCTGTGCTGGTGAACAACACGGGCATTGGTTTGAGTTTCAGCATTGGTAGGAGCCCCAAACCTCCCACCCGCCCCCCTAAACATACACACTCCCGCAATATTGGTATACTGTCAGGAAGAAAAGGGTACAGCCCCGGTACACTTGTGTACCCCAAGGTACAAACAACATTGATGTACCCCCGATAGTACAAAACTGCTCTTCAAAGTCCATTTCTGTGCCTTAAAAGGTACATTTACTTTTTTGATTTTGAGATACTTTATTAATCCCCGTGGGGAAATTGTCTTCTTCTCACCTCCCCCCATCTCCCCCTCTGTGAGAGCAAGCTTGGCTGTGAGGGGCAGCTACCTCGAGGGGCGCCCAGGGAGCTAGGGGTTAAGGGCCTTGCTCAAGGGCTCACAGACGTGCCGAGGCTGGGCTTAAACCGGCGACCTTTTAGGGTACAATAGGGTAGGGTACAAGTAATCGGACCCCCAAAGGTACAAATTGGTACTATTCGTATCTGACAGTATAAGGACATGTGTCTACCGTCCATACCAAAATCTACACCCTTGGTTACATAGCATTTAACATGTTACAATTGCAGGGGTCTTAATGCTGGAGGAAGAGCCAGTTTCAAACACCCGAAGGCATTAATTGCTATTTCTGAAATAGATAAAATTTTTCATTGTCAGATAAATTCAACTGACGGTATAAAATCAATGGATTCAATGGATTCTCATTGCTGTAATTCCTACTTTTACTGTAATTTAATTCAAAAGATGTGGAAGATGAGGCATCAAAACTGTGTGCATGCTGCATCGGTGTCGAGGCAAAATGCTTCAGCGCTCATATCCATCTCACCGTTCCCGGTACGAAATCCCTCAGCATCCTGAGGGACCCCCGGCAGCCAGTATGCGCACGTGCGATCTCAAAGGATAAATGATCAAAACAACCGTCGTTTACAAATTTACATATCAGTCTGGTCAAAATGCCAGATGTTCATGGCGCAGCACACTGTCTGATAGCATCGCCGCCGCGGTGGCGTTATGCAAATCTGCAAATCGAGATCACAGCGGCACGGCGAGGCGTCCCCGGCCCTGGGTGAGCACGAAAAGAACTCAGCATCGCTTTGTTTTTCAAACGTATGGAAAGTCTGCAAATGAGGACCAGGGAGGCTTAGATGTGAGGGGCGACGTCACCTTTGCGGTCTTATTTATAAGCCTCTGGCACTAAATGACTGTCGTTAAAATACTGCTGCACGCAGCCGGAGCCTGTGCGCGTGAGATGAATCGGTACGGTCCTGGATTCATGAACTGCTGACATGGGTATCAGAAAGCAAGGCTTTTCATTGGCTCTCTCACTGGATCACCCAAAGTGCAGCCAGAGAGAACAGGCAGAAAAAAAAAGCTGTCTTATGAAATATGAATCTCATGCTTAATTCCCCCGAAGAGACACATAATTAGACTGATGAGAACATCCCCCAACAATTAGTCAAATTAAAAATGCTGTCGCTGAAACAAAGAAGGGACATGAATGTGGATATTTATGCAACGGCCATATTGTGCCCTTAAACACGGAAATTGCATATTTTTTGCATGCTTTTGTCAGAATCCTTCCTCCACACGAAGGTAATGACATGTAAAGGTCATGTTTTAACTGTGTAACTTTCAAGTCGTGTTCGACGGGCGTGAAGCGGGCAGCGGTAGATGTGTCTCGTACTGTAACAGAACAGAAACATGCCAATAAAATATTAATTATGTAAAAAGTACTATATAGGCAGACAGTGTTTGTAACAGAAATGACACACAAGTTCAGTCTGTAATAGACTTTTAACAAGAATGTAATACACATGTAACAGTCGCGTAATATAAATGGGACAGTCAAAACATCTCAAACACTTCAGCCGCAGTTTAGGTTGAGTCCAAGGATGATGTCAGTACTCTCTAGTTTAATTTTGAATTTACAGTACACAAGTGAAGGTAATCCACATATTTGTTTTTATATAATTTCTCATAAATACAAAATTAGTAGCACTTGCCGTCTTAAAAGATAAACAAAACAGTGTTCAGAAATTTCAGTGGAATTCCAAAGATACCATCACTTTTGGCAAACTGCCCCACTTAAAAATGCATACAATTTCGGAAAGGTCAGTGTGGAAACAATTTCAGATCCATATTGTTTTCCCTCCAGAAGTTAATCTGACCGTTGTGGTTTATCTGTAATTAAACAGCCAAAGACACGTGACAGTTCCTCTCCCTTTTTTAATCTGTTGTGGATTTTCCCTTAATGCGGCTTAACATTGCGAGGGTCGCGACCACCGGGCTGTAATGCCACTGGGGGGGGGGCGGGGGGGGGATTGCTAATAGCACCAGCTGTTCAGCTCTGCGTTTTCCAACTTATTTGTATAATGACTAAGCTCGATGACACACCAGGACAGGGCTTTTATTACGCAACAGATCTCTGCCACGCAGCACAGATGGAAAGGAGGAACACGGTAAAAAGAATAAATCTTCAGGCCTGTGACTGACGCGTCTGATTCTTGGCCCTACACCCTTCCTGCAAGACAGCGTGGCGAGCTGCCAGTCACCTGCCACCGGGCCGTCCTGGTAGGACTCCCTCTGCCAAAGTCATGTCTGCACAGCAGCCTCTCCTCACCTGAACACAAACAAAGCTTAGCAGGGGAGGCCGTAGTGGTTAGCGACCTGCGTCAAGGTCATCGGTTTCGGTTTCTGTACGGATCGGCTCTCGTACCCTTGAGAAGGGTAATTACCTTTGATTGCGTCGGTCGAGAAATAATGATAGCCATGTATAAATGGTTAAAGTGTCTTTGAGCAAAATTGGAAAGGTATGTTTATTATTTAATAAAAGGGAAAGAGAAGGCTAATTTGCCCCTTTATGCTCAAATTCTAATCTAAAGTGCAGATT
Source organism: Petrocephalus zakoni (assembly GCA_026774425.1). Classification (NCBI taxonomy): domain Eukaryota; kingdom Metazoa; phylum Chordata; class Actinopteri; order Osteoglossiformes; family Mormyridae; genus Petrocephalus; species Petrocephalus zakoni. The sequence continues at coordinate 9,822,696 of JAODKN010000041.1, forward strand.
ACGCGAAGGAGTACAATACGGGGAATGTCAGTGAGAAATGCACACTTTGTTGGAGAGCCGAAGAAGTGTGGTAATAAAACATAATCTATCTGCTTCACTGCCTGCGTGTCCTCTGCCTGCTGGTTCTCCGCACACGTGACTGAATGACATCCATATGACACCTTTTGACCTGAGAGAGTGCTTTTTTTTCTAAACCGATGTTTTCCGCCTGCATTGTCCTCATGCTCACGCAAAAGAAGTCTGACTGACAGATCCCCCCAGCCAATGACAAAGGTCACAAGGAAGAAGCCGAGCCAATGAATAATGTCGGGCACGTTCACTGTCAGTCAGAAGCCCAGAGAATTTGACTATAGCCAAATTAAATTTTACTGCTAATTACACGCTAGGTGATGTTGCTGAATGGTTCCCACAGCGTCCTATACGTCCCACACGATGTGTATGCTTTGTTTTTTTATGCATTTACTTATTCATTAATTTATTCACATAATAAGCATATTCAATGTGTACACGTACGCCTAAATGATTTACTATTGTTTTCTGGATGCATTTTGTGAGCATATGCTGGCACGTTGGCAGTAACAGATGGCTGTCAGGTTTTTGATGTTTACAGACCGTCTGCGTTTGCTGCAGAGAAGCGGGGAGCCTACAGGGCCACCTGTGTGTCGCGAAGGGACTCCAACTGGGCGCTGAACTCAGTAATTTTAACTAATGTTTCTGTTAGTGACGGATCTGCAGGATGCAAATAGCGCAGCGGAATGTTCCTGCCCCTCACTGTGGTCCTGAGAGTGGTGACAGTGCTCATGGAGTGACAGGCCATGCCCCCAGCAGGCACGGCTGTGCACAGCTGGTAAACTCACACCTCCACTAAGGACAAGCGTCTACCACAAAGCAAGACCTGAGAACCAAAGGCACTGGCGTCTGCAAGCAGGGTGTCTCTGACCCGGGTAAGAGCACACAGCTATTAGGTACAGGTGTCTGTGACCTGGACGGGACCCAGGAGCGAAAGTGATCCAATGAGAGAGGCCCATTGCAGGGCAACGTGCGCACATTTAATATTTCAACAGCTGTCAGCTCTGGTATTCTCCAGAGGTCTGAAAAAGACGGGCAGGAAGGGAGCGAGTGTCCCCCCTGGAGAAGGAACAATCCATGCATAAAACCAGCCGAGTAACTGATAGGAGGTGAAAGGGCAATGTTCATCTGAAACACGGGGAACGTGACACACCCGGGGGAGTCTCAGAACATGGAGGAGCAGGAAGCGTACAGAGGAAGTCAAGCAAAGGAAAGGAGGGAAGGGAGGAAAAGGGAAGGAATGGAGGACTAGAGGGAAGGGGGAAAGGGAAGGAAGGGAAGAATGGAGGGAAGGGAGGAAAGGAGGGGGAAAGGGAAGGAATGGAGGAATAGAGGGAAAGGAGGAAGGGAGGGGAGAGAAGGAAGGGAGGAATAGAAGGCAGGGAGAAAAGGGAGGAAGGGAAGAATGGAGGAAAGGGAGGAAAGGAGGGGGAAAAGGAAGGAATGGAGGAAAAGAGGGAAGGGAGAAAAGGAGGGGGATTTGGAAGGAAGGGAGGATTGAAGGGAAGGGAGAAAAGGTGGGAGAGATAAAGGGAAGGAAGGGAGGAACGGAGGGATAGCAGAGAGGGAGGAATGGTGGTATGGAATGAAAGGAAGGAAAGGATTAAAAGAAAAGTGAGGGAAGGGTGGAAGGATGGTGAGAGGGAGGGGGCCCAGATTCGCCGTGCACATCACAGAGAACAAACGGCGTATTCAATCCGACGACATAATTAGATCTCATGGGGGCCACGCACTACCTGTGTGCACTGAATCACACACACAGGCAGATATGCCCCCAGGAGCTGGCGCCACCATCGCGCTTCTCTTACATATACTGTATGTTCTCCCCAACTCAACAGTCACGATGGACAAACCTGACATATTTCAGAAAAAACAGATTTCTTATTAATAATTAAATAATTTGAAAAAAGGCTAAATTAAATAACTTAATACTATTTTAATCACTCTAAACAGTTTGATGTCGAGTTCATAAATGTCGTCGCTGTTGTCCCCAGCAATCAGTAACTCTGTAGGACAGGGAGGACGTGAGTCGACCTGGTAAAGGAGTCCAGCTCCATTAAGTGGTAGTTATTTCCTTGTTATCAGCGCCTTGCTCTCCCAGTAGTGCCCGGGAGGCACCAGCCGGTAGGGCCCCGGGGCTGGTGGTACACACCACACACACCTGGTCGCCACAGCAACGCCATCAAGGAACTGATGAGGGGTGCCGCCGGCTTCCCGCACACATTTTACTACGAAACGCCCATTCACACGGCACAGGCAATGCTCTCGGAACAAACGGCGCTAGTGTGCTCCATTTCAAACCAGGGACATTTTAGAGCTGCTACAGAAAACAGAAGATTCATTTCCCGCCAAAATAAAGTGCATGCGAAATGTATCCGACAGCATAACGATGTTTAATAGCTAATGGCGTGTGCCAGAACACTTTTATTTCTAGCTGCTCTAATTTCTTTTGTTTGGGCTCATATTCAATGCAGTTCAATTCTGCCCGAGTTAATGTAACAGACCTGTGTTCCATTCTCAAGTTGCAGTGCCCTATGCCAAACTAGTCGTGGAGGGAGGGGGTGGTCACCCGTCCATTGAGTGATGGGGTAATCTCCTCCGCTCCGCAGACATCCGTGGAGAGATTAGCAGATGCATTAATTGCGTCGACCGCCTCTGTCACCGAGCCACCGCGCGCGCTGATGCGGCACGCTCTGGGTCGACGTTTTTATTGACCCTGGCCGCCCACGCGAGGCGAGGAACGCGGCGCCACAGGAAACGGCCAGGTGGCTGCTGGGATGCGGTACTCTCACCGCCCCAGCACTCCTATTATCTACCCGTTTGCTCGGGATTCCCCGGACGAGCAGAGTGGCCTGGGCCTCACACTCAGCCACACACAGGTCGGGGACCAGATCCAACCCTAACCTCCAAACAGCATCGAACAGGTTCAACATTATATATGTATGTCTGTTTATATCTGAAGGATGTTGCAGCTGCCCAATTTAAAAGGCAGAATGGATGGCCCCCGTTATTGGAAAGTGAAACTTCAATGTACTCATTATAAACACAACCAATGTCTTCTTAATCAATATGCTTACTATTATTATTGTTGTTGTATATTCTTTTATATATATATATATATATAATGCAATAATAATAATAATAATAATAATGTAGGCATTTTTATAGGTCCAAGACTTACCGCCTTTCCCTGTTTTGTGTTATAGCTAGGGCCAAAGCTAGAAATTCTGGGCCCCCTGACAAAATCTCACCTTGCCCCCATGCACCCCCCCCCAATTTCATGTGTTCATGGTCCCCTGTAAAACTCTGGGAGCGCCGAATCTGCCAGGGTATCCATTCCATGACTGTGCTCCCTGATTATAGCCCTAATAAGGCCTCGCAGGGAAGGAGCCTTCCAGCACACTGTTTATTAATGTACTGGCAGGTTTTACCTGGACAGGTACGGCTGGTCAGCGAGCCCCTTTGTTCCTGCCTCGCTTTCCCGTCTCATATCCATTACAGAGGCCTACAAAGTGCCAGCTTTATTTCTGTTGTCTGCTACCCATCTGGCCACATTAGTGCACAAACCCGCCTAACAATGCTGACACAAAGCATTACCGCTCTCCTGTCTATATCCCCATCCTACCTTTCGGAAAAGCCATTTTCTGTAAAAGGCACAAATGGACGAAGTGCGTACATGTCTTGTGGTTGTCTTGTACATATGTATTTGTTTATTTGCTCCTTGTTTACCTGCTTGCTGCTGGTGTTGCTGTTGCCTTGGTTATCAGGTCACTTTGTGGCTAGATCTCTCCTAAAGGTCTGCTGGGGCAGAGCTCCATGCTGGATGTGACCGTGGTGCTGAAACACACTCCACTGCACCTTTTCCTCACTCCTGCACTGTTTCCAGGAAGTATTTCCTCATAATTGTTTTGTTCTCCCACCATCTTTCCATGCAGCATTCGACACTCCAGAAACGTGATACACTGTAACTGTGCAGGGAGAAGTTCATGTTAGGATTGTACATGTTTTCACATGTTGTTTTATACATAACCAGCAAATCCCATCACTTTTTGTCTCCAATAAGCTGTGTGGACTTTTGAGTTTGAAGTTCGACCTGACAAATCAAACGCTGCTGATTTGATGCTCCAGCTATGATTAGCTGACAGTTAGTGATGCACCAGTACCTTTGGGTAATACGCTTGGCAAGCTACCAACCTCACTCCAGTTTACCTTTTCAGTTTCTGTCTTTATCACCTTATGTGTGGGATGCAGATTTTTTTTCCACTCCCGCTCTTAATTAGCTTTAATCAGGTTGTAACAAATTACTGATTTAGGTGTCATTTCTACTGAGAATTATGAGTTTTTTAAATTGTTTCAGGGAGATCATTTAAGTACGTAATAGTTTCGCTTAAAGGCAGCAATAATATTTTCACAGTTATGTAAAAATTAATTAATCACATAATAAACTGGTCAGAAGTGAGTACTTTTGTTAATTGTATAGTGGCCAAATAAAGAAAATACTTAAAATAACCACTTCACCTTTATCTTTTTAATAATTGGTGTAAAACCACTCAGAATTCCAGAAGGCTGTTATGCTGAAATGGCCATAAGATTTGTTACTAATATGACGAGCAGCTCGGTCAAGCCTAATTAATGACGATCTCAGCTGGAGAGTCGGAGTGGAGCTCACAGCGGGGCTCTGGGGAACCGAGCAGCAAGGACCTATTCTGCTGGATGCCAGTCGGCAGAAACCTCACCACGTTCCACCACAGCTTGTGTGAACGGGTGAGCAGATCCAGCCCGCTTCAGGCTGCCTTTATTGGCAAACATATACACACATATATATGTATGTGTGTATGTGTGCATGTATAATAAGTGTTTGTATTTACTTGTTTGCCCCATACATCCATGTCCAGGGTTTAATGAGCCTTAGAAATTAGCTCTGGTCTGCACATACTGACCCACCACACAAACATGCCTACGATAAAATTTTGGGGGTCTCCCATGATGAATTTTATTGTAGACTTTGTTCTGGATCCATCTTTCCATCTAGTATTCTTAGCCTAGGTTTTATTGAACCAGTATTAAAAAGTATTCACTAATAGAGTTTTTTAACTAATAGAGTAGTGTTGGCTAAGGGGCTTCTACCAAATGTTGTAAATGTAAATGTAAATGTTGTCAGTGGCACCTGTCATGCTGGGTGCCGGGTGCGGAGCGGGGAAGCATAGTCCAAAAGGTGAGGATAACGAAGATTTATTCTTGACACGAGTAGGGAACAGCACAGGACAGCGTAATGACGTCAGTGACCGGACTGGGGAAACAAACTCTAACGCCAACTGAAATACACAGCACCAATGACGCCAACGAGAAACAGCTGGGAAAAGCAGGAATTCACACGAGGATAACAAGGGGGCGTGGCACACAGGAGGATCAGACGGGCATGGCATGACAGCTTCAAGTTGCAGGCCCCCTAAACACACAAAGTACTCCTTCAATATTGGCAGGGACATGTCCCTAATACCCATAGCCAAATCTACGCCCTTGTGGCTACTACTATTTACAAGCAAAGTGCTGAACAATATATGCAAGGATTATTGGGCAGAAGCATGACGATACATGCAAGATGGTTCAGTTTGGGGGGGTGCCTTGTAAGAGCTTGTGAAAATTAAACATTCCAACTGTACTGCTTGAATCCAGCTGTAATAACAAAGCATTTGTTAAAGAAGTTTTGAAGTATTACCATATCTCCTGGGTTGTAGATACGTGTCCCTCATAGGATTTTGACCATGGACAAAATCAAACACGTTTTTTTTTTCTACAAAGTAACCAAAGGAAAACCAAAATTGTACTTGTATGGTCTGTAAATTCCTTTCTTTATTAATATAAGTAACCTTAACAAAGTGAGAGTAATATTTTTTGTCTTTGTACCCATGAGGGTATTAAATGTGTTTTGCGAGATATTTCATACTCTTTATTGTATTTCTGTCCTGAAATCAATACTTAACAGATCAGGTGCTACCATCCACTCTCTAAAACATTCTAGGAACCCTTTTTCACCCTATTTTAAGTGAAAATTCCGCAATTAAACATTGGTACAAAATTATGAACGTTGACCAGTCTGGCCAGTGGCTTCTACCACATGGCACCAGTCATGTTCTGTAGGGGGGTGGGGGTGGGAGATTTACTACAGTTTTACTACACAGTGAAGGCACTGCAGCAGACAACCATGAAAGAAAGCCGACTTCAAAGCTAAGTCTCATCTGAGAGGCTTTGTGGTCAAAGGGGGGCTTGAGGCGGCCAGGGTGAGGTGCTCAGTGAAACTGGCCACAGTAGGGGTAAAAAGCAGATGGTGCAGAGGTTAAAATACCAGACTTATAACCAGAAATCCCCAGAGAGGAGCTGCAGTTCAGGTCTTGAGGTAGGAAATTAATCTCCAAATATCCAGAGGTATAAACGGATAAAACTGTAAGCTATACAAGCAGGCTGAATGAAAAGTCTGCTAAGCTAAACGTAACAATCACCACAATCATTTTAGCTGCATTTTTATACTGTTTTTATTCATTGGCTATTTGACTGATGGGTAAAGGGCATCTCAATATTATGATTGACCAGTTTTCCTTACAATTATGTGATTGCGCAATACACAAACCAGCTTACAAGACTGTTGCAACATCAGTGTGAATTATCGCTAAATAATACATTTCATTTGTTGCTGGCACTTTTACCTACTATGGCTAAAGACGGCAGGATTGGGTAGCTCAGGAGTACGGCAGCTTGGCCTTCTTGGATAGCAGATATGTGTGGTTTCTTTCTTTCTTTCACGCCACTGGTTGACCTGAGAGAGGATTCCGCGGAGCTGGCGCACTGTGGGACGTTTCTCGGCGCGAGTCGGCGGGAGACCTGGGCTTCTCGTGCCGCAGGCGGGCCCGCCCTCACTGCGGTGGGCAGTCGTGCGCGGAGCACTGGCGGACATCCTGCTCTCTGGCTGACGGCAGCCCTTTCCCGCTGTTATTTATAAGCGCCTTCAGAAAACGTGGGCCCGCACATCCATATCCGGACGCCCTCTCCGCTCCTGTCCTCGCTGACTCGTCCTGGTGCAGTTGCACCCTTGGCTTTGAATAAACGCCAGCTCTGTCACCTTACCTGACTCACACTAGGGCTTCCCCACTACCCATCCAAAGCTTGGGGACCTAAAACTGAATTGCGTGGGCCACAGCCCTTCAGATTATTGACACTATTAGTCCTTTTTATCTGAATTTAACACGCAGCAAGGTCATTACAGTCAAAGTCATTATTATTACCATATGCAGACTATGGGAGAGTAATACATATAATGAAATGCTTGTGTGTGAAACATATACAGGGAGGGGGAGAAGGTATACAAATAAAATAATATAAAGGAATAAGCCAGAAATACGAAGGAAACAGAAAGACCAGGAAGCAGCATCATTGTAAGGTGGCTATCAATGTAATGATTATGCATTATTATAATAATGCATCACTGTCCCTCTCTCCTCTTTAGAAAGACTGTATTTGTTAGCTTTTATTTGTTTAATTATATTCTACATCAGGAAGTGTATTGAAAAAGATTGTGATGCCTGTTTATGATGAGAAATTATGATTTTCACGTAAGAAGTCAGCAGTATGAAGGACTCGAGGAAGAAAGTGTCCAATGTCTGCTTGCAAGGCGATTAAGAGTGAGCACAGGTGACGACTCTGTCGGGCCGCGGAAGCTGGCCTCACGCCAGGAAGTCCGACCGATCGTGTGATATCGGCATTGCCGGGTCCATTACAAAATGAGCTGGCAAACACGTCTGCATTACCACAGCTGGCCCACGTGGTGGAGAGCCTGACTGAGCATCTGCTTGGTGCTGCCCGATAATAACCAAAACTGGGCACAGCGGAGGCCCTTATCTACAAAAAATACAAGCAAGCTTGTCTTTACAATAAGCCAGTAAAAATGTTTATTATGAATAAAGGCACTGGTGTACCAGCATAAATATTATTGTAATACTTATATTGTTGTTGAATGTGACTAATTTGAGTGGAAAGGTCAAGCTGGAGGCTGTACGTTGTTACCTTTAGTAGGGAAGGTATCATTTGTAACACTTCCTGCTTGGTAGTGGAGCAGAAAAGCTTCCTACAACAGCAAACAAATGCAAAGTAAGCCATGCGCTAAGTAACTCATTACAGTAAAAGTGAATTTAGAAACATTTTTAATTGTTTCTTTGCAGTTCTGGGCCTGCATAGAAACATCACTAAGGCTGTCCAGGCCCCTCCCACATGCCAATGGAAACATAGTCATTGGCTGGTTCCATTTATGTAGCTTATGATTGGTTTATAGAAGTAATTTATTCATTAACGTTCCAGATTGTCCTTAAGTGATGTTACCGGGTGCTTTTCCTAGAAACTCACATAGCAAACAGGGAAAATGTTATTATTTTGATATATTTACAGTACATGCTACTGGTAAATGGACAGAACACAGCTGTACAGTCTAGAAGGCTTGGGAAATGCCGTAACAAGAATTCTGTGCTTTATATTTTTAATATAAAGCCCCTTTAAACTACATTGTTGGCATTATGTGGTTATCTCTGAGGAGTTGTGTATTTGCTTCTGAGGAGCAGTTTTGACATTATACAATTACCTATGAGCAGCAAAGTTAGCATTGTGTGCTTCTGAGTAGAAGATGGCTTTGTCCATGAGTCTTTACTGGTGCAAACCTTCCTTCCTTCCTGTTCAATGATACAGTGAATTACAAGCAGCAAGTCCCTCTTGCTAATTTCTTACAAAAAAAAGTTCTTACAGCAAGAACACCAGAAAACAGGTACATTTATAAAACTTCAATCATCCATCCAGCCAGCCACAGTAATCCAGGCACTTACTCAAAGAAGCATAACATACAAAACATACAAGCAGCCTTATAGGGGATTCTCTGCAGGTTAGGTCGGAAGATCGTCAGCTTAAATCCCAGGGTTGGCAGAGCAGGGCCCTTAACCCCAATTACTCAAGTCTCGGTTGGTAAGTCATAAAAGCCTAAGTCATAGATAAACATGATAGAAGCTGGAGCTTGGTAATGACCTGCAGGAATGTATGCATGATCACTCGGGTCACCTTGCAGGGACAATCGTCCTCTGGGTGGCTTTCAGCAAGAGTGCAAGCAGTCACTCACAGAGTGATGATGTTTGTAATAATAATAATAATAATAATAATAATAGAGTGGACCAGGCCTAACCCTCCAAGGTAATAGGTGCAGGTTATGATCTTGCCTCTGTGCAGTTTTCTCACTCTGTTAACATGGATTTCCTGTGTGTGTGTGTGTGTGTGCGTGTGTGTGTGTGGTCAGGTTTATATTACGTTGAGGGGACCCAATGTCCCCACAGTGTGATAAAAACCTGTTATTTTCTACCTTGTGGGGACATTTTTTTGGTCCCCATAAGCATAAACTAAATTTTATAAAAATCTGTGTCTCAACCAAAGAACTAAAAATGCCAAAAGTCTCATATTTTGTTTGGTTACTTATGGCTAAAGCAGGGAATACACTGTGTGATTTTTCCAGTCGTTTTGCAAACACCCAGCTCAAATTGTATGACTAAATTGCATGCGATGAAAAGGCAAAGCTCACGATTTATGTCCGCATGCTGTACGAGTCGGCTCGTGCACACTTCCACAGTGCGATATCCCCACGACGGGCGACCAAAATTTCAAACAGGTTTGATTTTCTCACGATCATCCGATTGCCGGTCGGGACCTAGTCGGGAGGGGTGAATCGGTGCCCCTTACATCCTGTACACTACACGATATATGTCGCACGATCAAGCTGAAATTAGGCACGACTACAGGAATTATCACACGAGTGAAAAATCAGCTCAAAATGGGTCGAAAATCGCACAGTGTTTGCCTAGCTTAAGGTTAGGGCTGGGTAGGGGTTAAGAGTGTCATAGTTAGGAATAAAGATAGGTATACATGGTATGTGTGTGTGCGTGTGTTTGTGTGCATGCGTGTGTGTGTGTGTGTGTGTGTGTGTGTGTGTGCAGCCTACAATGGACTGGCATCTCATACAGGATGTGCCCTGTGTCTGCTGGAATTGACCTTGGGATTGCCACAGGCCTGTTCCTAATAAGAGTTAATAAAACACAAATGGATAAAGGTAATAATCATCATTACCATAGAACTTTATTCCATAGAAGTACTGGTATAAGCAGTTATGCAAAATGGAGAGATGACAGGAAAGGAGGATGGACTGATATTCTGCGGTAATGTCCACTCTCAGTGTGATAGAATACTGTTGGTGATGATTCTTCAGCATTAACCTTGGAAGTGCATGTGTGTGTGTTTTGACCTTTTGACCTGTGACCTTGAATGGAACATTATTTCAGTCCCCACAATGCAGTTTTATAAAAGAAATCTGTGACTGCAGTCAAAAAACTAAAAATGCTAAAAAAAAAAAAGTGCTGTATTTTGTTTAGTTACTTATGGTTAAGGTTAGGGCTGGGTAGGGTTGTTTTAAGGCTGTCATTGTTTGATTTAGGGTTATTCCCATAGAGATCAATGGACGGTCCCCACAAAAATATGGCTCATGTGTTGTACAGAGAGCTCCCTGTGTGCCACCTGATAGAGAAGCTGAGAAACACCTCCAGGGAGAGAAGGAGGAAGCGACCTTTTTCCCCACAGAGACACCCGCAGCAGGCGGCTGAGACAACTGCACGTAAGGACAGCCAGTGTGACGTAGGTAACTAATACTACAGGACACCCTGCCCTATAAATATGATGAAGCACCTTCAGACGCTTGTCAGCTTCAGTGGAGCCTTAAAGAAAAAAGAAGGATGCAGACTATATCTCTCTAACTGCAGAGGAAAGGATCAGGACGGTGGACCGGGTTATAATAGGCTCACAAAGGAGGATTTTGTCCATGATGCTTCACTGAGCAGCCAGTGTGAGGCTACATTACAGAGAGCTGCAGTCCCTCTAGATGAAAGTGGATCCTGGACATCGAAACCTGTTTAAACCCGTTTAAACCTGTTTTGCATATAGCCCAGTACATTCATTTTGTTGGGTTCCGTGGTGCTTTGTGTCTTGCCTTACCTATCACAGTGACATTTAGGAGTCACACATACACTCATTAGCAAAGACACGTAAATACATTTTATTTGACGAATTGCAGAACAGATACAAGCTAAATCAGACACAAGTTATTGATTCTGTGGGTGACATGCTGGGTGTTGGAGTTTTTCCTCTGTCTGAGGTTCGGCCAGCAGGATATCACTCTAATTTTAGTCCCTTTTGAAATACTCTTTGGTAACTTTGGAATTAAATCGGAGTCTTTTTTGGAAGCTGGCGTGCATTAAATTTGCCCATTCATTCGATCATTTACCACTGGAACAGAATGGGTCATATTCCTCAATGGTACAGGTTCTTCTACTGATTCCAGTGACATAGTGTAATTAGGGTGGTTTTGGTCCATGGAGAAGGTGAGATGGTGTTTTATGAACAAGGAAAACTAAATCTTACCAGCTCTAGTCCCAAGATGGAGTTTCCTGTTGTACCTGAATTTATTTAGCTAAATATCCCACCATACAAAAAGGCAAAAATGTATGTAAACACTGCGATTAACTAGCATCCAGGCTAAGGTGTCACCCAACTTGTACTTTGAGGTTATCCTGACCGGGCCCGGCTCCACGGGGGGGGGCCAGGGTGGGCCTGGCCCACCCAATAACAAGGCTGGCCCAATCAGCCTCAATATAGTTTTTTTTTTTTATATGTAATTGCCCCCCCTCAAAAAATCTTCCTGGCCCACGCTGGAGCCGGGCCTGATCCTGACCCATTATTGGAAAAGTAATTGAAAGATGGATGGATGGATGGGTGGATGGATGAAAACACTAAAAGTCAAATTTCCTCTAGTACCTCGCTCATTTAGCCGCAAACCCAAGTACAGGCAAATAGGAAACTTGCCTCCACACATCCCCACAGTCCATAAGGAGTTAAAGATGCACTGCTTATGACTTCACAGGCCCCAGTGGTCCAGTGCAATGAAAACAGCGCTCTTCTGAAACCAGGGATCCCTGAAGGAGGAGCTCATAATACCAAATGGGCCGCGGTGTATGCTACCTCTAACACACGGGGGGTGTGCATCTCATCAGCGGGAAAAACCGTGAGCACCGCATTTACCACTGAGTCACAACAGATACACAGGAAGCTCATTCAGGGCAAACAGCGTCCTGGGACGCACAAAGGCTGCAATTTGTCTGTAGAATCTACAGCCCAATAACTATCAGCAGTTATGCAGAGAGACAGCGTGCCCCTCCCTGCTGAAAGGTTCAAGCTTCTTACAGGCTGTCGCTTTGCCTGATCGTTTGCACCTGAGTGCGGTTCATTTAACGAGCTCGCGGCCAGGTGCATCCGCCCAGGGTCTCTGCTGATTGGCTGCCACACGAGGAGCCAGAGATCAAGCTAATTCTGATCCCTGAATCATGCGTAACCATTCAGACTGGAAAAGTGACTCAGACAGGCTCTCTGTGCTGTGTAAATATAGATTTTTTGCATCCTTATTGTTATATTTTTGCTGTTTTTCCCAGAGGAGTCATTGCACCAGGTGTTGACATATATACAGTCAGTACAATGATTTATGAAAGTCATTATCGTGATTATTTTTATTATTCTTGTGGCTGTTGTAAAGTTTTTGTTTCTGGCTGTGACATTCAATAGTAATATTTAAAAAGTGTTATATTTAATGTGAAACATTTTACCTATAAAATGAAACGGCTCCAAAATGGCCTACATTTGGCCGGATGCCCCCATAAGCTTTCAAAATAAAATATCTCGAAATTCTGTTTTGCTTGCCTTGCATAACAGACTTTACAGTATGTATTCTTGTAAATGTAAACCTTTAAAATGAGGCATATGGGGCGACCCGACTCATCGCAGCTGCACTCATTGTGACATATATATTTTTTGTTTTTCGGGGTGGGGCGGCGACGCTGCATTTCAGCAAAGCAACACTGATATTGCTTTTAACAAGTATTATCCTTACCAGCTCAAGGCTGCTTTACAGTTTGCGGTCCCACAACCATCACCGGCAATTAAGCAATTAAGCTTTTGGTCGGCGACTGCCTATATAAGGACATTAATAGCAATGAATTCAGGAGCAACCGAAAACGTTCATAAAAATTCAATGTGGCCGCAATCATTATCCGCCGAGTTGTACGGGCGGAGAACAACGCCGTCTCACATAAACTAGACACTGGGGGGGCATTAGGCGAAATTTTACAGCCGGAGCCGAAGACGCGTCCCAGAGCGTGTTTAAAACCGCAATGACACAGAAAGGTTGCGCCGCGGGTTCCGCCGGGAGGGGGCGTCAGCCGAGAGGGGGGGGCGGCCGGGGGGGGGGGGGGGGCCCCCCAACCCCCGCCGTGAACCCCCCCAGCAGCCCCCGCACGCGCAACG
>JAODKN010000041.1:9840235-9850652 GCA_026774425.1 Petrocephalus zakoni
CCCCCCCCCCCCCCCCCCCCCCCCCCCCCCCCCCCCCCCCCCCCCCCCCCCCCCCCCCCCCCCCCCCGCCCCGCCCGGCCCCCGGCCGGGGCTCGTCACAGCACGTCGCTGCACTGCACATTCAGCCTGGACAGGTAAACAGATCCATGCCACAGAACTACAACATGGAATCAATGGCTGCATTATCATGTCCTTTGTGCAGCCCCAAGAGCTGGCTGGAACTCAACGCCGAACATCTCTCCATACAGGAGACTCTTTAAAAATGAATGGCAGGTTAGTAACGTTAATTATTTATAGATCCCTGACAGGTTTCAGCCCAGGAACAGCGAAGCCCTCTCTTCGCTCGCTTTTCCGTATGATCAGAGTCTGATCTTTCATCTTTCATACCTTATTTTTTTATCCTCCCCCCCCTCCAAGTTCCCCTCCCCCTCTCTCCGTGCAGTGCAGTCACAGCCTAATTTAGAAGATGCTTATTATTCATCTTTAGCAAAATGTTTGCATGCCTTTTGAAGTAACTTAATAAAGCTGAGCACGGCGTGCAGCGTGCGCGGGGCGGCTGGCGAGATGGCGATGGTATGAGATCCCCCTCACCGCTCCCTTAATCTTTATTAATTGACTACTTTGAATCAAGGGAATGCCTGCACATCTTTGAGATGCAAAGCAGTCGCGTGAATCATAATGGGCACTTTGAGGTTCCGTTCTGCCCCCTTGTGATTCACATCCTGTGGCCCTACTTAGCACCCGACATCAAACTCGCCTCTCATCCCGGCCCGGTACAGAACTGCCCGGGCAGCTGGAATTGTATGATTACGACTGGTTTCAGTCTCTACCAAAAGGGTAGCGGTTCGTCGTTACCCCATCTCACACCATCCGACAAAATGGTTTCCTCGCACACATGATCAGTTTACTCATCCTACATTGGCTAGGGTAATTGTAACTGGACGAGTCATGTTGACGTGAGTTGAAACCAAGCATCCCTCTTTTTTCATGTGATGTTAACCCTCTTCAGGAATTCTGGATATGCCTGGAATTTGGGAAGAGTACTGACCTTGAAGTCTTTTAGAACGCAGGTGCAATTTACATACGCCAATGTCCATGATCACATGTTACAGTGTAACACGCCTGGCCGATTCATTTATTAGGTCCTTTCACGTTCTGACCCACAGCATAGCACCCTCAGCTTGGGGAAGGCCTCCTCTTCTCCTAGAGGAAAAACAGAGCTAGATCCATCTATTCTTGCTTCAGGGCCACTCATATGAAGACCGGTCTCAACCTGCCCAGCATGCTCAGTGGTACCTTTCTCCATCTCTCCTGTCAATCTCCTGCGCCATCCGTCCAGAACCTGCCTGCTCACATGCAAGCCTAGGATCTGCTGCCACTGATGTCCTGGCTCGTGGTTGTGATAAGAACCATCTCGCAAATAGCATTGTTTTTTTACCTCTTAGAAATAGGCCAAGTCTGATTTCCTCACAACTGCTAAAATGCAGTCTTTCATTTTTATGCCCAAACCACACCTGTGCCCCCAACATTATACACTTGAGAATATATATATATATACATAAAATGTATTCTGGAGAAGGACCTGGTGGTGGGAGTGCTAACACCTAACAGGCATTTATCCGAGGCAGCTATGGGCCTCTCACAGCATGAACAGCGGCTGGACGCGGTTGGGGATGTGGGACCTGTGCTCTCCCACAGCGCGTTCTGTCGGCGTGATGCTCCCTTTAGTGCGATCGCCGGGTCCTTCGGCACGTCGCTGCCGAGAAGCAGCTGGTCACACTGGGCCTATCGGCCTCGCTGCACGCTGGCACTGCGGCACACATGGAGCTGCCCGCGCCGTCCGCGTTTTAAAATGTCAATTGTGCGTTTTATTATTTTTTTGATAGCTCAGAGAAAAATGTACTCCGAGAGCTGTTCTTTCACGAAGGCCTTGTATGGCGTCCATGCCTGTAATTATGTCGTGATGTTACAGTGGGAGATTTAAGCTGTATATCGAATATCAAGTTTAGTGTTACATGTCTTCGGAGGAACGCGGCGTGATTCTTGTGTCACAGTATCGGTGCGTGGGCAGACAATAGGGCCAACAACGGTGCAATAAAGCTTAAATGAAGTTTGTTACAAAACTAACAGCTACTGCTGCGACCCGCGAAGCTTTGACTCAAAACCACCTGGAATATAAACGTAATGCGTGGAATTTTCGGACAGGGATCGGGGTGGGGAACGGTGGTGGTTTTGTTTGGTCTGCCCAGAACGTAGCACACAGGTAATGAAAAAACATACCTGAGGAGTTCCAGCCCTTTAATTTTCGGGAATATTCCTTTCGGTCACTCGTAACACGCAGCCACCGTGTTCTATACTCCTGAATAATTAATCACCGGTGAGTAGAGCTGTCTCCAAAGACACCCACTGCCTCGCAAGATTTCACAGTAAATCACACAACTTTTCAAGTTGAGTTAGCTGTAAGTAACACGAGTGCTGTAATAAGCAGAGAAAATTACTCCCGTCAGGTGTGTCCAGTGTAACGCAGATATATTAGTTGTTCCTTATGAATATTTCATTGCTTAGCCGGTGCTGAGCCGAAGCTCAGTGAATAAGCTTATAGGTCATTGGTCGTAGCAGTCGGTCCCCTGAGTGCTGAAGCTGGCTCTCGGGCTATGGTCGTGTCCTTGTTCCTACCACCCACTTTAGCACCCCACAGATCCTAGAAGTGCCCAAGTCTGATGGTGCTGATGCCGGTGTTTTGGAGGCTAAACAGGGATGTTCAGGCGGCATGGTGGCCTCACACTGTCAGGGCTGTGGGCTTGATACCCAAGTAAACCCAAGTGTGTATGTGTGTGTGTGTGTGTGTGTGTGTGTGTGGTCATGCACAAATTATATTGGTGGGGCCAGATGTCCCCACTATGTGATGAAAAACTTTTTTTTTTTTACCTTGTGCGGGCATTTTTTTGGCCCCCACAAGTTAGAAAAACATTTTCATAACAAAACAGTATTTTATAAAAATCTGTGAAAGTAATAAAAAGCTAAGAATGCTAAAAGTCTTGTATTTAGTTTGGTTATCCATGCTTAAGGTTCGGGCTGGGCAGGGGTTAAGGTTATCAAAATTAGGGTTAGGGGTACGTCTGTGGAAATGAGGCTGGAATTCATGGACTGTGTGTGTGTGGATGTGGAATTTGAAAGCCTTCCTCGTGTTTATAAACTGCGCATGGTGTGTGCCTTGGCATACTTATGTGAGGCACTGCCCTCTGGTGCAGGGTGTTCCCCTGCCTCGTGCCCTGTTTCCTGGGATATGCTTCACTGAGTTCTGCTAAGATGGTCCTGGAGCTACAGTACCTTCCAGACTCGGAGGAATAGAGGTGAGCTGCCAGAGCTCCAGTGAAATGCTCTTAAGCCGGGGTCTCAGTGTCACAGTGCTGTACACTCAATGGACTCGTCAGTAGATACACGTAGCAGGCGCCAGGGAAGACCCACTTTGCCTTCAGAACTGCTTCAAGGGTTATATTGAGCTGTTATTTTTTGCACTTGTGGCCTTCCTGTTAGCTTTAACAAGCTTGGCCATTCTCCCCTGACCTAATTTTTTTTAACAAGGTGTTTTTGTCCACAGAAATGTCACTGCCTGGCTGTTCTTTGTTTATCATGCTATTTTCCATATACCGCAATGACACCGTATTGCATGGAAATCCCAGGAGAGCGTGACTGTTTCTGAGGGGCTGAGATCGCCCATTATGACACCAATAATCGCACGACATGCAGACTCACTTCAATCAGGCATCTTAGCCGTTCTGACGCTTAGCCGAAATGGTAAGTGAATCACATGACCCTGTCCTGCCGTGTGATTGGCTGTTTGGATGAGCAGGCTGCTTGCATTAGTAAGCATGGATACCTGATGAACCGGCTTGAGTATGGCCCCCTCCACCATCAGGTTAAAGTCAGGCCGTGCGATCGCACTGCCATTGTTTACATTTTCTGCACCTATTTGTCTAGCAAGCAAATGGGAGTACGAATGGGCGTGTCATTCTGCTGCGGCTCTGCCGTTATTCCGCTGACTGCCGCTCGCAGGTGCAGCTGCATTGAATCGGCTGGCTCTGCGCTTTCTGCTGCACGCCAGCCCTCTGATTTGTGGCCGACCCGTGGCTCCTATGCGCTCAACTGTTACCTGTCTCTGAATTTTCTTTCCATTTCCATTCGCTGTCCCAGTAGACAGATACAACAGTCTCCTGTTCCAGAAGGGCAATTCCTCTAGCAGATTAAGAACCAATCAGATGAGTGGCAGCATTTCATGAATCACACCATTCCCACCCCACTCCCATTTACTACATCCATGTTTCTCAACCCAGTCCTGGAGGACATTAAGACAGGCCACGTTTTTGCTCTTTCCCAGCTCTTAATGCGCTTGAGCCAGACAATTAAGCAATCAAGAACACCAAAGCCCTGGTACAGGTATGCTGGGAGTTGGGAGGGAGCTAAAATGTGGCCTGTCTGGGCGTCCCCAAGGACTGGGCTGAGAAACACTGTACTACATTAGCATTTTTTTGGTTGAGAATTCATTCATTTTTCTAGTCCTCAGTAATGTGCTTTAAACATTTTTTAACATGATTGCTAAAGTGCTTTGTTTTTGTTTTCTCCTGTCTGTTTTCTTATTGAACGCCTTCAGGCCCCTAAATGTACTTTTCCCGAGACACTTAAGTACGACTCAGTAGCGGGTAACATTTGTGATGATGGTGTACTTTGGAGCAGCTGGACAGTCGGGAGATGCAGAATTGCTAAACGCCGCAGAGGTCAACGTTCAGCGCCACCGGTGTAAACCGTGCCAGTCTGGTGTTTTATGATGAAGCAGGGAAATATCCCCAGGTGATGAGACTCCTTCAGATGACCTCTATAGGAGATGGGAGATGGGTGGGGAAGAAGCTGGCCGTCAGCGTCTGGTGGCGATGCACCTCTGTGGCACCGTTTGTGCCGCGTGCGTGCCTGCGTCGGCGCGTTAGGGTTGCTTCGGGATATCGCAACACCACACGGCCTTAACCGCAGCTCAAGTCATCTCTGTGACATCGGTCTATTTACTCTGCAAATAACAGTGCTTATCAGTGTCTCTCCGTTTAATTTATCCGGGGGAAGGCGGCACGCCACGGTTATTGATCAGCACTCGTGGTAATTATTACCACAAGTAATTATTCTCATCAGGCAGATTCATCATATGTGACCCGTTTTGTCAACATTTAGAAAAAGCCTTGTCAGGGAGTTTATAAACCTGCGCAAATTTCATCTAAATTAATATAGTTGAGATACTTCATTTAATACACTTCCCCTCTCCTGATTTGGCAATGTTTCCATCACGGACGTCAAACCGAGGCGTAAATGTCAGCTCCGGCAAACTCCTGCCACATAATTCTGAGTTCCTGAGCGTCGGAGGGGAGAACTTAGGAGAGCTCGCCGTCGTCTGTGGAAGCAGACGTGCAGGCGTGAGTTTTCCTACCATGCAGTGTCAGCGCACAAAATCGCTGTTTGGTCTCAGTGTCATTTGAGGCAGAGACTCAAGGGAAGCAAACCAATATAAAACTGATTATGGGATGGCAATAGCTAGGAGCGCAACAGCTGGCCAGAATAGACAGTAATATGATATTTATTGCATTTATCAAAACAGAATACAGCTTACATCTTAGCCCTTATTTTATTGGAGTATTGCTAAGGGTCTAACAGCCATCCCTCCTTAGGAATTTGAACCGTTGACTGCTTGGGTGCACGTTTCGTTCCTTTTGTTTGCTAGCCTGCATTAAGTGGCGTCCCTTAGGGTTTCCTTTTTTTTGTGGCTTACCTGACCAAGCTGGGTGCCAGGATTGGCCCCCAGCGAGCAGGGAGATCCCGGGCTTGCGGAGATCCGGGCCAGACCCCGGTTCCTGTGTGCGGGAGGCTCGGCGCAGCGTGACAGAGCTTTTCGCAGGGATATGTGGCGCCTCACTGCGCCAGCAGATGATTGCCATGTTTAGCCCCCAGCCCTGCCTCCTACATCGCCAGCTGGGCTCGGAACCAATCAGAACCCATATTTATCCTAGAGTTCTTCTCGAAGCCACAATTTAATAACAGTTTGAACACATGATGCGTAAAATGTTACATTTTACTTGTAGTTATCCCAAGATCTACAGTTTAATGGCCTATTCGCCATTTTAAGTATGGGAGTGACACATTTTTTTTCATAATGGGTCGGGGTAACATTTGTAATGAGGTCGAAACCACCAATAATTTTTATTTTGTTTTATTAGAAAATGCTGAAATTTCTGTCAGATGTGTTTACTAATTGTAAAATAAACCTAATTTACTAATTAATTCCTAATTAATTCTTGGTGCTGATTCACCTTTTCAGAGTTCTCTGGATTATTTGTTTTCTGGATCATTTCAAATGATATATGTTGATCAAAAGTTTATCACTTTTTTTTGTAGGTTTTACTGGGACTTGATCATGCTGATAATGATGATGGGAAACCTAATAATTATTCCTGTGGGAATAACCTTCTTCTCGGAGCAAACCACCACAACCTGGCTGATATTCAACGTGGCCTCAGACACCATCTTTCTGGTGGACCTAGTCATGAACTTCAGAACGGGGATTGTCATCGAGGAGAGCTCAGAGATCATACTCGACCCCAAGGTGATCAAGAGGAACTACCTGAAGAGCTGGTTTGTGGTGGACTTCCTGTCCTCCATACCTGTGGATTACATCTTCCTGATTGTAGAGAAGGGCTTCGACTCGGAGGTGTACAAGACTGCGCGGGCCCTGCGCATTGTCCGCTTCACCAAGATCCTCAGTCTGCTCCGGCTGCTAAGGCTCTCACGCCTCATCAGGTACATCCACCAATGGGAGGAGGTAAGGCCTGCCTGCATCTCTCAGTCCTCACATTTGATGTCATATAGAAGTACACGCCTCCTAGTGCCTTCACTATGGTGCCACATGGCTTACAGGAGCATACCTAGCCCAGTGACTTCATAACACTAAATAGAACTTGGATGCCTGGGGGAAATTTTTATTAATAAGGTCCCGCATTCAACATTTTAAACAGGATCGATTCTTTATAATGCTTTTTATTATCTAATTGGTTATTAACATGAAACAGACATAATTCTCAGACAAGGCTCTGCTTAGTTCATTTGTCTTGTATCTTCTTAGGCAAGCTGATGGCTGTCTCGAGCTTTCAGAGATGTTTGGGCTTACACTGGGGAAAGTCATAGAGCGTTACAGCAGACAGATATACTGAGAGGACAGGGTGACAGCTTCCCTCTGACGCCGGCTGTCCCAGAGGTGTCTGACAGGTTCCGCTTTGCCTGTCCTGTATTTCCCCACTGCAAACAGGGCTTGAATTACCCTGACTTGACCCAAATAGGATAGCTGTTTGTTTTGGCATCCAAACACCACGTTGTTTGTCCCTGCCCAGATTCCGAGCCCTCAGCCTTGGGAACGCCACACAGACCATGGCTGTCACACTCCTATAATGCGTCTGACTGCACTGGCACAGCCCCAGAGCAGACTGTGCCACCACTGCTCTGCAGTTAGCTTCTCCGTACAGCTCTTCAGATGTTTGCATCTGGGAGCACGTTGCACAGAACGTGATTGGGCGGAAGCTGCCGTAACCCCGGCGACTAGTCAGGCAGCCTCATTTTGTTATTCGATGTTGCTTTTTCTTCTCTACGGGTTTCGGAATGTGCCCGGGCCCCTTGCTTTGTCATGCACGCCACTCCACACGCTAAAACATACTGACGAGCTGTCAAAAGCACAGGCATACGGCGTGTCACTGTACACTGGCGTGCACAACATCGCGTGCCCCCAGCCCCGCGTGCAGCCTTGCACAGAGCTATATGCATAGTCCAGTAATCATTTAATAAACAAAATATGCTTCTTCACGTTGACCCAAAAACCACAATTTCCGGATTTACCACAGGCATCTATACAAATACCGTCCTAACAGGCAGCTTCACCAGTATCAGGTCTGTCCTTTTTACCTTGGCTAAGATGGACAATACGTACCAGGCTTAGGGATCCTTACCAGGCTGAGAGGTACAAACGGGATACCTTTCTGTGCAAAAGATAGAAACAGGATACCAGTTTGTAAGGATACTTGGCAAGAGAGGAATGCCTGCCAGGCTAAGGTCTGCCTCTTTCAGGGTTTGCATAGGATCTTGGAACCGGTTCCCAGTCTCTTCAATTTTCCACTGTAGGAGTTTGGGGAGCAGCAGTGATGTAAAACCCAAGAGATGCTTGTTTACCGCTCACAGGGTGTACATCGTAGCCTACTATGTGCTAATTTCCGTTAGCACATCTGTCAGAATCGCCGCGTTACGTTAGCATCAAACTCAAGCGGAGTTAGCATTAGGATGTGTAAATTTGCATTACGGATCAATTCTGTTCAGCTGTTCAGTAGTGATTTTTTAAGTAGGAGGTTGGAAAGTTTCAGTTCCAGGAATGCATCGATACATCGCGATGTGTGATAGTACTAATCCATGCCTATCGATGCACCTCCCTGGTTTATTATTGTCTTAGTGCATTTCGACCAATCATGATCAATCAAGATGGCGGCCACACAGCCAGTACAGTTTAGTCTCACTTTCGGCCATGTCAGCGTGGGTACAGGTCAGGTACAGCTCGCATCCATCACAATGGAAAATCATCTCTGGTACGGCCCAGTTCTTGGTGGCAGTGGGAAAGGGGCAGTAGTCTCTCGCAGGGTCTCCCATGGTCTCTTGTATGACTGACCTATAGGGTCAGCTATAGCTCTTGCAGGTACTCCATTAGTCTCTTGTATGAGTTTCGCAGGAGTCTCCCCCGGTTACTTGTAAGGCTCCTGTAGGGACTTCTTCAGTCTCTCGTATGAGTCTGCCGGGGTATCTCTTGGTTTCTTGTTTGCTTGTCTCAGGGTCTCCCTAAATCTCTCATATGCCTGCCACAGAGTCTCCGTCTGTCTCACATGTACCTCTCACAGGGTCTCCCTTATTCTCTCGCAGGGTCTCCCATGGTCTCGCATATGCCCCTCACAGGGTCTCCCTCATTCTCTCGCAGGGACTCCCATAGTCTCTCATATGCCCCTCACAGGGTCTCCCTCATTTTCTCGCAGGGACTCCCATGGTCTCTCATACGCCTCTCACAGGGTCTCCCTCATTCTCTCGCAGGGACTCCCATGGTATCTCATATGCCCCTCACAGGGACTTCTTCATTCTCTCGCAGGGTCTCCCATGGTCTCTCATATGCCCCTCACAGGTACAGCCTCATTCTCTCATAAGCCTCTCACAAGGTCTTCCTCAATCTGTCATGTACTCCACACAGGGTCTCCCTCATTCTCTCGCAGGGGCTCCCATGGTGTTTAGTATGGCTCTTACACGGTTTCCATTGGTCTCTCATATGACTTCTGTAGAGTCTCCCTCAGTCCCCTATATGCCTCTCAGTGGGTCTCCCTCTGTCTCTCTTATACAGTAGCTTTCAGTAGGCTCCTTCCGTTTGTTGTTTAGGTCTCATTGGGGCTCCCTTTTTTCACATGTGGTTTAATAGGGGTATCCCATGGTGTCGCCTATACTTACTACAAGGACTCCTTACATCTGTCATGTGGGTTTTACGGGGATCCTCGCCTTCTTTTGTATGGCTTTCACATAGACTCTTGACTGGGAATTCCTTAGTCTCTCATATGGGTTTCAAATGAGTTTCTTTTCATTTCTCCAAAATCTCTAGTTTCTTCAGTAACAAAGCATTGAAAGCGTCCAGTGTCCCTTGCTGAGGCTTGTTCTCACCTTGTCAAAGGGCTCTCACAAGCCAAGTTATTGACCGAAAAAACAAGTATATGGACTAAGACAAGCCGCAACCTTTCTCCAATTCAGTTACTATGCACTGAGAGAGAGTGAGTTGGGACATCCCAGTGGAACCCAGCCAAATGTCCAGCCACTTAGGACTTGTACTGCACAGCAATTTAACACAAGGGGGCACTTGACTGGTAATATTACGCCAAGGTTTTTTTTATTACAACAGGAACTGGATATATTCAGGTACTGTTGAAATATTGTGTGTATATACTTCTTTCAGGAAAGCAGAGTGACTCAGCATTGATGGTGCTGGTTTCCATGGAGCTGAAGGACACGGTTGCAGTGATGTATATATCAAATTCTACCGTCAGAAGTGGAGTTTGGGATTTATGACACTAGTCTTTATTTTACAGTGCAATTACCTATAAGAATAGAAGTACACGCCTCCTCACAGGGACTTCTTCATTCTCTCGCAGGGTCTCCCATGGTCCTATAGCTATTGTATATTTTTTAAATGCCTATGTATTTTTTTTCTGTTAGAAAAGACTATTAATCTATTAATATTCCTGCAATGAGGAAGCTGAGTCTGGGGACTTGGGCGTGGACTCCCCTATCTCCGGGGCAGAGGTTGCTGAGGTGGTTAAAA
>JAODKN010000041.1:9855390-9879248 GCA_026774425.1 Petrocephalus zakoni
CCCCCCTAACCCGCATACCCGTGCCCCCCCCCCCCCCCCCGCAGCACGCCCCCTTCAGGCCCAGAGAGGATACTTGGGACTGGTGCCGTAATGCTGGGCTGTTCTTCTCTCTCCTCCCAGCAGATAGGCATGTCATGAGAGTGTCTATCAGTATCAGTGCAGCCATAACTAG
The DNA here is from genome assembly GCA_026774425.1 of Petrocephalus zakoni. Lineage (NCBI taxonomy): Eukaryota > Metazoa > Chordata > Actinopteri > Osteoglossiformes > Mormyridae > Petrocephalus > Petrocephalus zakoni. Next base: position 9,855,563 of record JAODKN010000041.1, read on the forward strand.
TAACTGGTCATTGTTGCTTTTGGGAGGAGGCTTCTCTGCCAATCTGAGTATCCAGTGGAAACAGAAGATGCTTGTTTCCTGGTTCAATAATCCACTGGTATAGAGATCTGCTCTGTTTACCTTGACAGAACAAGTGCCAAATAATGCCAAATAATCTGTAAATCCCTGCAAGCGAATGCCCAATTTATTTTCTTCTAAAAGAAAATGTTGCAAAACTACATATTCTGCAGTAAGGATGGAGTTGGGGTGAGGGCTGGTATTGGGCTTAGTATTCATGGCATTAAAATTTAGGCTTGTGGTAAGGGTTTGATTTGTAGTTAAGGTTAGGATTACCTAGTTATGTTTGGTATTGGGGGTTTAGGGATAAGCTCGAGTATCAGTTTAGAATTAAAATTACAGTTAAATGCCATTTGGCATGAATCTTATAAGGTTTCATAATGTCATTGATGCAGTTAATCTTGCTTTTCATTGTGTATATACAGAATCTGTGCATCCAGCAGCCTCATGTACCTGGTGTAACACAGCCTGTAGTGTTTCCCCTGCTGGCAGCTAGGAGGTGTACATGGCATTAAATGCTCAAACAGTAGCAGGCGCTGACACCCTCATTCAGCACTCCGCGTCGCTCCTATAATCTCATTCTCAGACGCTGGAGGTATCCCTGGCCTGGTCTCAATCACGCTATTCTCAGACGATGGCGGTATCCATGGCCTGGTCTCAATCACACTATTCTCAGACGATGGCGGTATCCATGGCCTGGTCTCCATCACGCTATTCTCAGATGATGGCGGTATCCATGGCCTGGTCTCCATCACGCTATTCTCAGACGATGGCGGTATCCATGGCCTGGTCTTATCACGCTACTCCCAAGAACGGCAGAGCAGAGAGCGTCATGTGTTGCTAAGCAACATTATTATGCTCCGTGTAAATGAGATGCAAATAGTTCCATATGCAAATGAAGGGCTGCACTGAGTGTCAATGGAATGTGGTACCAAGCTTTTATAAAAAGGCATGACGTCAAGCCTGCCACTATAAAGTCTGGATGAATAGAGGACGGTCTTCTCAGGTGCTTGTGGTCTCTATGGCGGTCTGTATAGCTTTTAGAAATAAACCTTTCAGCGTACTTCCTTTCTGTGTGATGAAAGTTATATTATTAAAACCCCTTTTTTCTCTTTAAGAGCTGAAAATGCTCGACCCTGCTGTTTTCTGACAAAATGCATCTGAGCTCTTTAATCTGCATTGAGCTGTTTGGCTCTGTAAAGCAGGATCGAAACTCTCCAGTTTCAGTCGCGTCCCTTCGCAGTGCCTTTCAGTCGCGTCCCTTCGCAGTGCCTTTCAGTCGCGTCCCTTCGCAGTGCCTACATGACGCATCTTAAGCGCCTGTACTCTGTACAGCCTGTGGAAATGTGAATGGATTCCAGAGCTTTCCACTTATTCAGGGCCCCAATTGGGGCTCATCTCCGCCACCCAAAGGATCTCTGCAGCCCTTACTTTGTAGCCTAGCTCCTAGTTCTTCCCAGATCTTTGCCGTCCTGGAATCAAATCGGGATTCCGTGCATGTCTGTATTTGTGTGTCAGGGATAAAAAGACGTTTGAGCAGCACATGGCAATCTGAGTGAGCTTTGGATCGGATCCCAGAGATTCTCATCACCCTGGCGATGATGTCCAGGTCAGTTACCTGTGGGATGTGTGACCCTCTGCTCCAAACCTCCAAGCTGTTGCTCTGCTGGGCTGGTCTCCGTCGGCACAGCTGTCCTCAGTGGGACAGCAGAACCCTCATGGGTGTCACACCTCCACCCCCAAGCACATGTTTTGGCCCCTGGGACGTCGTGCTATGCAGATATCTGTGGCCCTGATCCCACGTGCAAAGATGACACGTTAAGCAATCCCGCTGGGCCCAGCTCTGATGCTGACGGGGTCTGTGAGCAGAACCCTGCACAAAGCAGAAGGGCTACCGCCCACATGCTGGCAGAGCTGCCGGCAGTGCAGTTGCAGTAAGGCCCACAGAAATGGGAGGGGCCACCAGGCTCGATGGGCCCCTTTGCAGGGAGGGTCAGGAAGCTATCCATCTACAGTATTAGTTTAAATTACCGAAGCACGTTACATTGCAATATGAACCGCCGGAAACCAAATGATAATATATATAATCTCCCCTTTACCTGGCTCTCTCAGACGGCCCAGTTCTTCATTTCTCTTTTTGACAAGGCTGTAAGAAAATCATATTGTGAACCTTAAGGATATTTTATGAAGATGGTACATTCGTGACATTTAACCGTTATGGGTCACAGGCTGTGTTGCATGTCTAACTTTGGATTTATAAAACAGCCTTGTTTACCATGTGAGGGGCAATAGGGGCCCATTAGGAGCACCCATAACCTCCCCCCCCCCCCGCCAACACACAGACACACACACTGGACTGACCTATGTGTACACAGTAATGACTTACTGTCACTGCAGCGATGGACTTATGCAGATCAGCTGGGTTTTGCCAATTCCTCTTTGCATGTGTCTGGGGGGGGGGGGGCAGGCGTGTTCAGTGGACCAAATTAAATTAGACAGCGTTTGCTTATCTGGAGTGTGGCTGCAGGGCCAGAGTGGGGGGGAGGCAGCATTTCAGCGAGTGTGAGCCTGTGTGTTCATGGGGAGGGACCTGTCCATCCTGGCTGCTGTCACTGCCCAGCTGTCCTCGCTCCGATGCGGCAGTAAGAGCGTACCCCTGCACCCACATTACCACCCCGTCCCTGATGCGTCAGAAGGCTCCGGAAGACGGCGCGTTCGAGTCCCCCGCTGAATCCTGACCCTGGGGCCATGGGGCGGCGGCCTGACGTCTTGGTGCGTTACGCCGCCGCAGTGGATGGGACAGGGTGGGGGGGAACTTTGCTGAAATGGAAACATTGCTTTGCCAACTAGGAGTCAGCTGTTATGTTTAATTGTTGAGATTACAGGGTGAATGTAGGATTAATGACCGAGATTTAAATGAAACAAACTTAACATCTGATAATCTGATATCATAATCTGATGGCACGTGCAGCACACAGAGCCAGTTTTGTGTGGGGGTTCCTCCCCGTACTGTCATTCATCAAACTGGATGTCCTCTGTCATCTGCCTGGCACCCTGGGAGAGGTTAGATTTGTAAATCACCATAAACTTTAGTGAAATGACTCCTCAATACTGATGAAATGGCTGTTGACACCCCCCCCCCCCATGAAAGCTGTAGTCTGCAGGGGGTATTTAAAATGTACACACCCCTGTTGAAATGCCAGGTTTTGTGACACGGAAAAAAAGAGACCAGGATAAATCATTTCAAAACTTTTTCCACCTTTTAATGTATCATTTACCCTGTATAATTTAATTGAAAAACAAACAAATCTGTTGAGGCGGGTGGTAAATTAAAAAAATACATTAAGCTGGCTGTACAAGTGTGAACACCCTTACACTAATACTGAGGTACCTTGTGACTTAATTACAGTGTTCTGTCTTTTTGGGTACATGCCTGCCATCAATTACAGTGACTCTGATTAACCCCAAATACAGCTCAGCTGTCCTCGTTGGATTTTCCTGACATCTACTTAGTTGCATCCTACAACAAAGCTTCAAAGGGATCTGATTGTTGAAAGATTTCCATGGCATCAGATATACGGTATATCATGGAACACAGTGAAAACATCAAGAAGTCATCAAGAAGTGGAGAAGATATGGGACAACAGTGATGTTACCAAGAACTTGACATCCCTCCAAAATTGATGCAAAGATGAGAACTGGTGAGGGAGGCTGCCAAGAGGCCTGCAGCAACACCGAAGGAGCTGCAGGAATTTCTGGCAAGTACTGGCTGTGTCCTACATGTGACAACGATCTCCCATATTCTCCATATGTCTCCATATGTCTGGACTACGGGGCAGGGTTGCAGAGCGGAAGCCTCATCTTACAAAGAAGAACATCCAAGCCCAGCTAAATTTTCACATCTCCCAAAACCATGTTACGGTCTGATGAAACCAAGGTTGAACTTTTTGGCCACAATTCCAAAAGGATTGTTTGGCACAAAAGCAACACTGTGCATCACCAAAAGAACGCCATACCCATGGTGAAGTTGGCAGAACCATGCTTTGGGGTGTTTTTCGTCAGCAGGAACTGGGGCTTTAGTCAAGGTGGAGGGAATTATGAACAATTCCACATACCAGTAAATTCTGGCCCAAAACCTTCAGGTGTCTACAGGAAAGCTGAAGAGGAATTTTACCTTTCAGCGTGACAATGACCCCAAGCATGTATCCAAATAAACAAAACAATGGCTTCATCAGAAGAAAATTAGTTGTTGAATGGACCAGCCAGAGCCCAGACCTAAATCCAAATGAAGATCTGTGGGGTGACCTGATGAGGACTGTGCACAGGAGATGCCCTTGCAAACTGACAGATTTGGAGCACTTTTCCATGGAAGAGTGGGCAAATTAAATCAAGATATGGCATGCTGATAGACTCCTACCCAAAAAGACTGAATGATATATTTAAATTTAAAAGGTGTTTCAACAAAGAATTGGTTTAAATCGGTGGATGGGCTTATGCGACCAGCATATAAACATACAATGGATGAAGGTGATGAGATTAATCACCCTCACTTAGTGTATGTATATTAGCTATATTTCCCCACCCCACCCCCAAGTAAAATCTGTTGTTTTTCAGTTGAATTGTGTAGGTTATGGGTCACATTAAAGGTGGAAAAAGTATTGAAATGATTTATCGTAGTCTCATTTTTGTGATGTAAAAAATCTGGCATTTCTACAGTAGCGTGTATACACTTTATATCCTCTCTATATTGAAAAATTACATTAAAATACAATTACATGTGAATTTAAAATTGTTTTAGGAATAATGCTAATTTCAACAAACTTTTCTTGTTGCAAAAAGGGTTGTGCGTTACCTTGTTGAAACTTGTGTGGGAAATAAATGCTGTTACTTTCTGTTTAATGGTACCAGCAACATAAGATCCTTAACGGTCCTGTTTATTGCACAGAATTAGCATTTTCACATCTCCTGCTTTTATTTTACCCCCCCTGGGCCGTAACCACTCATCAGGAAGTCAGTCGTCACCACACATTTATGGAGGAGCAGTCCGCATCTCTTCCAGCGGGACCCCGAGAATGGCTCCCTCCCTTCCCAATGATTTCCTAGACCACCAAACGGCATGCGCTTAAGGGGGCCGTGTGGACGGGGAGCCTCGGATCGGCGTTAAACCACCGAGTTACCCGTCAGCCGTGCCTCCGAGCTTCTAGTCTCCCGGTAATGAGTTGTACAGTTGCCAAGGGACAGTCACCGGGAAGGAGTTTCGGCAGATCATCCGCAGAAACCCGTTTACAGGGACTGGGGTTCCTGAGAGCACATCTCCATCACTGCCTCAGGAAAGGCTTCTGTGGGGGACGGCAGTCGTTAGAGAACACGCACAGACAGCCCTGAGATCCCGAATGATTGACTTTTAATTGTTCAAGTCAAACTTTGCAAACCCGGTGCTGCTTTTGAATAACGGGGCTCCACACAAACTCGCATGCACGTACTGGCTGCTGGCTGATGAGTGCGGGAGGGTTGGGCCTCTCTGCTTTATACACGCGCCATTTTTATTTGTGTATTACGGTTTTATTTAAAATTAGAGCAGGATGTTGGAGGTGATGCACTCTGACACCTTCTTCTTGATGGGAAGTCACCAGGGGAAACACACCAAGCTTTGATTTATCTTATTTTTTGCATTCCATAGAGTGTCTGGTCAGCAGGACTCAGTCCCACCTGTCTGGTCTCCGGTGGCCCCCTTAAGCTATCTTTGTTTGTCTTTGCTCTGTTATCAGCCACTCTGCTGGTCCCCCCCCCCTCCCTTTCTTTTTTTGTTTCGCTCCTGTTGTTTAAGCGCTGCCCTCTCTCCCCCCCCCCCCCCCACACAGATCTTCCACATGACCTATGACCTGGCCAGCGCGGTGGTAAGAATCTTTAATCTGATCGGTATGATGCTGCTGCTCTGCCACTGGGACGGCTGTCTCCAGTTCCTGGTGCCCCTTCTGCAGGACTTCCCGCCAGACTGCTGGGTGTCCCTAAATGGTATGGTTGTAAGTATTGGCACTTTTTCATGGCGTTCGTTTATTTTTTTTCCTCCCGCTCCCCATCAGACGGTGACAGCCCCCCCCCCCCCAGTTGTACAGATCCATAGCGTTTTGTGTCCTGGGTGGAGGCAGAGCTGCTACAGCCTGCTTTCCTAGTAGACGACCCGGATGGACGTGGAAGGCATGCTTTTTAATATTGTCGTCTTTTCACTCATTTATATCGGAAGGAATTTAAATTGGATTTGACTTATTGGGCAGCTGTTATCCAAGGTAGCTTGATCCCCTACATCAAACCCACTGCCCCCCCCCTCCCACGCCCCCCGGGGACGAATTTCCCGAGATGAATGTGAAATAGTTTGACCATGAGTAGCTAAAGTGTTTAAAGTAGTTTATAGCTGTACGTTAATCGATTTCTGCTGATATTCAGTGGAGCGCATTAATAGGATTTACGTACAAAAAATAATTTCAGGAAGTTTAGTGGCACTGTAGCCGCACACCTCCAGGGCTTGGGCTTAGATTCCCGCCCTTGGCTCATCCAATTAGTTAATATGGGAAAAATTTTAATTTCCTGATCCTTTCAATGAGGGTGTTCAAGTAATATTTTTGGCACATAATGCCTATTAAAAAACAAGGGCATCACAGCGGCCTGGTGGGTGGAACCACAACCTCAGCCTTGCATGTCCTCCCTGCGTTTGACTGGGTTCAGAAGTCCAAAGACATGTATTTAGGTGAAATGGTGTCTCTAAATTGTCCTTAAAGTGTGTGTGTGAAGGTGTGTGCCTGCCCTATGGTAGACTGGCAGTCTGTCCCGGGGTGTCCCCCGCCCTCTGCCCTGCTCCATACAGGAGAGACTATAGCCTCACTGCCACCCTGTATCGGAGAAGCAGTTATATTAAAATGGACGGCTAATTTACATTAAATAAAGTGCTTCTGTATTATTGTTACCCGGCATCTCGAAAAGAACAGTCAGTGTACTAGGAATGAGCATGAGTTATAACCTTCCCATTACCGATGAATCTGCATGTGACCAGTCCTATTCTATATGCATTGAAAGCCATCGGATCGTGGTCCTCATTAAGATGACTAAAAGCAGCTCTAGGCACTTAATGCGAAGAAGACAGGGTTAAGTGTGAGCAGGCAGGAGCGACAGCGAGCTTATAGCAGTCTGTCCAGTCCTGCCACTGTGAACCACGCCAGCGATTGCGTGCAACACACTGCGGAAGAAGACGGGCGAGAAAGGTAGAACTTCTCGTGCTCGCCTGTTGCCAAGAGTCATGACTCGTTAGGTCAGTCGCGTGTAGCATGCTTGTTTAGTTCTGTTTTCAATAGGCAGAATATGGCAGCGCTTTGGCCACATGGGCATAGGGAGGCACACGGGGTGCGTCACCCGGGCTAGTTTAGGCGGAGCGTCTGGCTGAATAAATGGGGCGTGGGGGAGGGGAGTAATCCAGCAAATCAAAGACAAGGGTATTGGCTAAACGGCTCCGTCCCGCTAAAGGCAGAGTCCTGGCCATGCACGTGTCCCTAGGAGACGACACGACATCACCTCCTCCCCAACAGACTTTTGGCCCGATGGTGGTCTACATGCAACGTGACCGGGGGTCACTGCTCAGCAAAGGCCTTGCGCATCACGTCAGATACAGGACTCAAAAGAGCCAGCATGAGAGGCTTGGAGCTCTGGCCCCCAAAAGCCGTTACATGATGATAATAGTTCTGGGTTAAGCCCAAATTGAAGAGCTGCTGTTAGCTACTCCTGCTCCCTACTGCTTGTTTTTGAGCAGTCATAAATAACAACAAATAAATAAAATAAACAAATACAATAAACAAGAAATTAGAGCTAATTAAAGTTACAAATAAATTTCCTGCAAAGTGGTCATATTAGCATAAAAAAGAGACTTAAAAGATTTATTTCTCTTCTCGGGAACATTTATTGGGGATATCGATAGGAGTAAACTCAATTACCGTCTGTAAAGCACTAATACACAACTCATTCATTTCTTAATTAGCTCCTTGGCATGTTCCCCTGCAGAAGTACCACCACCTGTGCTTGCCTGGAGCGTGTCATGTACATTCTAGTAGCAGTAATATCGGTCGTCTTCGGTCTAAACTGCATTAATTATGAACACATGCTTAAATTTAGGAAGTTGGGAATGACTCAGGAAAACCATTCTGAAAAAATCGGGAGAAAGTGCGTGACTTATAAGAAATTTATAGCCAGTCTTTCCCAGAGGATAGATGGGATAGCTTTCCATTGCCATGACATCATTTAAAGGCAGTACCGCCCTCGTTTAAGTACCTGGAGAGGTAAGCCTTCCTTCAAAGCTTGATATTACATCGCTCTTTATTTAAACCCTCGATGCCTTACCCTGCAGCTATAGTGTGAGAGTTTCACTGTACTGTAGCTACATGGCAGGGACATTGGCGTCTGGAGCCTATCCCAGAAACTACAAACCCATCACAGGGCACACAGCATTCACACCCACAGACTATTTGGCAACTAGTTCACCTGAGTATGCTTGTGTGAGGGGCAATTGGAGGGGCAATTGGAGCACCCAGCGGAAGCCCCATGGCGACACAGGTATAACATGCAAAGCTCACGCACATAGAGTTCCAAAAGCCTTCTCAGGAAACATCCATCCATTGTCTGTGATGGGGAGGGGGGGGGGGCATTAGAGCATATCCAGGCAGCTAGGGGGAAAAGGCAGGGGACAACCCAGAATGGGCTGCCAAGCCAATGCAGAGCACAGCGACACATAGCTAATGTGAAGGAGACGGGGTTAGCTGTGAGCTAGCTGGAGCGGCAGTGGGTTTATAGCAATCATTGTTCCCAGTGCTGCCACTGTGAATGATGCAAACAACTGTATGCGACACAGTGCTGAAGAATCTGAATCGTAACTCATTAAGTCAGCTGTCTGTAACATGCTTATTTATTTATGCTTATTTATTCACACCCATGGACAATTTGGTAACTCCAATTATCCTCAGCCTGTTTTTGGACTATGAGGGGAGCCGCACACACACACACACACACACACACACACACACACACACACACTCCACACACATGGAGCCACAAACCCTGGTCCCAGTGGTGTGATGCATTGGTGCCTACCGCTGCACCACTGTGTCACCCCCCCAGAGCACATATCACAATAAAACTTACATTTTAATTGTATGTTATGATTTGTCTGTTGTGTTTGCCCCATGACTCCCTGAAGTATAAGAAAGGTCCTTGTCCTAATTGTAATACCGGTCAATAACATTTCCTCTCTAACGAGTGGTGAGGTGGGGTGGGACTGCCTCCCGACTTGATGTTAAAACCATCACGCTAGTAGGGCATGGAGAGGGAAGGCAGGATCTCAGCGATCAGGCAGTCTCTAGTGTGGCCTTGTTCCTCGGGCCCAGGGGGAGACAGAAACCGTTTTTATTTTGGTGATGACAAGGCCATTAGCATTTCAGGCTGCAGAGCGGCTGTGGGCATTATCGATGAGCGTACATACTCACACACGCACGCCACATACGCACACATATGCACGGCACATACGCACACACATATGCACATGTCACATACGCACACATATGCATGGCACATATGCACACACATATGCACGGCACATACGCACACACATATGCACACCACATACACTCACACACATGCACGCCACATTTGCACACATATGCACGGCACATACGCACACACATATGCACGGCACATACGCACACACATATGCGCACCACATACACACACACCCACACATATCTACCGCACACACGCACACACATATGCACACCACAAACACTCACACACACACACGCACGCCACATACGCACACATATGCACGGCACATACGCACACACATATGCACACCACATACACTCCCACACACGCACGGCACATACGCACACATAGGCACGGCACATACGCACACACATATGCACACCAAATACACTCCCACACACGCACGCCACATTCGAACACACGTTTGTATTCCTGTCTTGGTGAGGACCGTCCATTCATTTCTGTGGGAGTAACCGTAATCCAAATCAGGACACCCTTAACCCCTACCCAGCCCTAACCTTAACCATAAGTAACCAAACAAAATACAAGACTTTTGGCATGTTTATCTTTTTGATGATATTCATGGATTTTTGTAAAATTAAGTCTGAAGTAGTGAGGACTGAAAAAATGGCCTCACTAGTCGCGTTGTTTTTGAGGATTTGCTATACTTGTGAGGTCCTTTGGGCCACACAAGTATAGCAAAACCTGTACGCACAAAACAAACACACAGACACACAGACAGGTTATTTAAGGTTCCAGAAAAAGAGAGGCCTTGTCTTCAGTATGTAGAGTGTGCCACTGGATTCCCTTGAGATGCCTGGCAGGGGGGAGTTCAAGTTAAAGGCTTTAAAAATGATCATAGAAAATGTGTTTCCTTACTATTTACAGTGTTAAAAATGCTGTTGGCATTGGGTGACATTTTCCCAACCTGTGTGGAACCAGGCTTGTGATTAGATGGGCCAGGCCAACTCATGTCCCCATTGTAGCTGGGCTTGGCTGGTGTAAATGCCTGTAATCCAACAGTCCAATTTACATGTATGCAGGGAGTAACAGTGTGCTCTTTTTGTGGGCAGGGAGACCCATTATATTTATAAACTGAAATTCGTTTCACTGCTGTTATGCGCACTCGCTCTGCAGGGGTACCGAGCATTCTTTCAGCTTTGAGAATACTGTAAGCTGGGCTCTTAGTCAACAAAGGATGTCATCTGGATTGTGTGCCCCCTGTCCAAAAAGTTGAGGTCTGGAAGCATAAGCTCTTTGTTGATTCTGTATGAATCTGGTATCAGGTTCCAGTTCCTAGTCCCCCTCCCTTCCCAGCAGTGGTTCTGGGCCTTGTGTGTTTTACAAGAACACCCCCATGTTCCCTGAGCTGCCTTTGCTACACGCTGGTCCTTCGGCATTTACAGGTGGTGCCTTCTAGGCACGGTCTGCTTGGCTGGCCCAATTTGCCTCTCGGACATGGACATCCAGCGATTGAATCCTGCCCCCTGAATCCTTAAAAGGCTCGAGAGTAGATTGCTGAGCTTTCGTGAATGTCAAATGTTTGTGGTTCAACAATTTAAGGTTTTAGGGCTGAGCGCTTCATTGAAGCGGCAGTAACTTTATTTTCCCTACAAGCTAATAAATAGTATTTACCTGACTTTTCATTTGGGTACTTTCTTTCTCAGAGGTACAATAGCTGTTCCTAATGTGGGACTCGAACCCTTAAAATTTTTGACCAATAGTCTTGCTCGTTTTCGCCATTTTGCCATCTGCTGCCTGTGTCAGGCCGTGCTATTTGTACATGACAGGGCAAACCCCTCGCTTGCTTGTAACAAGCCCCTGGTGGCCTGACTCGCTATCTTTCAAGTCACATTGAACCATCACACTGCACACATATATAGCCATTCATCCAATTTTCATAACCATTATTCCTGTGGAAGGATCGCTTTGTGCCAAGAGCCAGTCCCAGGAAGCACAGAGCGAGGGAGGGAACACCCCGGAACGGATGCTGGTCCATCACAAGGCACAAACCTGTCTCACTCATACACACATACACCAAGGGCAAAATAGAGATGCCAGGTTGATGATATTTTGGATGGCAGGAGCTCACATAAGTACTAGGTGGAAACTAATCACAGGGACAGCATGCAAATGCAGAACGCTGGGCTGCACCGTGACCCATCACAAGTATGTTGAGATGGTGCTTGTCCAATGAGAGCAGGGAGTGCGGCACATGGCGGCAGGCTCCGTCTGCTGTCACTCCCGCTGAGGGTGCCGGGGCTCATTCTGATGGCCCAGACTCACTGCTGAGGCTTCTCGCAGGCACCGTTCCTAGCTAATTTGTCTTCTGCTCGCTTCCTAGGCTCTGGAGTGCAGTCAGTGCATTAACACAGCTGGTGCGCACAGCCCACCCTTCCTACCAATTTCTCGAGATCATCACGGTGGCCTGGAGCTTCAGTGTGCGGGCTCTACACTGCATCACTGGTACTAGCTATAGAACGCAATGTAGCATTTTTAGGTGAAGGATTTTGTTGCAATAAACCCAGACTTTATGTTCTTGATTGACATTGATACTATAAGGTGTGGTCACAAGATTTCCGAACAATGGGCCCACAGGAATCTATATATATGGCCATCAGATTAGTCAAACCAAGGCCTGGCTTTTAATAAGTTTCTACCCAGGAAAAACGTGGCAACCTAAACTCACTTCCTGTGATGAAATCCCAAAGCACAAATGTACAGATGTATTCATAGTTTATTCTCTTTGAAGACATCCTGGCCTGTAGTCCTATACAGCTAATGAGCACACAGTAGCAAAGAAAATGCAGTCTTTTGCTGGCGTGAGCTATATTTTAATATTTGCAGATGGAACTGCATGGGTCTGCCCTGGACTGTGGGATGTCACTCTGGTTCGGTGGGTAGTACTCAGCCCAGATCTGACCCCAGCTCTGTATCTGTAGGGTTTGTGTGTGGGGGGTGCTGAAAGGACTTTGAGTGTTTGAGTACTTGAGTATCAAACTGGTCTACGCATTTGTAGAAACGTTCTGTAACTTCTACCACGTTCATGGCCACTCATTAGAAGCTCACACTAGCAGCACTTGACCTTTGCCTAGGGTTACCACATCGACCAGCACCGACCGCCGTCTGGTCAGTGCTGCATCCTTTGTGATGGTCATTAATTCATGTAAATGTAAAACATTTCCTCAAAATATTACCCACAGAGTGTGAATTCTTATTTTTGCAACGCTATATTTTTATCTCATCCCATTTTTGCATCGCTTCTCCCTGTTAGGGTCGTGGTGGCAGCGTGCCCAGCAGGTCAGACCAGACCTCTTTTTCCATGAGCTCAGGCTCGAGCTCATTATGGGGATCCCTAGACATTGAAAAGTCAGCTGGGAGATATAATCCCTTCAGTGTATCTTGGGTCTTCCCTGGGGCCCTTGGCCTGTGCGATGTGCCGGGAACAGCTCCCTCGGGAGGCATCCAGGTGGCATCCTTATGAGATGCTGCAACCACTTCAGCTGGCTCCTCTCAAACGTAGGACATCCTGTGTTTCAAGGATCTCTGAACCCCTTACTCTATGGAGAAATTCCCTTTTGGTCACTTGCACTCACAACCTTCCCACAACTCGTGACCATAGATGATTACTGGGACGTAGATTAACTGCAGTCGGCAAACTGACCCACCTATCAATCTCATGTTCCCCCTCCCCATCATTCGTGAATAAGTTCCTGAGGTACTTAAGCTCCTTCCCTAAGGGCAGACACTCCCCCTGACCTGAAAGGGGCAGTCCACTCTGCTCTGAGAGAGTACCATGGCTTTGCACTGGGATGTGCTCATTCTCATCCACTCTGCTTTACAGTCGTCATCAAATTGCTCTAGTGTCTGCTGGAGGTGGGATGAGGCCAAAGGCAGAACATAATCTACCAATAGCAGAGTTTCACTTCTAGTCCATATCGGACACTCTTCCAGGCAAGGCATAGCTACACTTTGACAACCTGTTTATGAAAATCTCAAACTGGAGATGAGGCAACATGCACCTTGGCCAGCCACCAGCAACCATGCTCAGTGGCTTATATTTTGCGTCAAAGATGCAATCACATCTCATTCTGTTTTCATACAGGGACTACATAGCACATGTTGACTATGTTGACTATATTCCTACAAGAAGAGCTACTGCATGGTTCTGTGGCCAAGTTAAAATTAGAAGAGACTGCACCCCCAAAGTAGAGCTCCATTTTCACTGCCCACACTGTGCACGGAGCTTCGGTCAACTGAATCTACGCGATGCCTTTCTCTCTCTCTGCTAGCTGGGGCTCCTTCCCAACCACAGAGCTAACGTTCCACATCGCTAAAGCCCCCGCTCATTGCCCAGGTCTAATTCCTCTGCTTCCTGCCTGTTCATACCTGCCCCCCAATGCCAGCGCATCTGACCCCCACCTTTCTTCTTGCGGTTGGTGAGCCCACAAGATTTATACACATAGGCATTTCGGGCTGAGGCTGGCCAGGTTACATGGGTGGCCCGACTGCTAGGTGCTCCTTGGCAAACACCAGCCCGAGCCGTGGGTCCCAGTAACCCTATTCCAGCCAGGGTATAGTTCTTGTGGTTCCTTTCATTGGGAAGGTTTTTGTTGGCCGGTAATTTGTCTGGCCACTTTCCACAAACCTGTTCACCAAGAGAGGGCCTACCAGGAGCCCAAGCTTCCGATGACATAGCTCTGTGGATTAAGGCATGCAAACCCTCTGCCCCACACTACACATGCCAGTATTTGGATATTTTTTTCATTATGTTAAGTGGCAGTAAATGATTGTAAGAATCCTAGCCTTATAAAATATCACGTTTGGCATACGTGCGCTGAATAATATGTCATATGTTTTAATAGGCGTGCATCATTTTATCATTGCCTAAACATGACCATAAAAGGAGCCGTAAGTGATTTCAACAAAACAGCCCAAATGAGAGCCTGTTTTTAAAAAAACGGCCTTTGATGCTGGTGGTCTTTGATAACGTAGGAGCGAGTCATGGAAATGTTCCTGACGGTTCGGGTCCTGTGGAGTTCAGGACGCCGGCTCAGCTCTTTCCACGACACAGTGGAAAAACAAGACATAAAATCAGCAAAGGAGTGTTTCTCTGAATTGACACTTTCTGTAAAAAGATGTGCAAGGCAGCAGGAACAGTGAATGCGTTTTTTTCTTTTTTTTTTTTTTTTTTTAATTGAACAAGTCGCAGGCCTTGAAGAGGAACCGCTTCAGTTATTAACACATTGGTGAGGATTTGTTGGCAGTTTGTTTATGGGAGTGGAATTGTTTTTCCCAATGTACACAGTGGCCCTGTGGGGGGTCAGACCTGTGGGCCTGCAGTGAAAACAGAGAGGTCTTAATCTAGCTCCGAGCGCCACTATCACAGAAACAGCCGCATTTCCGGACCTCGTCCCACGGTAGGGTTGCTGTGAAAAATATGGGACACAATACAGAATAACCCTGTCGGTCTCCGGCATGCTAGGGTTTCCTGTAGCAGGTGTTTCCAGTCGGCCTCTTTGCTATGCACATGGCAGAGTTTTTAGGAGCAGGGCCGGAATTAGGGTTAATCCTGCCTGATCTGTCAGTAACCGCCAATGTACAGAACCACCACAGCTAAATCGGTTTTATTAAATGTCATGAATCCAGTCCTTCATATTGGATTTAAAAAATTTAATTCATTATCTTATAATAAATAAGTCTTCAACTGTGCCAACTAGTAAAAAGCTTAACAGATTTACCGCTTATGGCATACAAACATGTCTGGAAAATGACGTCGGTTTGCGCGGCATGAAATGCATCACCACACCGAAACATTTGTTTAACATATGAGATATAAATCTGCCGTGGGTTGGTGCCCCATCCTGGGTTGTTCCCTGCCTTGTGCCTGTAGCTTCTGGGATAGGCTCTGGACCCTCTGCGACCCTGAATAGGACAAGCAGGCGTAGAAAATGGATGGATGAATGAGATGTGAATATAAAATGAAAACAGAATGGAACAAACAGCGTCTGCTTCCTGTAGCTGACAAGCACCTTAGATGAGGCGCCATTACTCCCCACACCCCTCTGTTTCTGCCTTCCTCAGCTTGGCCAGCTCATTATAATAGTCAAGGTCCTTTTAGCTCAGAGCTGGCTAGGTATAATTAACAGAAGAGATTTCCATATGAGGCTTAAACCAATAAGGTGCTACACCTGCCGAGATACGAGAGAGACCCCAATTCCCCTCTTTCCCCTCTTCCAAGTCTCTGGGGGACAATCCTTGTCAATGTAAGGAATTCTGGTCAGAGGTGGAAATGATGGTCTTTCATTTTCCTGCTGCACACAGGATGCTCAGCCCTCCCATGAGCAAAAGGAACCATGTCGCACTTGGTTAAAATGGCCCGTGGTCTGAAAGCTGGCTAGTGGCGTACACAACATAGTAGAAGGCCGCCCTCTGCTGGAGGACCGTCCCTTAGCCGTGCGACTTAACCCAGGGAGCCACGTCTATGCTGGCACTGTGCAAACCTGCCCCCCGTTAGTATGAGCCTTTGATGTGCTCGAACAGAAGTCTTTGTAGCTAGAAATCGGTGGTTTGGAGCTAAGGATTTCATATTTAAAATGAGAGGGAGGAGTGTCATAGTGCTCCCTGACCTGGCTTCAGCCCATTCATTAATTTGATTTCTGCAGCGTCTAATCAGGCCCTGAAAGGTCTTCAGAGTGTGCAGCTTGTCACTCTCTCTCTGTCTCTCCTTTCCCCCCTCTCTCTCTCTCTCTCTCTTTCGCTGTCTCCCCTTTCTGTCTTCTTTTTGATGCTCGTATCTTTGAGATGCTCTCTTTTTGCTATCACACCGCCACCACTGAGGCGTGCACTGGAATCCACTGTGGCCTGCAGTAACTCCTCCCCCTTCCTGTGTCCCTTTGCCCCTCCCCCTCTCCATTCTCTGCCCTTCTCCGGAAACCCCGCTCCCCTCCCCTCCAGAATGACTCCTGGGGTAAGCAGTACTCGTACGCCCTCTTCAAAGCCATGAGCCACATGCTGTGCATCGGCTATGGCGCCCGCTCGCCCGTCAGCATGTCCGACGTCTGGGTCACCATGCTCAGCATGATCGTGGGCGCCACCTGCTACGCCATGTTTGTGGGCCACGCCACCGCGCTCATCCAATCACTGGACTCCTCCCGCCGGCAGTACCAAGAGAAGGTAGGTTGCCACGCCAAGACACCAATCAGCATCGGGAGGTACGACTTGATTTAATATAGCAGACTAAGTGCTATAGTGTCACAAAGCACTTCACAGAACATTTGCCCGATGGAATTAATAAAAAAACATCCAATTAATCAATGTGGGAAAATGTATAAAATAAATGTACTGATCCTTTAATGGAAGTTTTGAAGTGATACTCTTGGCACATAAAAAACAAGGGCGTCACGGTGGCCTGATGGGTAGGCGTTCTTGCCCCCTGTCCAGAGAGTCCTCTACCTTGTGCCCTGTGCTTCCATGGGATAGATGTCAGACACACCACAATCGTATATGGAATAGACATTTGCAGATGGTGGATGGATAGACAAGGAAACATAAAGATCACAAATACCGGTGTAATAACAACAGAAACCACTAGTATAGCAGAAGTTCCACCAACAGAACGCATGTATCTCCTGCGGCCTGCTTGTCTGGCCATGTGCACCAGCCTTGCCTCAGTCTCCTGCACCATTTGACTGCATTCTGTGTCCCCTGGGAACAGGTAGCCATGATGTAGTGAAACTCTAGTCCCTCGTGACTCTATCCGTGACCTGCGAATTGTTCATTTTTAGACCTTGTTTTCCAAGAGTACCGCCTGAATTCCGGTCTTGTGTTGCCTGGGTGCTGCACTTAGCAGACATTCCGACTGGTATTGGGGGGGCAGTCGGGCTCGCAGAGACTGCATGAGTATGCCGTCATCTCAGCCAATCAGGGCGAAGGCTTGAATAACTGGGTAGTCAGGGCTTTAAGCACAGCGAGCTGCTGTCCCACTGGGAGGCTGGTGGGAAGGACGCTGGTTTAATCCACAACTGGGCCAAGTCCGCACATCCGTTCGGTCAAAGGCTGGTGCGAAGGAAGACAGCACCACTCCTGAGCTCTTCATCCACGCTCCTCTGTGCCTGTGCCTATATATATGTATATATATGTCAATTGCCCTTGGACCACCCTCATTAACCAGGTGGTATCAGCAACCACCCACCAATGCTATTGACTGAATGGTTCTAATTCAGCACACTAATGTCTGTAGACTCTAGAATCCATGGCGTATGAAAAAAACCAACATGGTGGATGTTTCTGAGATACTGGAACCTTATTTAGCACCAACAATCACACCCAGGGCCGTAGGAACTGGGGGGAATGTGTATCCCCCAATATTTAATTTGGCTTAATTCATCTTCCCATAATTAGACATTTGAGTTTTTCAGTTGTGCCCCCCCTAAACTCTGTCCTACAACATTGATCCCACTTAGATTAAGTGTCTTAGCTGTTCTGGTGGTGAGTCGAGCAGTAGGTGAACTTCTTGACCTTGGCTGCTGCTGGCTGCACCATGCTTCTAGTCAGAGGGGGGTAATCCAGGTCCAAAGAGTAAGAATCCAGACCAGGATTTTCAACCAACCAGTTAAGTATTAAGAGTCCCAGTCACAGAATGCTCAACTAGTTGATTGAAACAAAATCCTGGTCTGGATTGTTACTCTTTGGACCTGGATTACCCACCTCTGCTTCTAATACACAAAAGCAACTCATGTTGACCAGAGTCTGGCTGCACTCAGTGGAGCCGGAAAGCGCTCCGGGCGCTCAGGTGAGTTCGGCTGTCTACTCCACGTCCCTGTGCCTCCTCAGTCAGCCGCCCCCGCAGCCAAGTCTCCCTTCTTAGTGATCAGCATGTGGACCAGAGTCGGCCTGGCTCACGTTACGGACCCAGGGGTGAGACGTGGCATTTGATGAAGTGCTTACTGCGAGCCCAGCTCACGTAAAACTGCCCATGCAACTCAGGAACACTGTCAATTAAAATAAAGTGTGTGAATGTGTGTGTGTGTGGGGGGGGGGGCCTTAATGACCAACACATTATCAAAGCAGCACCCTATGTGTTTGGTGTGATGGTGGGATTAAATCGGGATTAATGTGTGCAGAGGGGGGTGGAGAGGAGACTTTGCCAGTGTCCACCTGGTGAGGGCAGGATCATTCATGTAAGATAGTGTTTTTATATCTCAGTCGTCTGGGACCCCATACAGTCCACATTTTTGCTCCCTACCAGATAGGGGCAGTGTGCAGGTCCTTGAGGACCAGGTTGGGATACACTGATCAGACATCGTAATGTTGTAACAAACTACAAGGGGTCACTCAGCACAGGATCACCTTCTCCGGTAACTTTAATAGCAGTAATGCCCGTGATGGCGAACACTGTGGCCTCATGCCTTCGGGGCTGCGGATTCGATACCTGCCCCTGGCTCTGGTGATCGTATGTGTTCCCCTCTTATCCCTGGGCTTCCTTCCATATGTGATTTAGGTGAAACTGAATTTTCCATTACATGTGAGTGTATGTGAGAATGTGTGTGAGTGCTTAGGTGAGTGTGTTTTTGAGTGCGTATGTGAGTGTGTGTGAGTGCGCATGCTTGTGTGAAAGGGCATGTGTGTGTGACAGTGTGTGTGTGACAGCATGTGTGTGATAGCATGTGTGTGAGAAGGAGAGAGCATTAACTTGTAATTATTACAATGCGATGATCCAATGTCCCCACAATGTGATGCAAACCTGTAACTTTTTACCTTGTGGGGAAATTTTTTCGGTCCCCACAAGGATAACTTTGATTTTATAAAAATCTGTGCCTACAATTAAACTAAAAAACAAAAAAATTTCAAAAGTCTTGCATTTTGTTTGGTTATGTAGGGTTAAGGTTACGGTTGGGTAGGGGTTAAGGGTGTCATAGTTGGAATTTGGGTTATGCCCATAAGAATGAATGGAGAGTCAGGAATACATGGACTGTGTGTGAGTGTTTGTGTGTGTATGTGTGTGTGTGTGTGTGTGTGTGTAAGAGTGTGTGCCTTGGGGTGGCATCCCATCCCAAGCCTCACGCCTACAGCTTCCTCTGATTGGTTCCAGGCTCCCTGTGACATTGGTTCTTCTCTGTTTCTGGTTCCGTCATTAACTATAATATTTGGTAACTTTCTCATAAAGCCAAGTGTCCGGTTTCGTGATGAGGGGGTACAACAAACTGGGTGCTTACTGATGTCCCCCCCTTCATGTGTGAATTCGGTGTCAAAACAGCAAATATTCTGTGAGAGAGGCACTGCGATTACAGGCAGCCACAGCGCATGTTGCTGACGGGCTCAGCAGTCCAGGCCCCATCCGTAACTGCTCTCTCTGGGCGTCCGTGCTCTCACTTTTAGCCTGACTCTGAAACTCTAGGCGCCAGCACAGGTAATTTGATTGATTTAACTCAATTTAGCCCAGCCGCTAATGGCATCTCTCTTTAAAGAAGAGATGGTGCCTCAATCTCTTAACCTCTTTCTACTGTATGTGGCAATATTTGTTTCCCCTCCAAAGGACAATGCCCCCAGTGTAACTCAGCGCTGTTTTTAATTCACATGAATGGGACCAAGGATCAAGGGCGATTCTAGCATTTTTTAAGGTGAGGGGCGTAAGAGGCGCTGTATTTCAAACAGAGGGGCTAACCGTCTCGTTTGTTAATGATATGTTTTCAGCCAGTGAGTGACAGGGCAGGAGAATGCTGTGAGCCAGTCAGCTTTCAGCTGAGGCCAGTGCCCACTTTGGCCCCGCCCATATATATATGCCCCCTGCGAAGGAGGTCTGCCAGACTTTTGCGGGTTATCGAACGGGATCCACCCATCAATGCCAGAAGCGAGCTGCAGGCGAGCATGCCGGCATGCATGATGACGACCACGTCCGTGCGAGAATTCTAGAAGGGATGGCAGTTTCCTGGAAGAAAGCTGTCACTCTGAGTCACACGCCCGGCCTGCCACTTCATCCAATATAGCAGCCGCTGGGGCGCATTGTGCTCCTGTGCCAGGCTGCAGATAATGAGGTGCCGGATGCGGCTGGAAACCCGGGGAATACAGAGGAATCCATAATTTTCCCTCCAGAGGCTGGTGTGCTGGTGACAGAGCTCCGCCGGGAGCCGTATGGGAGTACATATTGTTATGCGCCCGGCACTGCAGGAGTCGCATCTGCACCATATTAACCGTATTTATTGTAAAAGGCCAATCCAAGACGCACGCCTTAATTGCCCCGGGCTCGAGGTTCACTGTCAAGAACGTCCACGGTGTGCGAGGCTGGCGGTTTGGTGCCAGCGGAGCGGCCTGCTTGTAAGGAAGACCCCGCCCCCACTCAGAGCTCGTAGATAGGCCACGGGGGTCCCGCTGAGGATGGCGGCCCGTTGGGTGAATCTGCAAGCCGAGGGCAGGGCAGACATGCGAGCGGAGAACGAAGGTCAGATTAATGGGTCTTAATTATGCCTGATTGGCTCAGCCTGCAGGAAGAGAAGTCACATTGAGGTATTCTGCTAGTGAGCTGGCCGTGCTGCTGCGTCCTTCACCCGGCGTCCAGGCAGGTCTGGGGGGGTGGGGGGGGGGGGTGGGGTGCCAATAAATATGCAGTAAATATGCAGCCACGGGGCAGGGATGCACAGATAGCACGGAGAAAGTACCGGAAACGTGGAGCATCACCAAGTTTACTCTCCTGATGGACTTTCTCTCACCAGTTTATTGTGCCTAACAGAATCTCAGACGGGAATGGACTTGACATTCAGCACCTGGTTACTGTGAAACGCGTAGGCCGTTTGTGACGACTCTGTCATGCGAGCGCACACACTGGAGTGGGCCGGTGGGGGGGGCGTTGCCACGCGACAGAGACGAATCACCCCCGCTAGCAGAAGCAGCTGAGAGACCTGCTGGGGCCCACCTCTGGCGTCATCCTGGGAGCCGTACAATGCACCCGCACCTGCCGCCCGCTCCCCCTACAACAGCCTGCCCCCCCCACCCCCAATGGCCCCTGGTGATCTGGGATTTATGTGGGCTGAACGGCCCAAAAGAAATTAAATTAGGCTATTGACTCAGCGTACGGCCTTCTGTCAGTCATGTTGGGGGACGTCTCGCAGTAATTATACCTGTGAGGCCGAAACTAAACCACCACTAGTGGGAAGGCACCCTCCTTGCGAACCGCATTCTTCGGAAAAATCTCAGGCGGCCGGATGGGTACAAAATAATATAAAATTGCGAGTGTCAGCACTCCGTAGAACAAGCCGCACAGTTTCGTGCTGACCTTGAGATCTTCTCCTCGTCTGTCTACCATCGGCCTTGCCGGTAACTTCGCCTCCCCCCTCCGTGTCATTCCAGTACAAGCAGGTGGAGCAGTACATGTCCTTCCACAAGCTGCCCGCCGACATGCGGCAGAAGATCCACGACTACTACGAGCATCGCTACCAAGGCAAGATCTTCGACGAGGACAGTATCTTAAACGAGCTGAACGACCCGCTGAAAGAGGTGGGCTGCCCTGTCCTTCAGAACTTTCCATCCACCATCATAACTTAAAATCCCTCGAGGTAAGAGAGGGAACATCTACTATCCACCAAAAGTTATTTAGGGGAACCTATTGCATTTGCTGTCTTAAGGTTTAGATGGATGTAGGAAGAATGAACAAAAATATTCATGAGAGTTCAAACTCTGGTTAGTGTTATGAGTCATAGTTATCTAAGTAAGTTGTTCTTTTCACCAACTTGAGGTAATACCTGAGTAGCCTTGCTGGTGGACATTTATGATGATGTACGGTTCTGTAACCCCCAAGTTTAAGTGATACGGAATCACATATTATATATTTTATTCTGTTGGTTGAGCTGCATATATGCTTTATTAGTGTCATTATTTTCCCTTTAGCTTCCCGCTAACCCGCTGCTTTCATCGCGGTCGCATGTTATGGGACCTGTTATCCTAAACCCGACGCAATTTTCTGCAGTCGTGCAGTTCCCACTTCCCTTTAGAAAGCGAAAAAAAAATATGTGAGTGTGTGAGACGTGCACGTCTGACCAGAGCGACTTGGGCGATTTAGGTGCTGAGGCAGGCAGGGAGGTGACAGCTGCTGCTTCGGGAAGAGAGGCAGCATCTTCTCTGCCACATGTCCATCTGGAAGCTGGAGCTCTTATTAGCCGTCAGACAGCCACCTGCCTGCTGCCTTAAGCCCCTGGGCGCATCTGCTAAGTCAAACTCAGCACTTCGCCTTAGTCCCAGCATCAGCATCTGGGGCCACTTCCCGTGAGGTCCAATCCCAGTGGACAGCGTCTTTATCCCAAGGCCGACTGGGTAGGAAGAGACTCATGCTGCTGGCCTTTTAAAACCAAGCATTCAACAGAATTAAGTCTTTGAAAATACATGCGATTTATTTGGAATGTTTCGGAAAGTAACCAAAAAAAATCCCCGTTACTTGTTGCGGATCATAAATCACGCTGATATGGCATTTCATTTCTCGTCCTTATGTTAGGCAGTCATTTCCTTCCAAAGGCCTACATTAAGAATTATATTTCCATGAAAGGCATCTTTCACATACTGATTACTGCACATTTTTAACACTATTAGTATGCTCAGCAGATGCATTTGTGAATGGTATGCTTTTATACAGTGGTAATAATGATACAGTTGGTCTATTTTCACAGCAGGTTATTTCGTTGAAGTTGTGTCTAATTGGGAACCTTATTTAACAGCAGTACCTCTCCCAAGAGTCTCACTCCTTCCAAACTAAACTCTGGATCCTGATAGCGAGCGGCCTGCGCCTGCCAGGCCCAGGTCCACGTCTGCTGCTAAACCTCATTCCGGGCTGTGTGTTTACTCTAGAGTCAAAGGCAGGTCACATGATTGCTCTGGAGCACAAGGTGGACTCCGCCTCCTGTAACAGCTTTCAAAAGAGTTGGACTAGATCCGAAAAAAGGAAAAACACAAATAATTGGTTATGTTGGAGATACTGTGGCCTCAGGGGTGTAAATTTAGGGTGGACGGAGGGGACGTGTCCCCACCAATATCCTCCGACCATTGAAATGTCCCCACCAATAATTTA
>JAODKN010000041.1:9890802-9901057 GCA_026774425.1 Petrocephalus zakoni
CACCGTTAAGGACGGGTAAGCTGTCAAGCATTCAAAGTCTGAAATTACTTCAATTTGTATGGTGGTCAATTCTGTGCATAAGAAAATTGGGGGGGGGGGTCTCTATCTGTAAGTTTGCTTTTGTTCCTGTAACCGAGGGGGGGAGGGGCAGATTTGCATGAAGCAGTATATACTGTAATGAAATGTTTTTCAAACTTCGCCCATGTTACACACACATTTGGGAGCTCTTGACTTGATCAAACTGATAGTTATCTAACTAAATACCAGGGGTGTTAAAAATTGACCTGATGTAACTAAATGTAATAGCAAATACATTACTGATAGAATGCGTTTCTTTCCAGTGCGCTTATTTCCCCCAATAAAACAGGTTTACCGTAGAGTACAGGATGCGTCGAAGTGTCACCTATCGCTTCTGCCAGCCAGTGACTTGGAATCCAGCTCCCACTGGCTGCTGAGCTTTCCTGCCGGCCAGTGACTTGAAATCCAGTGCCCACTGGCTGCTGAGCTTTCCTGCCGGCCAGTGACTTGGAATCCGGCCCCCACTGACTGCTGAGCTTTCCTGCCGGCCAGTGACTTGGAATCCGGCCCCCACTGACTGCTGAGCTTTCCTGCCGGCCAGTGACTTGGAATCCGGCCCCCACTGACTGCTGAGCTTTCCCGCCCTCAGCTTCCTACAGCGGTCCAGAAACATGCTGCTCGGGCCAAACAATGACTAACCTGTCATAAACGCATGTCTTACAAGGAAATTGCTAAAATGTTTAATTGCTTAGCAACCATGTTATTTTTTCATACTTATCTTCGTAGTGGTTTTTTATATAGAGACTATTCGATAATTGAATTATTAAAGCCAATAAGCTAAACCTGCAATCTGACTGGTGTTAAATCCATAACCTGTATCCCCTGAGGAAGAAATGGCCCAGATTTTTGCATATTCCCACAAGTCTCTGATCTAAACAAAAATACTGTGCATTATGCAGTGAATGCTCAGTGCGTGGTAGAGTAAAAGGTCACAGGACCGACGCACAGGCAGCAGCACGCAGGCCTGCCTGCTCCATCTCACACACATACAACCTACAGGGCAGGACAGGACTCCCACGACAACTGTGACAATGACAGTATGACACAGCGGGACCTCCAGGTGCAGGAAGCCCATCTCCATGATGATGTATGGAGCCACGGGCTGATGAGGAGAGACGCCAGTGATGTATACATGAATTACTACCCTGGCAGAGAAGGCGGGAGGATATTTAATTGGGAGAGGGGCTTCTGCACTTTGAAAGTGAAGCCACTTTAGGCAAAAGCATGACGGGAAAAAAAAACCTTTTATGGGGGGGGCCACAACAGCTTAAAAGCCTTTAAAAGTATTATGGGGGCTGCTGTATCTATTTCTGGTTCTTCTCGTCTGAAAGTTGGCAAAAAAAAAGTAATGCTACATGCAGCCATTATCAGAATTTAAGTCTAAAAGAGGAAAGATCTGCACTTTTCTGAAAGCTAATGCGCAATTAGAGCACATACTGCATTTAAGAGGCATGCACCACTATATATAAATATTTGCTTAGCAGACAGTTTTAAAAAAAAAGGGATTTAGTTGCACATTTAACACATAAAACAGTTGGATATCAGAATGGAATCCAAGTCCATTAACAATTACAATGAAGGAAAAGACCTGACATTGATGTAGATAATTCTGTTTTATTGGCGCGTGTCAGTTCAGAGCGTGACATGTCGGGAATTCTTGCGTTTCACGTGGGCTGGGGTCTGTTCAGCAGGAACTGGAGGAGGAGCCCAAGGACGCTGTCGTCCAGGCCGACCACCTGGTCGCCACTCACGCCCTCGTACAGGGGCATGCTCTCCGTGCCCCAGCACACGTTCTTCCTGGGGTTCTCGGCGTCTGTCTGCACCGTGAGCGCCAGCGTGTTCAGCTGGTAGCAGAAGAAGGAGAAATGGCGTCCGTCGGTGATCACGGCCTGCGAGGCGAAGGGCCGCGTCACGTCCTCCACGCACCAGAATCCTGTGGACACACAAGGAGTGTGAAGGCCGTGCCTGATGGACAGCTCCCGCTTACAGCCGGTTACACAGACAGAACCTGGATAAAGCCACTTCTCCCATGACTGATTCTGTCACTACAGTGGAAGGAATGTTAACCTCTTAGTTTGCTCAGCAGATGCAACAGTTCCCAGGGCTCCTCAAATGACCAAATACGCCACTACAGACGGAAGTGAGTGACAGGACTGCAATCCAGGACAGGGCTGTCAAACAGTTCTTGGCAGGACTGAGGTATGCAAGTGCTTGATTCAGCATAGAAAGTTGCTTCTTTCATATTGCTGCCATTTTATTTTAATAGCAGTATTTTTATACCGGCAAACATGCATCCTGTCAGGACCTCCGTTTGCTACCCTGGCTCGAGGAAACAGAAGTAAGGCAGGTTTGCCAGCTGGTGACCAGCCACAAGTCACTTATTTACTTCTGTAATGGTGGTATAAAAGGGATAAAAAAAAAATAATAATAAATGAGAGATGCAACAGGATTGTGTCAAGATGGACCAACAAAAATTCCCACTGATTTATGTTCCTGGGAGTATTACTGACACGAAAATATTCTTAGGGCACTCAGGATGCTGGATTATCAGAAACGGAATAAAATTCGCAGGTTGTATTTTGTGTTTCAGATGGGGGCCATTTGCAGGGCCTACCCCTAAGCACCAAAAAAGTACCCCAGCTTATTTGGCACTTCAGGCACTAGAACTGGACCGGAAATCAATGGAAAAGGACCACACTTTTAGCACCAGAAGTACCAAGTGCAGTGGAGAAATGCCCAAACTGATGCAATGCTCCAGCGCTCCAGCCCCCCATGAACCTGAGCAGGATCGGGGTTTAGAAGACGGATGGACAGAATGTCGTCCAACATATAAACTTATTGTGATGCAGAACAGAGAGAAGGTCAGAGCAGACATCCTCCTCCATGGCCACACTCCAGCTCATTCTGATGGATTCCTAGACATTCCCAAAGGCAGCTGGGAGATGCACTTTATGTCTAACTTATAACAACAAAGGCCGACTTCTTTGTGTTTCAGGCCAATATATTTAGTATTATTGAAACCATTTTAAACAGCCTTATGATTAATATCTGCCTCTAGGATACATTTACATTTTTATGGCAAGTAAAATGTGTCATTCGCAAACAAGACAGAAGCAAAAGAGTTTGAGTGAGCCGGGGAAACGACAGAAAGGCGCGCCGGAGGCTGTACTCACCCTGGTACACGGCCTGGGCCCCAGTCCAGGCAAACAGACTAGCTATAGCGTGGGCCCTCAAGCTCTCCTCAACCCGCTCAGCATGGCCCGTCCTGATCAGTCGCTCCCTCTGATGCCAGTCCGGAAGCAGGTGGAACTGCGTATGGCCGTAGCGGCAGGAGTCTCCCACCTTTGACCCTGACATCAGAAGGCAGCCTCAGTCAGCATTGCTGGCCCCAACTAACCCTACCACAACATTTACAGTTTTTCCACTAAAGTGAATCTCTGTGAAGCAACGTTCACAACTGGAGATGAAGCTGTTCTTTCATTCTGTCATCTATGTGCTCATTATAAAACGGAAATTAATCTGTCAGAATAAAGAAACTGCACAGAAAGAACTGCCATTAGACTAGAGGGGTATTCCACAAAGCAGGATTACCCAGCTAGCAGGATAATTTAAGACAAATATGAAAATTGTCCAATAGAAAGAAAGGTAAGTGAAATTCCTATTGGACAATCCTTATATTTGGCTTATCTGGCAATGTGGAAAACCCCCAGGACTAAGTGAAAACTGTTCTTATGTAGACATTTTCCTGCCCTCCAGTGAAAAGAGCAGAGGTCTTCCAACACACCAGTGAAAATGCTGTTGTCATACTGCTTCCTGAACATGGGCATCAGGTCTGGAGCATAGCCAATCACAGGAACCTCCGCAGAAATAATTGTTTCCAAGGGCAAGAACTGGGGAGGAAACATAGCAAAGCAGTGGGCATCTCACTCCAGCAAAAACCAACTGTACCCAAAACTCAATGCAAGGCATTAAGATCAATACGTTACAATACAAAATATATAATAATAAAACCAAACTACTGCACACAACGCATTCACTTAATGTAATTATTATAATTATGAGTATACTTTATTGATCCGAGTGTGGAAATTCTCTTTTCATATATGCCAAGCTTGGCAGCAAAAGGGCAGTCACCTGTAGCTGTACTCAGGGAGCTACAGGTTAAGGGCCTTGTCCAAGGGCCCACAGACGTGGCAAGGCCAGGCTTAAACAGGCAGACAACAGGCACAGAGGCTTACTGCTCAGCAGGACCTAAAAAGAAGCCAGCTATCCTTCCTGAACACTGGAGTACCTACCTCAGGCAGCTGCCTGGGGATCCTTATTTGACAGTGTGGTTTATCATCAATCTGAAACCTGACTGGCTCAACGCGACCACTCCGGTGTCCCCTTGGAATTATCCTCTCTCCTCTCAACCAATAGAAATTTACATTTGGGCTGAAGTCTGTGGAAAAAATGCAGACAATAAAAAAAATTGTAACTACTGGGAAGGCCGACATTAACAAACTACAGAGTACTCTTATGTCCTACTTCTTTTAAATGTGTTGGGGTGAGGAAACTCCATGATCGCATCACAACGAGTAACAATAAATCAATTTAAATAAAAATGTTTTACAATTTAGGCGTTGCAACAGCTACTGATCTCTCGAAATGATGGGCATTTATCCGGACCTACCGAGACTCGACTCCAAAAGGACCGGGTTGTCTTTTGCTAAAATCCTGGTGATGTTTGACAACAGATTTGACAGAAAGGGTGCGACGAAATGCTCTTGCGAGCCCCCCAGGAACGGCTTCCGTTTCTTCAAATAGAAGTTCTCCTGTAAGATCGAATGGCAAACTAACGACCGGACCTGGGAGAAGGTCTGGCCGTCGACGCCTGCCGGGGCCGCGGCGGTACCGTGTCCCGTGGCCGCCGCAGGGGCGCTGAATTTCTCGGGAAGACCGGGGAGGTACGCAGTCTTGGTGAAATCCTGGTACCATCTGTCCGCGTTTATCGCCAGCGTCTTGGGGCGCACCACGTACTTCTTTCTCTGGTTTTTCGTAAGCAGCCTCAGCTTGTCATCCACTTCAGACGACCGGATTTTGCTAAAGTACTCTTCTAACCTCCGCCGCTTAGAAGCTTTGCTTTTAGCCGTCCCCGAAGGCACGACAGCCGGATACACGGGCTCATTCTTCACAGTGCTTAACGCTTCACTGTGGATAATTCGGCAACTCGTAAAGCCAAGCCGCTGCTTTAATGTGGATAACAACAAGGACGACCCCCTCCATGCCGCCATGCTTCTTGCGGCGGAATACGGAAATTGTCAGACTAATTTCCTCTTAGAAGGTACATTTTGATTGGACGAGTGAGCATGTCACTACACCCCTACCAAAACAACCAATGAAATTACAGATATGCAGACCGTTGACTGTAATAAACGAGAATATGATAGGTCTCGCGATATTTTTACGACATGTCGCGTTCAAGTTGTAGTCCATTACAGATAATACAGCGAATTGAAATAATTTTGAATTAACATATGTTTATTATTTTATAAAGTCATTAGCCTAAATTATATTTTCCAGTGAATATAGATTTTCTGTGACGGAATGAAGAAATCAGCATTAAGACAAAATAGGGAGTCACCAAGAATGAGAACCCAAAAGCTCACTAACATAAGCGATTACGGGCGTTTCCATTTTTTTTCAATCAATTACTGAACATGAGCATGCAATGTGAATTTTGACGCGAAGAGTCGGTGTAGTACATTGGCATTGACCGCGCTTGTGGGTGCAGTGATCGCCATGCTGGTTTCCTGCGAAAGGGAGCCGGAAGGGGTTGAACAGTTTTGCTCGTGCAGATGTCACTAGATTTGGGGAAAAAAACGAGCACTGTCGCACATAAAGTGTGGGATTTCACGATGACTTCTCTAACTCGTCGTTTGATGTCGCAGTCTTGTAAAATCAAAGTTCTTCATTGCACTGCATTGCTTTTGGCACGTAGAGTCTACTGTTGTGCGGAGGTATGGTATGTCTATTATGTGTGTGTTCGAGGTCAAAGGTTTTTATTATTATTCTTGCAGTATTGTAACTAATCTATAATGCACGTTATTGTATGTGGCAGAGGGGGCATTGCACTAGTAAGGGGAGTGACGAAGTACGCCTGGCAGCCGAAGCCTCAAAGAAATACGGCAGCCCAGCACCCACTATCTTCTCCAAAGTAATCGACAAGTCTATACGCGCAGATATCATTTACGAAGACGACAAGGTGAGACACGGAGGTCCACGTTGGGGGGGCAGAAAACCTTCTAATGGAGAGTCGAAGTGTTCCGTGCTTTTACGGCTGTTACTGATCCCATGGATGTCTCACATATGCATATGTTGTGTTTTCTTTGTTAGTGCCTAGCATTCCGCGACATCAACCCCCAGGCACCCGTGCACTTTCTCGTCATACCCAGAATCCCGATCCCACGAATCAGTGACGCCAAAGACGAGGACGCACAGGTACGCGGGAGCTGTGAATGACAGGGCTGTCAATAGAACATGTGCTGCTTAGTGGGATGCTGCTGTGACGGCTTAATGCAATGATAGTGGTAGTTCAACTGACACATTTAAAAAAAAAAAAATCCCTGAATCAATAACCTCAGGATAAAATGTAGCATAGTGAAGCAAGAGTCTGATTGTGTGACATCCAAACAGTAGGTAACAAGAGGAGAGTTTCACTATACTTAAAGTGCAAAAACACCAGATAAATGGGTTTATACTCATAGAGCAGTGTCCAAGTAAGCAATAATAAATAAGCCAGAAGCATAAAGGGTGGAATTGAGTCTGTTGAGTGGATAAGGTAATTGTAACTCAGCATTTATGCATTTTTAAATGTTGGGAATTGTTAATGGAATTATAATCAGTGCAGAAATGCTATTAAAACACAGCTTGATTTATACGCTGGCTAATATTTCATGGCTGTCTACAAATACATCAACCGCTTGTTAAAAAACGTTTTCAGCTGAGCATGTAGCCGTAAACAAATTAGCTTGGAGCAAATGAGCAAAAAACTGGGTGTAAAGGGCTTCTTTGTTTATAAATCATCATGGTCCATTACGTCTGAACAAAGAAATGAGTGTATGAATAGAAGTGTATTTAAACCCCGCTGTGCAGTGCAGTCTACATCTGTGTTTTCTGTGTCTATTTGCTGTTTATTCCCACAGCTCTTAGGGCACCTCCTTGTGGTTGCCAAAAACGTGGCCAAGAGCGAAGGCCTGCAGCAGGGTTACCGAGTGGGTGAGTGGGGCGGGACCGCAGTGCCATCCCAGGTTGTGCTGCTCTTACCACACAAGAGCTTTAGCCCAAGATTAAGGAGTGCCACTGACACAACCAAACTCCTCCTGATCTCGATTGTTCACTTGCTTCAAGCTTGGGTTCGGCCATATTTTCAATGTTTCTGTCCGCCGGTCACAAATTGAGGAGTATTGAAGATTATATCAGCCCAGGCTTCCAGTGAGTCCTGGAGCCAAGTCTATCCCATATAAAAGTGGAAGAAGCATTCCCAGAAGGTTTCATTAAAGCACCACATGTCGACTCTGCAGATACCTAAAACAAATCTTGTCATATAAATTCTCCAAATGGCAAAAAATGTTACTCAAGTGTCTCCCTGGTGTCAGAATGACTGGATTGCCAATGCTGATTCCATGCACTCAATCTACAAGTCTATACCTTGGTTCCAAGCACACCGAAGCCCTGAGTACCAAAAAAGATTAATTGCATCTATCAAACACTAATTACACGAATGCATTGTTTTTAAAGCCATGATGCATGTTTGTCATTCTGGGTGTCACACTGAGTGACTAGTGAGCATTTTTGCATGCCTTGCCTTACAGTCATTAATGACGGGAAGCACGGTGCACAGTCAGTCTATCACCTGCACATCCACGTGCTGGGGGGGCGGCAGATGATGTGGCCCCCTGGGTAGTGGAGTTTGGATGTCCCTGCTCAAGTGTCTGTCTTCACTGGAGATCTACGCAGAATGAGTTTCTCTCATGGTCAAGGACAGCCTGATGTATTTGATAAAATTCCTCCATGGAAAAATGTGCATTTCACAATAAAGTTTGATTCATCCCAAGAGTCTGTGTGTGTGTCTAAAACAACTTGTTGCAAGATATGCTAGTGCCCTGTGTCATTATGTAGAATTATTATATAATCGAATAACATGTAGAATCTGGTATTTTAATAACATTCTATAATATATTAATAGATTTATTCATAGTAGGTATGTTATGATCTGTCATAAGCACTTAATACTGTTATTTGCATTTCTTTGTACTTGAACTTCTGTCTTGTGCAGTGCCAAGAAAGCTGAATCTTGATTGGCTGGGTGCAGCTTGAAAGGCCCCATCAGAATATCAATCCATCAGTTTTTCAACCATATATCCATATATCCCCCTGGTTTCAAGAGAATAATAAAATATGTAATTATACAACCTCTGTAGTGACAGGAACTTTTGTTAATCATCTCATACATAGCAAGGGTTTATTTTTTAAGCTGATGGTTTTGTCCAAATCAATATTTGAAAGTGCAGGTTCAGTCAGTGTCCCTGGAGCATTATGGGGTTAAGGGCCTTGCTCAGTGACATAAGGGCCCAACAGTGACATCATTCTGCCAGCCACAGAATTTCAACTAGCGACCTTCTGGTCACACACACATAGTCATAACCCGCAGAGCCAAATGCTGTTTAAGATAAAATGACGTTAGTCACATACCCACAGGCTGTATTTTATCCTTAGAGTACAATCAGCATGTACTGCTTCACAGAGGATTACTTAAATGACCATTGCACAATTCTGTGTCAGAGAACAGTGTCACAGGTTATTCAAAAAGATTCCAGGGGAGAAACAGCAAGTTTGCATATAGTGACGAATAATTAAAATTGGTAGAATGCTAATGGAATTAAAGATGAACTTCACATTACAAGTTTGCATATGATAATAAATAAATGGTCAATAAAATGTAAGTTTTCTGTCTATAATGAAATTCCAGCCATCTCCCCGTAGACTACAAAGAGACTTGCATTAACTTTTGAAATGATGCAGCAAAGGCAATAGGAAATTGCTGTATGAGAAATTGCTATGTACCTAGCCAAGGATCAGTGACAAAGTTAGAAGGGAAAACTTCCTTTTATCCTGTGACTAGTTTTAGATGTGCTGTCTTTCAGTGTGTGCTGGTTACTCGGTTCCAGATGCAGCGTCTATTCATGCTGTTGAACCTGATTTTTAAGGTAATCTTGAGGAGGTTTTATGTTCCTGTAATGTATGGTCAGCTATATTGCCACTGACAATTCATTTTCAAATGCCTCTCCAGTGAATCACAAAACATACCGTAAAAGCTTTACTTTGTACATCTACCCTTCTGACCTTTGACCATATATTGCACTTTTAATATAGGACAAAACAACTAAATTGGACATGGCATATTCTGCACATTTTTATTATACTTAAGTGGAAAGGTTATTTTATTACACAATGATTATTCTGGATAGGAATCACTCTGGGTAAAGGTTTAGCCATATCTGTATCTTGGAGATGATATGTTTTGCTACCAGCTATTTATGGTATCCACCTACAGTACCAGTCAAAAGTCTGGACACACCTACTGAAAATCATTTGTCTTTCAACAAGATAATGGCTCTAAGCACAGCTGAAGGTTACATAAGTACTGTATTATCTCATGAACAAGCAGAATGAGATGCAGGGCTGTGACAGATGACCTGGTTCCCGCAATCCCCTGACCTACACCCTACAGAGCTGCTTTGGGATGACTTAGATGGAAGAGTAAGAGCAAGGTAGCCAACTTGTGCCCTGAACGTGGGGAGACTGCTTCAGGACTATTAGAGAAGCATTCCAGGTGGCTACATCTGGAAGCTGGTTGAGAGAATGCCAAGAGTTTGTTAATGTTAGCATGCCCAGGGGGGTTGGGCAGCCAGTTGACCTTGGACTCCCAAAGGTTTTTTTTTCTCCCTGCTTGGGAGTTTTTGGTTCCTCTCCTCCGTTGTCAATTGGCTTTTTCTGTCTTTTCTTTTTTTCTGTTCTCTTTTTCTTTCATTCTATGTATTTCATTTTATATGTATATCAATGTATTCTACACCCATGTAAAGTGCCCTGGGACAACCCTGTTGTGAAGGGTGCTATATAAAAATAAACTGAATTG
>JAODKN010000041.1:9905774-9917506 GCA_026774425.1 Petrocephalus zakoni
TAACGCGAAATGCAATGATAACCAATTTGGTTATCGCCAAATTACATTTTTTGGTTATTTCCAATAAGTGTGGCGAGAGCAATGTTAACGTAAATAACTTAAGGCTCTGTCGACACTTTGCCCCCACCTCAGGGGTTGGCAGTCTTGCTGTTGACAGTCCCACACTTGCTCGGATGCTCCCGGGGGCACCACAGGTGGTACTCCTCCATTCTAGGTGTCGGAGGTGAGCTGAATTCCTGCTGCTTATCTCTAAGCTTATCTCTATGTGGGTGACATGCTTAGTTTTCCAGTGATGGGGCCGTGGGGCTGGGCTCTGCGCCAGTCACTTGCACTGGCTGTTCCTCATTTCCATCGGGGCCCCCAGTGAGGCAGGTGCCACAACGCAGCAGGCAGCACACGGTTTGTGTGATCTGGGCAGGGACAGTATTGCCTCTGTGACCTGGACAAGGATGCTATTGCCTATGCTCTCTACTTTCAAGCTCATGGGAGTTTTACTTCTGAGGGCAGAACTAAAAATGATCTCATAAAAGATTTCATTGGTTCAGAGAACCACTCAATGTCTTGGTCCTGCCTCTAGTTTGGACTAGAGCTGTGTAGTTCAACTGGCTGTTGGTCAGGCTGAGGAGGCTTGGAGCCCCCCCACCAACACTGTTGCTGCTACATACTCAGCCCTGAGACTTCCCAAAACTTCAAAACAAAATTCTAAAATGCTGACATTTGCACAGTAGGAACATCTCCATACCAGCAGCACAGCAGACCCTCTACCTCTGAAGCCCGAAGGATTTGCATTCATCCCTAGAGAATCATCAGATCAGGATCACTCTGTACTGCTTTGCGTAACCCTTCGTAGAAGTCCAGCTGTGCACGTAAGCATTTATGGGTTTTGCAATGATACTGACCTTTGCCTTCAGACATGCCACTCTTTTTGGATTCTCTTCATCACAACATCAGGTCTAAAGGGATGGAGAAGTTAATAGCTGATTACCTCCCCCAGGTTAAAGCTTCCTTTTTGGGGTTTTCCTCAAGAGGTAGCTTTGTGGTACCTGAATGATTTTAATCAACCGCTAGGTGGCAGGCAAGGGCCAGTCAAAGGGCTTCTGCTTCATAATCCTAGAATTTCGTTTTATTGAAAGGTATACATTTTCTGCACAATACCCTAAATTCTTATTTTTGCCATTGGATACTATAGCATTTAGCCAAATTTCTAGGCATTTGGTGTGATTGTGCTTAATTGGTACACATAAGGACCTGACTGTTGGTAATCAGTATCTGACTTCCCCTGAAGCATCATGGTAATTGCTCTTATGGTAAAACATGACCAATTGATTTTTTTCATTCTGAATAACTAAATGAATAGTGTTGCATGTAACTCATCGCTGAACTTGGCAGACTTTGTCAAAACTTCCCCTTACCTATTCTGCGGGTGCTGGGACTGGGCCTGTAGAACATCTTGCAGAAGGTTTACTTTAACCTACTTTACTTTAAGCTACTTTATACTGATGTAGGTTAAAGTGTAAGTGGTGAATGGCTCATGACGTTGCAGTTAAATTTTCACAATGAAGAGCAGTGGGTCAATATTGTGTATAAAGGTGAAAACACCTTTTACGGAGAAGGTGGTGGTGGTGTGGACTTTTGCTGACCCTGTGGTGGTGACCTGTATACCTACCATTACAATGGATGCCATGTCTCCTCCCCTACCCCACCCATACTTTGGGATGGACATATGTGAAGGGCTGCGTCTGACCTGTCCCCTTCTGAACCAACTGACCACAGCATGCAGCCTGGTTTCCTCACACTTCTGCATTTAGTGGCAGAGGGTGCTGAGTAATCTCTTCCCCCCTCCCCTCCCCAAAGCTGGCTGCTCACTAATGAGGTGTTGTGAAATGGGCATATTGCTTTATAAAAAGGCCCTGATCAGACACCCCTCTAAAGAGGACAAAGCTTCAGGAGATCTGGGGCTGACTCAACTGGACACTGATGTGCTGAGGATTTTGTACCTAAGATTCATTACATTAGGTACTAATGTAAAATCCTAAGATTTTCTTTGGAGGACCCTTTCTATGAACAGCTGCTCTGCATAAATCTTTCTACAGTAACTATCAGCTATAACAAGTTGGTAATTAGACTAAAACTAGTCTGCTGTAACTACTGGAACTTGGCTATCTGAAACGCTATCCCTCTGCCAGTCTAGCAAAGGATTTAAAGGCTCTGGATTTTTAAAATCTCAATTCAGGGACCTCAAGATGTCTGTGAGCAGACCTGGGAAAACTGGAGAAGTACCTGATTATACTGGAGTTGTGGGAAAGGAGTCTGATGGGTATGTATCTATCTGAACCACCACCAGCCATTTGAAGTCTGGTAATGTCCGACATGCCTCATCAGGCTTCTATAAGGGTGTTGATCTATAGATTTGGTACATGACTTATTGACTTGATGTCCAGATTTCTATTTATGCCTCTTCGATGTGTGGCGGACTGCGGTTTAATGGCTCTCTTGGCCTCCAGTTTTGTGCGTGCCATGAGGACTGATGCTCTACAGGAGTCTGGGACATTCCAGACGCAGAATGGTGGGGGTTGTAACCCTGTCATCAATGGAGCGCTTGGCTGTGATGCTGCGGTTGGGCAGCGGTTGGGGCCCAAAGGCTCTGGGGCTGTCCTTCAGGTGGACCAGGAAAACAACCTTCTGCAAGATTTCAAACTTGGGAACAGAAAGCAAGAGCCTGGCGTCTGTCCGGAAGCCTTGTCCGAACTGTCTCGCTCACCAGGACTCAAAGGTAATAACTTGGAGTAAAGTGTCCAATCTGCTTCTATATTGCTGGTGTACATATTTTCACCCCCTGAATGCCACTTTAAGCACTTGTACTACAAGCTTAATTCCCTTTGTCTGTTTATGGAGGGCATAAAATGCTGTTTGTTGATGGGGGGGGGGGGGCTCAAGTAATCAATATTGCATACATCAAGGTGTGCTAAAAATCACTTCAAGTCTTTGGCGCCTCTCATAGGTCGGATTCCATGTAATCAGAACAAGTTTAACCTGATTTGGTAGGTGGAGGCGTTCCATATGATACTGCAGTCACTTGATAGGTTCCCAATAAGCCATTATCAGGTGCTGCAGGTTCTTGGCCTGTCATTCTCCGGCTCTTTTATAGATTGTCCTGACCAGCCTGTCGGAACGTGAGTTTTGTTGCCGTCACTCATGCTGTGTGTGTGTTGCTCCTGCTGCGCCTCTCATGAAGAGCCAGGGCAGAGATTGCAGCTTGAACCCGACGTTTCCTTGGCCCCTGCCGAGCATCTGTGGAGTACCGTCCGTGAAGAGCCCGTACAACTGCGTATGGCCACATCTGCCGTCGGTTCTGAACCCCCCATGACGGTCACGCAGATGTTTCAGGAGACTGTAGCCAACCATGGGCACCTGCCAGCACTGGTATCCAAGGAAGCGGGTCAGTGGGTGACCCTGTCTTACATGGACTATTACCAGCAGTGCCGTGCAGCGGCAAAGAGCTTTCTCAAGGTCTGTGTTTTATTTATCAAATGCTAATTAATCATTAATGGCCACCTGTATGTAGATGGCTTTACTGAAGTGGTTGGATTTGTGTTCTGTAAAGTGGAATGTTCAAGCAGTTTGAGTAGCCTGTTGGTTTTACACGTAATGCAACCCATCCATGTGTATCCCTCCCTGTTGAGGAGGGGGGGGGGGGGTTGTTCTCGCTTACCTCCTGTGAACTTCCCAGTCTGGTTAATACTGACTCTTGTTCCCCTCCTCTAGTTGGGACTAGAGCGTTTCCATGGTGTTGGAATCCTTGGCTTTAATTCACCAGAGTGGTTCATTGCTGACATTGGGTGTATTATGGCCGGGTAATGCCTCTTTTTGTCACCTGTTCAGTAGACCCCCAAACTACACATGCACCGAAACACACGATGAATAAGTTTGTTCTATGTGCATTAGAGGCCTGGCAGTTGGGATCTACACCACCAACTCACCTGAAGCCTGTCACTATGTGGCAGATAACTGCGAGGCCAACATCCTGGTTGTTGAGAATCATAAACAACTTGTAAAAATTCTGAAGGTCAGGATTTTTTTTTAAATAATTAATAAATGAACACCATCCTCCCATAGTGTAATACATGGGTTTTCATTCTGGCTTTCATCTTAGGTTAAAGACCAGCTGCCACACTTGAAGGCCATTGTTCAATACAAAGATGAACTTGAGCAGAAGCTGCCAAATCTGTATACGGTAAGAGGTTTGAAGTGCAATTCCCTGGTAGCCAGTCGCAGCCCAGTCACCTGAGACGGCATTCTTTGGAAGAGTGTTGTGATGTGATTGGATGCTCTGTAAGTGTGCATGACTCTTAAACTGAGTACTTGCCTCTGAGGGATTTGTGCTAATATTCAGTCTCATTCTGCAGTGGAAGGAGTTCATGCAGCTTGGTGTGGATGAGTCTGATGATGCCCTGGACCAGATCATCCAAAGCCAGAAGGCCAATGAGTGCTGCTCCTTAATCTATACCTCTGGTACCACTGGAAGTCCCAAAGGTGCCATGCTGAGCCATGACAACGTGAGTCTGACGTACGGGCTTGAATTTTGATGCATCGCTATACTACTAGTGTGCCATCTAGAACCAGGTTTTTCATTTGGTACGTGTTAAGATTCCTAGTTTCAATTTAGTTAGGTCTTGGACTGAATAATACAGGTTGTTTATGGTGTTGCTGTAAACACTTATGAAGAGTCACCTAGACAAACCAGGCTAATAGTAAGTGTCTAGAATGTACTATAGCAAGGCAGTGTTGCTTGGAGACCTCCATGTTAAGGTATCAAATACACTATTGCATTATGAATGCAAGTAGCGATAGTTTGAATACTCTTCTTCCCTCACCCAACCCCCCCCCTTCCTCTGCTGGCAGATTACCTGGGTGGCCCATGCAGCTGGCACCATGACTGATCTGGCCAAAGGCACGGAGTCTGTTGTTAGCTACTTGCCTCTCAGCCACATTGCTGCGCAGGTCAATGACATGTGGGTCGGCATGCGTTTTGCGGCGACTGCATACTTTGCAGAACCAGATGCCCTGAAGGTGAGAATGGACATGCAGCCAACACACTAGGCACTGTGTAGATGGCAGAGATGTTCACGAGTCACAAAACTAGTCAGTCAAGTTTTCATTGTGGTTCCAATCTGACTAACAAATTGCATATTTTTTTTCTATTGGTAATTGATGCAGCTAAATGGGAATTGGCATTTGAACTGTCCAAAAACT
The DNA here is from genome assembly GCA_026774425.1 of Petrocephalus zakoni. Classification (NCBI taxonomy): domain Eukaryota; kingdom Metazoa; phylum Chordata; class Actinopteri; order Osteoglossiformes; family Mormyridae; genus Petrocephalus; species Petrocephalus zakoni. The sequence continues at coordinate 9,911,028 of JAODKN010000041.1, forward strand.
GCCTGCCTCATAGTCCCTTATGCTTGCATACATTTTCAAAGTAATCACTATTCCAAATGCCTTTTGGGGCAATACAATTTTTGTAAACCTAAGCACGTTTCGACTGTACATTTTAAAAACTAATAATTTTTCAAATAAACGATATCTTGAGTAGAACAGAAATTTTGGTGTGAACAAACGTAGCCCAAAGAGGGTCTAATTTTGGCAACAACAATCAAGTTACACACACACTTGGTTGCAGGAGAGCAGTATGTAAAACTGTTCAAACTTGTTGGCGTTATGTTTTTAATTCATTGAACTGTTTAGTTGTCATGCATTTAAAATTTATTTTAGGCATAATGCTACATGCCATGCATAAGGCACAATGCAAAAGTGGGGGTACCTTTAAGCTAAGAATACAGCTTGACTTGGAAGGGTGTGTCAAATGAGAAGGGGTTTGTGGCACATCTGCTAAATTCAGATGGTAACTTATATATAATGAAATTTTTTTTGTGTAACACTTTTTTTGCTTTTCTTGATGGGTTTACCAAGTTTTGGTGCCCCGTTACCACTGAACTAAAAACCATGTGCAAATGGTTACTACTTGACATGACGCGTCATGGTTCATTAATGAACAAACATTAGAATTTGGCTTATTCGTGGCTCTAGTTCCCATGGCACATCATGATGTTTAACACCTATACAGTTGCCCACTCAATGCGTCACGTGTAGAAATTTCAACGGCGCCTTTGCAACCAAAGACCCAAACGTCTTTATCAAGTCAATTTTAAGTGACTCTAGGGCAACTCTAGTGTCCTCTGCTGGAGAGTGGGATGGTTCCAAGGGGGTGACCCAACACTGACAACTCAACATTCCATGTGCGAGTTATTGGATGAAATGCGAATTGGTCTACTTTCTGTCCTCACACTTAAACACTTGGCTACTGGTCATATAGTAACATTTGACATTCAGGCTGGCTTAAGTTGGAAGGCTATTGGCTTATAGCATATGGGAGCCACCTATGTTGCTTGACAATTGCTATTGTACTGTTCCATGTGTGCTCAGGGAACCCTGGTAAACACCCTGCGTGAAGTGCGTCCCACCACTTTCCTGGGTGTTCCCCGGGTGTGGGAAAAGATGCAGGAGAAAATGAAATCTGTAGGTGCGAAGTCCTCCACACTAAGGAAATGGGTTGCGGATTGGGCCAAGGCTATTGGGCTGCAGGCCAGCTACAATGCCATGAATGGGTAAGTAACTGGGTGGATTGATCTAGATGGTTTCAGGTGTCTGCTGTGCTGGTAATTAAGAAACCCTGTTCTCTGGGCTCAGCAATCCCACAGTTCCCTGGGGCCACATGCTTGCAAATAACTTGGTTTTCAAGCGTGTGCGAGAAGCTCTGGGCCTGGACCGCTGCCACGCCTGCTTCACAGGTGCTGCACCCATCACCAAGGACACATTGGAATACTTCATGAGTCTAGGCATACCCATCTTTGAACTATATGGCATGAGTGAAAGTACTGGGCCTCACACCATCTCCTGGGAGGGTGGCTTCCGAATCATGAGGTGAGAGATGAATCTTCAGCTGCATGTTCAGCATCTGTGTTTTTGGAATTTTCTTTTTGGGGAAAAATAGTCATTTTGGATTGGCTTTCAGCCTCCCCTCTACTGATTTTGAGGAAATACCAGTGATTAGTGCATCTGGGAAGTTTAAGAAATTGGGTGTTTTGTTGGTAGAATGGAGAGCAGGGTTGGAATTTGTTCAACACGTTGTATTGAGCAGTTGTATTGTATTGAGTTTCTCATGCTTGTCTACGTTCTGTAGCTGTGGCAAGGAACTCCCAGGTGCTCTTTCCAAACTGGATAAGCCTGATGCAGATGGGAATGGTGAGGTGTGCTTCTGGGGCCGCCACGTCTTTATGGGTTACCTGAATATGCCCGATAAGACTGCAGAGGCCCTGGACTCGGATGGCTGGCTTCACTCTGGAGACCTAGGCAGGCATGACGACGATGGCTTCCTGTACATCACTGGCCGGATAAAGGGTATGCACACCTGACTGCACGTGCCAAGGGTGTCAATTTGAGCATGCATAGTAGTGAGACATCCTTACAAGATTGTGGGAGTGCAGTTTGTGTGTGGGTGGGGTGGGGCTGATTTTTGGTCCCTGCCAATGTTCAGACCAAACTTGCACCCTCAGCATGTGCCATGAATGCCATCTTCTATGGCATGGACTTTACACTACACTAGTCCTTGTCACGTCACACTTGGGTTTCCTTTGTCAGAGCTGATAATCACAGCAGGTGGGGAGAACATCCCACCTGTGGCTATTGAGGACCGGGTGAAGGAAGAACTGCCCATTGTCAGCAATGTCATGCTGGTGGGGGACAAAAAGAAGTTTCTTTCAATGCTGTTGACCCTCAAGGTAAAACGCATGACCATGAATGCATGATGCCTTTGAGACATTTCCCAGTCTGGTCCTTGGATACTCATGGGCAGTCCGTTTTTTGCTTCCATCTGTGAGGAAATGCAAAATGGAGTAACTGCTGTCCCCGAGGACCGGGTTGGGAAGCGCTCGCTTCGGGAAATCCTAGCTATTAGTCATAACACCTTAATGGTCTGATCATTAAACTGCAGTGTTGCTGATATTTCTCTTCCAGTGTGTTGTAGATGAGTCTGGAGACCCAACAGATGAGCTGTCCCCAGAGATGGTGGACTTCTGTACATGCCATGGTGTGGCTACCACCCGCATATCAGATATCATAACCCAGAAGGAACCAGCAGTGTATCAGGCCATCCAGAAGGGTGTGGACAGAGTCAATGCAAAGTCCATATCTAACGCACAGAAGGTTCAGAAGTGGACCATTTTGCCTCGGGACTTCTCAATCTCAGGCGGGGAGCTTGGTAAGTATAGGCAGCTGTTAAATGGTTGAATGTGCTGCATCCATTAGAACTCACCCTTTTGAGTTTTATAAAAATCACTAGCATTTAATGCTAAGAATTCCTTGTTTCTCTCCTCTAGGTCCTACAATGAAACTGAAGAGGCCAGTTGTTCACAAAATGTATAAAGAAGACATTGACAACTTTTATGGAGAATGACGTAAAGGGGGACCTGTGGAATGGGCAAAGCGTGACATGGGTTTTGCCTTTTGTACAAACCTGCCTTCTGGTTGCTGAAATGGTGGCGTTCCATGCTGTGTGCATTCTGGTCTTCAATCAGCACTTGGTCAAAACACTGCAATAAAAATTTTAACACCTCAGAGCTGGTTTGTTTAATATCAGGATTCTCAACAAAAGACCGGCATGAACGCCAACCTTATCTGAAAAGGATGCCTGCCATTTCCAGTAGTGTTAATTCTGGTTTGAAGCTGAGCAATACAGTAGTCCTGGTTTTACACTGACAATTGAAACCCTGCTTTAAGAAATTACGCATGTGCTCCATTTTTAGAGCAGCTGAATTCGGAGGAACTTTCTGTAACTAATTCAGCAGAAGTTACCAGTTTACCATAAAGGCGCTGAAACAAATGTTGGTAACTTAATGCAACGTTTCCCGACCCAGTCCTTGGGGGGGACTCCGGACAGTCCATGCTTTTGCTCCCTCCCAGCCAATCAGGAACACTGAATATCTGGTACAGATGTGCTAGGAGCTAAGAGGAAGCAAAAATATGGGCTGTCTGGGGTTCTCTGGGGACGGGGTTGGGAAGCAGACTTAATGGTCATGCGTCAGTATTACCCATGCCTGTAAAGTGGAACCTGATCTTGGGGGTTTGTGCAACTCTTGAGAATTTTGATGAGACCTAAAACTTATACGATCTACTACAATGGAACAGTTGCCATTGAGGGTCCGTTTAGGGCAATTTGAGTTATGGTCCTCAAGGGCTGAGCCCTGCTGCTTTTCCAGCTTGCCATTATCTGTGAGCCAGGTGTGAAGCCTCCAGCCAATCAATCTGTAATCATTAAATGTCCTGGAAGAAGTGAAAACAAGACCTGGATTTGGAATTGAGGTCTAGATTTGAAGAGCTCTGGTTTAGGTGTTAATGTGCTCATTAAAGGTTGAGGGACTGCAGGCCAGAGTCATCTTGTCCTAGTTATTGGGTCGTTCCATTCCTTACCTCATGGTGGAGAGTTGAACATTAGGGAGGGTGTTCCACAAAGTAAGATTTCTCAGCTCAGGTTAACTTGCGCTAAAAGTTGTGGTTGTCCAGTAGGAATGCTCCTTCCTTAGATTCTTACTGAATAATCATAACTTCTAGCCCAACCAAGCTGAGAAATCTTGCTTTGTGGAATACCCCACCTGGTTTCTGGATCATTGGGCTGGTTTAATTGACACCCTAAGGGACTTGACTTATTGGATGACGTAGATCAGTGGTGGCCAAGCTTATCCACAAAGGGCCAGTATGTATGCAGGTTTTTGGGAAAACTTTTAGGTCAGCTGTTCAATCTCAGCTGTGAGAAGCCAATCAGTCCTGTAATTAGTAGTCTAATTAGTGGCCCTTTCTGGATAAGATTGGCTACCCCTGATGTAGAGATTTGTGGACCAATGGCACCTCACACTTGCCATACATTGTGAAGCCCCTCCCCCTTTGAAACTCATTAGCCATGGCCACCTCTGAGCAAAATTAACTTCCCTATTTCACCATGGGCTGCTCCTCTTGGCAGAGGCTTTTCCTCAGATGGTCCTCATGGCACATGGATCCCATTCCAGAGGCTGCTGCTTTCACCAGAGCTGTGGATATGACCTTATACAAGGAAGGCCCTGCCCAATAACCTTGGCTTTCAGCCATCGGCAATCTAAGGGGTGGCCGGAGGTGGCCCTAGTAAATGCGTGCCTACCTTTTTTGCTGCTACACATTAAAATAAAAGCAAAATATGGTTTATTGTTGAACCACAGAAGAACCATGGCACCTCCCTGATAACAGTGAAGGGCTTGGAGTAATGAGTCAATTGTTATAATGACATACACTGTATGCATGTGAACTACTTGCATATGAAACATTGACCTTTTACTTGGTCCCTTTTGTGAAATAAACACCCCAAAATTATAGAAGTTCTTTGACATTCTGCTTTTGAGCCTCAGAAAAGGAAAGGAATGTGGGTGGAGGGGTATTTTTTTCACTTAATTGCACTGAACATACATTTTTTTGTTAAAGAATTATAAGCTTCTAACCTTACAACAAACTGGTTTGTTTGCATTACGTGTTTTAGGTCTCTTTGAAATAGGTGCTTCAGCTAATTCACTAAGTGGTGGGTTTCCAATGCGATCTTCGTATGTAGATCCTGTTTCTGGGAATCAAATATTCCCACCAGGAAAGGCTGTAGATTGAGGTAATACAGCATTATTATCTTTTCATAATTAGTCATTTCAATTAAGTTCTCAGCCAAACCCAAAGATCTCACAGCAGATGGAGGTGTCTGGCCAGGCCTATGTACCCTTCCCAGTACTGCAGCCCCTATTACCTGCCTCTTACCTCTTACCTTTGTCCAGCTACAGGCTGTCTATTGTCAATTGTGCAAAACACTTCCTTTGCTTAAACAGTTGTAGCTTGAATGTTACTTTTGGAAGACAGATGTTTGAATGTGTTTAGAACTTGCCATGCAGTAGGACTGAAGTAGTAAGCATGTTTGTGGGCAAGAGACCAAACGGAGACCAGAAACCACTTTTTCAGAGAATTTCCTGAGAATGAGGAACTCTGCTGTACTACTGCTATTAATAATTCTAAAATATACAATATATGAGATGTGGTATCTGAATCAGTTTTGTGACATGACATTTTTTTCTGTTTGGAGCTATATGATTTTTTGAGAGAGAGACTAAATACCATTTTAATAATAGATACCTCCTCACGGGACACCCAGGGAGCTGGGGGTTAAGGGCCCACAGATGTGCCTGAGGCGACCTTCCGATTACAGGCACAGAGCTGAGCCACACTCTGCCCCATAATGCATCATCACGTCACGAACAGGATTTGAACCTGTGCAGGGAAACCCCATTGGATTTCGAGTCCAACGCCTTAACCTCTCGGCCACCGTGACTTGAAAATTTTTTGTCAAAATAATTTTACCCCATTTTGTTAGACTAAGGTATTGGATTGTTGTAGAGTTTTATTAGAATGCTTATTAAAATATATATGATGCTGCCTATTATCTGGTCAATTTTTTATAAAGGGGACCATATGACACTTTCACCGACTTGTCAATAAACTGAGTTGCTTAATTACCTTGGATGATAGAATCTTTTCTGAGACTTATGTTTTTGGGGTCTGAGAGAATTATCAAGCAGCCTGCAAGTTTATCTTCATTTTCTTTTTCTTACCTTTCAACGCATGTCCCGTGTCCATGCATCTATAAACACTTGACCCCACTATGGTGTTTCTGGGAGAGGTCAGGGGGGCTGTGGATCTAAAAGAAATCCATCCTCCAACCCGCTTATCCAAACAGGGTCGCGGGGGGTCCGGAGCCTATCCCGGAAGCTAAGGGCACGAGGCGGGAACAACCCAGGATGGGG
>JAODKN010000041.1:9974373-9989044 GCA_026774425.1 Petrocephalus zakoni
TCCTGGAAGGCACTGATGAGGTCAGATCGATGAGCAAACAGCTGCTCCCTCAGGACCTTGAGGGCAGAGTGTTCGGTCCAGCCCACCCTAGGGAGAAGCAAATGAGATGCTTGATACACCATGTGGATACTGATATAGCACTAGCACGTAAAATATCTTTTACTGATATACAGTACCAGTCAAAAGTTCAGACACACCAAGCTGCCTACAAAGGAGAGAGTCGCATCACATGACCGGGCCAGCTAACCTAAACGCAGTTGAAATGGTTTTGGAGGAGTTTGACCAGACAGTGAAAGAAAAGCGACCAATAAGAGCTCAGCATATGTGTGACCTCCTTCAGGATGGCTGGAAAAGCCTCCCAGGAGGCCACTTCATGGGACTGGAGTACAGGAGGGTCAGCCAGTCCCTGGAGCTATTAGTGTTAAGGGCCTTGGTCAAGGTGGGATCACTTTACTGATTACAGGATTGGAACCAGCAACGTTCTGAGGCCCCACCCACGGAGTTGCCCCTCCTGCAAACATATATATATATATAATTATTCTAAAGTGTAGACAATAGTGCAAATAACCTTTCCACTGGTAAATGTGTCCAAATTTTTGACTGGTACTATACATACAGTTGAAGCAGCCCGCGCTGCTGTACTATATATAAAGCTGAACTAATTTGAGCTTCCGGTTTGTATATAAATTCTGAACAGCTGTGGTTCTCCAGAGAGGTCGATCCATAAACATTTTGGTACAGTAGAAACATAAAAAGAAATATTGAGAATCTGGAGATTTATTCTATGACTTAGAAGTTCCTCTTTTACCTTTGCTTCAAGTTAAGCTCTCGTGTCATGTTGCTGGCCTGGTACTGAATTAAATGGGGCACTAAGTCTGGGCCCAGTGTAACATAAGCTCCTCTGTTGCTTCCCACCTCATAGTAGTTGGATGCAGAAAAAAGCGTCAAAACCTATTTACATGGAAAACAGGAAAAATTAGAACTTTTTCCACAGAGAAAAGTAAGATCCTTTAAACACTTGACATATTGTATCCCCCTGAATAGCATATATTACAATGAGCACATGCTTTTGAAAACTCCACCGTCTGGTACACATCAAACTGCTAAGCAGAGATTTTGATATTTCCACCACAAATCCAGCACAGTGCAGTAGTTTTGCACAGAGAGATTCTTTGCATCTTACCTTGCGGCTGTGGCAAAATTCATAGCCCTCCTGCTTGCACTCATGAGAGCGGATGAGTAGCTGTAGGTGGTGCTTACTCAGAACCTGATTTGTTACGTCTGGGCCCCAGTAGCAGCCACTACCCCGTACCTCATTGGGGATACAGCCTTCCTGGGACATGGGGTCACTCCACAGCAGATCAACGATCTACCCGAAAAGGATAGACTGCCATCACTAGTATAGACTGCACTCAGAAGATGGTGAAGTCAGAATGTTACAACATCCTCAGGGTCATATGGGTGGGCTGGAGTTGTGGGTCGGGAAATGCGATACATCATACCCCCCCCATATGTTGGATATGCTGCTGGTGCCAACCCCACAAGAGCCACGACAGCTACCTGTTTCCATTCCTCATCGCTGACCTCAGTGGGATGGCAAGAGTCTAGACTGAAGTCTTCAGAAGAAGAGTGGAACAGGTCCTGGGAGGACACGCTGCACCTGGCCCTCCTGCGACACTCCTCCAGCTCGTCCTCGACAGGGCGCATGGCGCGGCGGGAGAAGTCCTGAAGGGAGCGGCGGTGGAAGTCGTTCCTCAAACCAAAGGGATTAGCACAGGCAATAGAGGCTCGTCTCTGGCTGCATTTGGTGATCCATGCATCACCCTCCATGTCAGAATACATGGAGAGCCGCCTCTCTGCTTTGCTCTTCGTTGGTGGACATAAAGCTGAGACATACTGGGAGAGCAGACAGGGTAAAAGGGGGTCAGAAGTTATAGGACACCAAAATTCCCAAAATCTGCGTGCCTAACACTACAGCTTCAAGCCGGCCAACACTGTGAAGCCCCTCCCAGCCACTTACTCTGTGCCTGTCCATTTTGGCAATAAGGCTGAGATCAGTTGTGTCAGAAATTCCTCCGTGCAAAATCAGCACTTTGTGGTCAATCACTGTTGCCAGAGGCAACCAGCTGAAGATCATTTGCAGAAGCTTCAGAATCTTTTTCCCATGCACCTGCATAAAGAGCACCAGATCTTCTAGAGGAAATGCTTTTATTTACTTTATGCCTGTACATTTCAATAAAAAAAAATGTAATGCAGAATATTCCTGACTGGAAACTTGTGGACTCGTGGAATCCTGTGCCTGGCAGAGGAATCATATCACTGCTGTTTCCTTGAGTAAGGTCTTTAACCACAGCTGCTCCAGGGATGGTCAGTGGCTCTGTTCTCCAACCCCAAACTTTCAATCTCGTCTCCTCACAAAATGCTGTCTGCTTTATAAATAAACATAACTGCATATTTCTGTAAAATTTCATTAACTGTGATCTATGGCAAAATCTTCGAACACCATGCTCTACCAACTCTGGTAGTAAATACCATTGGTTCATAGACACTGTAAAGTAATCAAAATAATGGAGATCGGGTCCAAACTCTGATGGTTTGTATTTTATTAGAGCCCCATCATGAGTTCCACAGATAATTTTCAGCTATATGCCTTCATCAGTTTGTGATTTCAATAGTACAATGGGTATTTTATGAAGACAATACAATCATACTTCCATAGGTAGCTAATAGGTTCCAGACTGGTTGTCGAGATAATACCCAATCAGTACCATCCATTGATTCATAGCCACACCCCCACAGGTGTTACCAAAACCAGAGAAAATAAGCTGACTGGGACAGTGCATAAAAAAAAACATTGACTCAAAACATTAAAAATAAAATACAGTGCTATCAACATCTATCTAGGTCAACCCTGGGATGTATGTATTATTGTCATTAATCAAATGTAGTGTATGTTAAAAGTGGGTCTTTAGCAATAGAGGACTGACCATAGTATAGCATCATAAAGATTACTTGCAAGCAATTATAGTGGAACCAGCGGAGAGTTGCCTACCTGAGACTAAATCCTATGGACTTAGGGAAGTGACACACATTATATCCCCTGCAACATTAATCCACCTGCACTGAAGCAGCCCTTGGTATTTAAATTGGCACTACATGTGAGATCCTCCACCATTCTTGGTAAAGGGATTAAGCTAAAGGTTTCCTACTCATGTCCTGGATTTTGAAACTTTTGCAACCGTGAACTACCCTCGATATAAGTTCCATATTGAACACCAAAACAAAATGAAACATTTTTAAAGATCTTAAAGCCCTAAAGAAAAAAACTGACTTACTCTGTATTTCCCCAGAACTTCTTTGGTAAAGCCATATCTGGAAAAGAACAAACCAAATTACCAAATACATGAAGGTTTCAAATTCTCTTGGACTAGCACTCGAAAGACGCTGGAAAATGCACTCTGAACTTTTCTAGTACCTCAGATTGACGACGTGGTCTTCATGATTTCCCCTATTGAGGTGCACGTCACTGGGATAAACCAGCAGGAAAGCAAACAAGATGAGGAGTATCTCAATCGAATCTTTTCCTCGATCCACGAAGTCCCCATTAAAAACGTATGGCTTCTCCATCGATGGCATGCCATTCTGGGAGGGTACAATGTACCGTCACTCCTCTCATTTACCATTTAGGGAAGTAGATTTTTATGTTGCAAGATTACACAAGTGCATTTTACCCACCTTATAAAATATGAACAGCAAATCTTCTAACTGTCCATGTAAATCACCTAACAGGATTACAAATATGGAAAATATTCATAATATTGTCAATTGTGACCATGGGCATAATTACGGGATGGGGGGGGGTTATAATCCCCCCAATGATAAATGATAAAAACTGGCTAATACAACCCCCCCCCCCCCAATAGTCTCTCCCTAATTGGGTGGAAGACCCCAACCCCCTCCAACTTTCAGACCAAAGTTACACCCTTGTTTGTGACCAAATTATAAATTGAGGTTATATGTCCTGTTTCCTTCAAGCAAATGCACATGAATTGTTAGCATTCATAATAAGATAATGAGGGAGGGGGGGTCTCACCGCAGATGGAGATCTCCTTGCTGTGGCAAGTGGACACCCAATTGATGTTGGGTAAGATACGCAGCAGCTTCCAGGTTTCCAGGAGGAGCTGAAGGACGTACCGAGAATGGAGCTGCTACTAGGAAAAAAAGACGGAGAGAAGGAAAGAACAGGAACTCAAACCATTTTTGTCATTTTTAAATCGATTTCCTTTATACTTGGTTTAGGTCATTCTCTTTATTTTTTATTTTTTGCATTGACTTTTAATTTACATTTGTGTTTGTTTTCAATTAGGTTACTTTTATTAATTTACTTATCAATAAAATCAATATCTATCTATATTTATTTATTTATTTGTTTGTTTGTTTGTTTTAGGCTACAACCCTGATCTGCAGATGGATGATGGAAAGATGGATACTTTCAGTTCAGCGTAGTTTTCTAACATTGTATTAATTTCCTATTTAGTCCAAAGGCATGGACAAACAGGATGCACACAGCAGGACCCCCATATCCACAGCAAGTACAGGATGTGACATGGTAAAATCCCCCAGCCTGCCATTACAGACTATGTCCAAGTACATGATACGATTTTTTAAATTGTAAAATGTCTCACAGTATGTTTTTTCATTGTTCCTTCATCCTTCGAGGGATATACAAAGCATGATTTGCATTACTCCAACATTACTAGAGTGATGATTTGGACATTATAGTTTTTTCATTGTTTCTGTTCTTCTCATGACAATTTTCAAACATGTCCACATATACCTAGACTACCATTAAAAAATTTGGGGTCGCTTAGAAATTTCCTGAAGTTTTTGAAAGAAAAGCAATTTTTTGTCCATTAAAAATAACCACAAGTTAATAATAAATACAGTTTATACATTGTTAATGTTGTTAATGACTTTTGCACCTGGAAACAGCTGATTTCTAAGGTGCATTAGATTGCGTACAGAGGCCCATTATCAGCAACCATCAGTCCTATGTTCCAAAGGCACGTTGTGTTTGTTAATCCAAGTTTATTATTTTAAAAGGTAAATTCGATCATTAGAAATCCCTTCTGAAATTATATTAGCACACCCGAAAGCTGGTATGCTGATTAAAGAAGCAATAAAACCGGCCTTCTTTAGATTACTTGAGTATCTGGATCATCAGGAATTGTGGGCTTGATTGAAGGCTCAAAATGGCCTGAAACAAAAAACGTACTACTAAAACTTTTCTGGTTCTGATTAATGAATTAATTTCATGGGAAATTTCAAACTGACCCCAAACTTTTGAATGTTAAATGGTAGTGTATAGCATATTAGCAAGAGTACAGCCTACTAGGCTTTGTCATCCCCTAAAAGCAGAGCACTCTTCCCAAATGCAGGGTAATGTTAATCAGACACTTTAAATGTGACCTCACAAAAAACGTGCCTTTGCACACTTTGAGCCCTTGTTGTATTGTGAAAGACATAATTCTCTGGGGTTCCTACTTGCTTATTCCTTAAGGCTTCCACCAAGTTAGTAGCCTGGGCCACTGTGAGAGGAAAGGTGAGGTGGGGACCGGAGTAGACCTCAGGAACCTCGATGTTCTTGTAGCAGAAATATTTCTCCCATTCCGGGTCACAGCATACCTCATTCTCCCTGAAGATGTGGGAGATCAAGTTACCTGAGATAAAAAATAAGAATATTTACTTTTCCTTGAGGGATTTCGATGTCTGCAGTCAAACAGCAAAAAAAGAGTAAACTCCTACGTTCACTGCTACTGGGTGTGAAGTGATCCATGAGATATCCAAGGAAGTTGTAGAGCTGCAAAGAAATTGGACAGTTTTATTTATTTGCATAATATTTACTGTTGGCCCTCAAGCTGACTTTCGCTCCCAATTCTATGGTTTTTCAGAAGAAGTGGATTCCTGCAGACTGAAGGTAGTCCCACCTTGATCTGGTCCTGCTCCCCAGCATATTCAATTGACTGAAAGATGTTCCAGGTACATCTGCGTCTCATCTCCATCCGTGCCATGTGCTGTCGGTACCACCTCTGTATGAGCACAGCGGCCCTCATCACTGGCCAGAAGGGAGGAGACCCAGTGAATTGCTGGAGTATACAATCCTGTGCAGATCCATTTTTAGTCCTAATTTCATGTATGTCGTACAGTTCACTAAAACACAATTCATGTTAAATCATTTCTGCAACTTTAAAATTGTATTCTTCCATCAAGACAAGGCCTTGAAAAAGGAATTCTTCGCAAAATGGAAATTAGTTTATACCATTATGCTGGCATAAATGATTAAATCAACTAGTTAGTGTGAATAGCTTTACAATTTCATCAGTTTAAAGTATTACAGAGAGAAAGAGGGGAACTGGGAATTTGGTCTTTCTATTACAGAACAGCAATGGCAATTCTCAGTCCTTGGTGTACAAAGAAATAGGTATGCTACATTGCTATTGTTGCCTTACCTATTGTCGCTACAAATCAGGATGCAGAAATGGAAAAATGAGCAGAAACACTGTGATTCCTTTTGTACTCCAACTATTTGGAAATGATAAGGAGGGACTTCTGGTTTAGCATCTCTGTCTTGTTGAAGGTTATTTAGTAAAGACAGTGATATGCAGAGCATCTCACTTTTTAAATCTTAATTCACTCATCAATGTATTTACCATATGATATATAAACTCAAATACTAGCTGAAAGTAGAATATACACAACATTAACATAAAATGTATATTCAAAAATGCCTTTTGACCTGATTCCGCTGTCCAGTAAAAAATAGCCTGTAATAGTTAGACAGGTCTGAATGTAGGAAAAAAGTCTGATATTTGAGAAAAAAGTGTTTATTACATGTTTCAGCCTGTCTGTATTAACATTTTATATGGCTCTTGAACTACAATAAAAATGTTTCAGGAGGGTCACATTGCTGAAGCATCTCCAGTTAGCCACTTAGCTCCCCTGATAGCACCATTACGAATTACAATGTCTACATACACACACACACACAGCATTTATGATACAGCTCCACAATCAAACATTTGTAACATTGCTTCTGTTTACCTCTTTCGGATTTCTGTAAGCTAAATCGGCTTGATTTTGAGACTCCACATCCCATGGCCTTTTGCTCTTCCCACTGTTGTTGAGATAAACCAAGATTTACAGATCAAAGCACAGAGAGACAGGCCGCATTCACCCCTTGGAGCAGTGTGGTCAGTCTGGTCCCTTGGAAGCAGGGACCTCCAGATAGTCCTCCAGGGAGCCAAAACGTGGAGTGTCTGGGGGTCCCAGGGGACCGGGTTGGGAAATGGTGCTAGGAAAACAGTGAACAGTATCAAGGAGCTGTGGCTCATGTGGAAGAGACAAGGAACAGAATGACCGCTGTGTCTGCGATGTATGCCGCCATGACAACATCTGAAAAGGTTCTGGTGAGCCCTTAACCATGGCTTCTTTGATTACTATTAATCCTCATCCTAGCTTTAGCTTGTGCACCTGACATTGATAAATAAACATCTAGAGCACATGCTTTAATAAACATGCATGGTACACTAATTCATCCTACAGACACTTTTATAAAACCTGCCGTCGGAATCATTCTTTTGGTTGCCAGGAGTGCAGTCATATGTGCTTCATTTTTTAAATGAAAATAGAATATATGGTTACACTTTACACAAGTAATTCAGTTACTCACTTACTACTCAAGAAAAAATCATGAACTAATATAGTTCCTGCATAAAATACATGAACCATTATGATTGATTAATGATGAACGAACATTGGATTGGTTGTTTATTAATGCATTAAGTAAGCATGTATTACCAAATATATATACATCCCATCCTAATTATCATGACTCCTGGACCACTGCAACCCTTTTGGAAAAAGTGAGAAGAAGCGATGTCATCCCATTGGACATGTGCATTGCAAGCTACAATGTATATATATCCTATATTTCATAACTGACACACTGTGGCTTGAGGAACAGGTGATTGGGTTGTTTGCTCTATCTAAAGTCATCAGAGGAGGATTAGGACTTCCATGGCTTAGCGTTTTGAGGGGGGAGGTGGGGCATCGTAAAGTTCAAGGAAGATAATCACAACATGCACTTAAAATTGTCCTGATCTCTGACATATGCATTTCCTCAAATAAATCACCACAAGAGGTACATCAGTAACATGGAAAATGAAGGATGTTAATGCAGAAAGGAGGCCATGCTACCCTATATATCCATTTCCAACAGTCTAACTTAAGAATTGTGTTAAGAAAACATAGGGAGATTGTGACTGTGCTCAGTGAGACAGGGATAAAGTCCATTAACAACAGACCTAGCCTTTCTGATACATAATGTAAGCAGTATGTGTTTATTTCCCATGTGCCCAGTGCTGCGAGAGAGTCCAAATATCTGGTTTAACGCACCAGTTCAGAGTAATAATCATTAAAAATATATATAGCCTACTTAAATAATCTAAGTCTAATAAGTCTAATTCCTTAAGACTGACTTTATGATATTTCCTAGTATGAAGAACTAATTAAAGGTTGAAGGATAACTCACCTTTATCTCACAAATGTCCTTTTAGCCAACTTGGACCTGGATATTGTCCCAGTTCAATGGCTTAACATTTGGCCAAAGTGTTCCCTTTTCTTTTGCAGTATACTTTGTTCTACCAGGAGGTACCCGCCAGGCTGCCGGTCAGAGACTCGTTCATCAGATAAGCTGACCAGACTCAAAACGCAGACGCGACTCCCTTAGCTGCTTGATGAAGCTCTGCAGCTCCAAAGAGCTTGAACAGGATTGCGATGCACCTTGGTGAACGGACTAAGCAAAGCCCAAAGTGGATTACGGTAATTCTCTGAAACGACTAGACTGTTCCTTATATAGGTGGATAGCATAAGGTTGAAGGGCAGCTCTTGGTAGTTGATGTTGGTTAGTATCCTGCTTTGCTTTAAGGTGGCCACATGTCAAGCCTTCACATTAATTCAGCAGATGCTTCTGTCCAAAGTGACATACAATTCAAAGGACAGGGTCTCCCAGGAGCTCGCTCAGGGGGCCCAAATTGAAGCAGCAACTTTCTAATCATGGGCAAGGCAAAACAGTTTAATTCAAATGCAAGGCAATTCAAAAAACACTTTAAATCACATTTAAAAGACTCACAGACAAATAACTATTAGCCAAAAAACAGATAGTTAACTGAAAAGAAGTGCCATTGCAGTGACAGTGTACAGTTTGGCTAAACTGATTTAATTTATTGAAAAGCTGCAGCAAACAGTTATGTTTTAAGCCATAATTTAAATGAGCTGACAGTATTAGCAGACCTCATGTCTCCAGAGGAGCTGGTTCCATAGACAGGGAGCATAGAAGCTGAATGCTGCTTCACATTGCTTTGTCTTGATTCTGGAAACACTAAGCCTGTCCCAGATGACCTCAGGGGTCTGGATGCTTCATACCATTCAAATAAATCAGAAATGTATTTAGGCCCAGAAATGTATTTGGGCATAGTGTGCAAACCCACAAACCACACACCATCAATGGGCCTGATAAATGGGCGCGCTCACAAAAGAAAAGGAGGCAATACAATCAGTGGTATACGTCACTGGGATAAATGTGGTCAGCTCGCAGGCAGTAAAGCAATATAACCCAACTGTAGCCACAGAAGCCACTGAGTATGCTTATCCTGGCATCCCCCCACCCCCCAAATAAAAAAAGATTCATATTTTATGATTGGGAGCTTTATTTAGAAATTGTGTGGGAACAGATACACAACAACATGAAAATTAAACGCTGAGAAATGATTGTGTTAGCATTTTTGGCATCATTAGGAGCAGCTGGAGATGTGACAAACTTCAGAAAGAATGTAACTAGCTTTCTCTCTCCTCCCGTGGTAAACAACACTGGAATCTCTGAGATAACATGGAACCCACTTTGCTGCAGCTGAATAAAGGCCCCGACTGAATTTTGCTCACCTTTTGCAGTATTTTAAATGCATATGTTATAAAAAAATAACTGTGGTACTAAGCCACAGCTGGTTAATTTGTGTGTGTTGTGTTGCTACCACTGGACAGTGTCCAAGTCCATCATTTAGCAGAATTTGGGTTCCTCCAAGCTGTGCTAGGAAAAACCTGCCTTTGGTAGGTTTGGTAGGCCCCACGGTAAAGCCTTCTCCTGCCAAGTGAAGAACAGCTGTATTTTATTGATATTGTTAGTAGCCTGAAACCCTCCTAAGTGAGAAGGAGATAGCAGACGGCACAAACATAGGGATGATCAAAAGCTCCACTGTTGTCTTGACCTTGGACCTGTTCCTGCACCTTCTCCATGCATTCTCACACTCACCTTCTGTAAGAATGTAAAAAATACTCTGTTGTTTTAAGAATACATTAACGATTAATTAATTTTCCAACCACCGTCCCTGAACATGGTCACGGAAGGGTTTGGCGCCTGTACCAGACAGCATGAGGCAGGGGTACACACTTAACAGGATGCCAGAAAATTGCAGGGGACATATCTGTACTCACAAACACACACTCTGGGCAATATAAAGACACTAATTAACCTGCATGTCTTTGGGCGATGGGAGAAAACCACAAACCACAAAATAAATCCCTCAAAGACACATAGACTCCGTGCTCACCAACCAAAGGGGGGCCATAAACCCACAACTCCGGAGGTGTGAGGCAAGCCATCCTGTCCAGCAAGCCATCATATGAATGAATTCCAAAATAATGCATTTGATGTCCTTGATGTCAAGTCCACAGATAAGAGCACCAGAAATTTTACTTCCTCTGTCGGGCCCTGGAGGAGGGGCTCCCCCTTTGAGTCTGGTTGCTCCCAAGGTTTCTTCCTTCTAGGGAGTTTTTCCACTATACTGAATAGGATGCCACTGTTCCCTCTGGCTTGCTCACTGGGGGCTTTGGGCAAAGATCATGTAAAGAGCTTTGAGACAATGTAATGTTGTGAAAATGCACTATACAAGTAAAAATTATTTTAATTGAATTGAAGAAATAGAGCTCAGAGAAGTGTTTATATTAATATTTAAGTAATATACTATTCAAGATTATGTCCTAAATTCACTACAGGCTTTCTGAATGAATTTTTCTTTCAATAGGATGTACTTCCTTAAGGTTGTCATAAGGTCTTATACTGGTAGGCACACATGTATGTTTGTCTGGCACTCTTTAAAATAGTACTGCTTTTAGACTGTGTTTATGGCTATCGGGGCTGCACAGTGCAGCTGAGTGACACTACAGCAGCCAGAAGCCTAACCCAGCCTTAATGGCATTAAAGACACTAGGCATTAGTAGCACCCAAGTGGCAGAAAGGCCCAGAGCAGCTGGGGAACCAGATTTCCAGGTTTCTGCTTTTCCAGTTTTCTGTGTGATTTTACTCCTGAAACCTTAAGTTCTATGGGATTGTAGACCTGCTTCAAATTCCTGCATTTATAAATGTTGAACTAAAAGTCATTAGCAGTTTAAAAAGATGAATATATAAAATACCTTTGAGAAGAAATCATTAAAAATATATATTTTTCCCAATTAATCTGCAATTGCGAACACAGCTATAATGCCTTTGGGCAGGTAGCATAGCTATTAAAATCCTAAACTCCAAGGTTAAGGGTTTAACACCAAGTTCCAGAGTAGTTTTGAATGGGAATTGCTCTCTTAAATGTAAAACCTTATAAAATGGGTATTCATTAAAAGCACTAAGCATTTTAAATGTAATTATCTACAATTGTTACCAGGCTTGTTTTTACCTGCAGCTGTTATCTAAATTCTAAGATTAGCACTGAAGTTTATCAACTGTCCCGGAAGCCCACAAGGGATTACCTGGAAAGACCTGTGCTGTTCTCCTGTAGGTGCAATCTATTATCTTAAAACAGTATAGCCATTAAAAAAAATAAACATAATTTGTGAAGTGTGTTTTTTTTATATTCTGAAGTAAACAATTATCTGTTCAGTAGACTCATGTGATGCCAAATATTCTAAATGTCTTTTATCATTAAAAGTAACGCCTGTCCCTATTCAGAACCATTAACAGCTGGCTGTTATCTGGAATTTCTCAACACAAAAATGGCAGAAATATGCCCTTGGACCACAGGTGCCCAGCGGAAATGTTGATTCTTTTCCTATCAGGGAGGGATTGTCATGGTATTTTATGTAATGCCAAAATCCAAAGGAACTGGTGGAGCTGGATTTTCTCCCGTCTGCAGTCTGTCCTCATTCCTGAAGGTCAAATAAGGTAACTGTAGTGGTCTGCAGGTGAGACGCCCCGCAGTAATTGTTGTATAACCTTTTGAGAATTCCCACTTAGAAGTTCTGGAGAGCAGTAAACAGGCAGAAGGCTCAAATACCTTACTGGTAACATTGTTCAGTTAAGGGATGGAGAGTAATGCACATGTTTATATACAGTACTGTGCAAAAGTTTTAGGCAATCAAAGAGAATGATTTTAAAAATTACCTTCATGTTGGTCTGTCAGCTTAATCATTTTAAAGCTTCTCCTAAAGTCACCTCAGTATTTACAGCAACCATCCAATATACTCATGCATTTTTTTACTTGACCACTAGCACACTGGTATTTAGGGAAATCAGTATCCTCATTGAGTTATTAACTAATTACCTTAATTAATTAAGTGAATTGGTGGTGAAATTTAATGAACACATGGAATGGCAGAGATGCCCCAGAGGAGAGTTTTGGGATCTGAAGCGGTGTTCATCTAGCCATCAAGCAAGATGTCAGTGACTTATGGGAGAACAGAAGATATTCCTGTTCTCCCATAAGTCCTAATCCTTAATTTTCATATGCTCTAAAGTTAAATGGGGTATTTCTTTGGAACAAATATACACTTACTGCCCAGATTAACAGCTTTAAACATTTCCTTTGACAGACTTTTGCACAGTACTGTAGTCAAACAGAACAATGATGGTGAAAGATGTTGTGGACCTGGTGGACAGTTATTATGGCACCAGAAACATATCAGAAATCTTTGAATTTAATCATTCAAAATAACAATATCCACTTTTCTAATGAAGAGATGCACATAAGACTTATATTTAAGACTTCAAGTATAATTGAGTTCAACTCAGTTGATAGATATGAGCATCTCATCTAAAGAGTTTTGTGTGTATTATTATATAGTGTAATTCCCTCTGTTATAATGTAACTTCATCTATACTGAAGTTATGGGAAAGTTATAGATATTTCCAGTAACAACAGAAATTAATAAGAGGAGTATTTGCTAGCATTAAATTTACTGCAGGTTATGCTTCTAATACTTATTTTCCCCATAATTTTAATTATACCAAAATATTCCAAGATAAAAAAGAGACTTGGTAGCATTTCGTTTATAGCCAGTGTAATCTATGTATAATTATTGTTCTACAACACCAATAAATCAGCATGAATATAACAGTCGTGTTAAAATTGAGGGACTAGGCTTTTATTTTTCTTTAAAGATTTTTGATTGTCTCTGACCTTTACAAGGTGATGAATGTTAGTGTTTTTTTCTGACAAAAGAGCGTGAAATCCAAAGACCATAAGAATCTCATTGACTGTACTATTAGCAAGGCAATCACGTATCTCACTCTGTTGGGACAGGAAAACAATTTTATGTATCTGAAGGGCAACCACTTGACTGAGAAAGTAAAACTCACCACAAGATGGTAACCAGCTCTGTTTCCTCCCAGCCGCTCCAGTGACCAGCCACCCAGTTTCCCACACAGAAAAGCCCCACGGAGCCACAGATCTTCCTTTCCAGTCAGGTCACATGTGGTAGACATCCACCGGGCCTCCTGTCCTGTTGATGAACATCGTGGTGATGTGTCACAGCTGTGCTTATGGACTGTCTGAGAAACCAAACCTATCTTCATACCGCAAACCTTTTCATATCACTGGTCAAGATGTTCAGGTGAGGTGCAGCTATGCTTGGGATCTCTTTCCTTGAGGATCATGGTGTCGATGGAAACTCAACTGAATATGATAATCATTTGCAATATGAACAGCATATTACTTTTAAAAGAGCTACTGTACCCTTGACACAGAAGCTCCTAAAACTAAAGTCAATAGCCAATATATTTGGAAGCTGTATAAAATATTTATGAGTTAGGTTATGATTTATTATGGCTTACTGATTCAGATGATCCACACTGTAACTGTTTGTAATTGAGATTACAGCACTACAGAATCATGGGGTTTGCTTGAAGTAGACTGAAGATGTATAATCACACATTATTGTTACAGTAAGTGCCTGAAGATATGCTACTGTTTGTGAATAATAATTATATATAATAATTATATAACAAATCTGTTGAAATGTACACCCTGCTGGAATTCAGGGTTTCAGTCATGTTCTAATATAAGGACTAGTTCTGCAATAATCAGTATTGGTGAGATCTGACGAGTCAGGAAGATAAAGCAATTCCCATGGGTGTATGAGAGGTTCTGTTCTAAAATCCCTGCTATTTTCAGTCTCCTCTATGAGTAAGTTAATTAAAGGCAACATTATTGTTCAAAATGTAGATCTGGGATGACACAGAAACTGTGAGACCTTAGCGTACAG
This sequence comes from Petrocephalus zakoni, assembly GCA_026774425.1. Classification (NCBI taxonomy): domain Eukaryota; kingdom Metazoa; phylum Chordata; class Actinopteri; order Osteoglossiformes; family Mormyridae; genus Petrocephalus; species Petrocephalus zakoni. The sequence goes on from JAODKN010000041.1 coordinate 9,988,960, forward strand.
CAGGGTTTCCCAACTCCGGTCCTGGAGGGCTAGTCTGCGACACAGTTTGCAGATTTCCCTGCTCAAACACACCTTATTCAGCTCA
>JAODKN010000041.1:9997760-10015892 GCA_026774425.1 Petrocephalus zakoni
CCCCCCCCCCCCCCCCCCCCCCCCCCCCCCCCCCCCCCCCCCCCCCCCCCCCCCCCCCCCCCCCCCCCCCAGCCAGCGCGAACTAAACCCAACAAGAACTACTCATCTTGTTAATGCAGTCACCAGCCAGCTTGCTGAGGCTTATCAGTAGCTGGATCTTCATGACTCCTTGCAGCCTCTGAGAATCTTAAACAACTGCCTCCATTGTGCTTCAGATCCACAGCTGAAGTCATACTTTCAAGACATCAAAGTGTAACGGATACATTTATGAACGCATCCCGCGTTCGCAGACAAAAAGGAAACGGACACTGTGCCGTTTTGCTGCAAGGAACTAATACAATCGTAGCACTAAACAAAATTTATGACCCTACCTGCCGGTCAGATTACATGTTGTAATGTCAACTCCCACCCTCAAATCATTAAAAGAAGTGGTGTTAACCTAGGGCCTTCTTTATGCTGCGCCTGGCCCCTGAACTAAGTGCCAGAAGAAAAACTGGCAAAAGTTTGGCCAGCAGCAGGCTAACTGAATACCAGCCACTTCAGCAAGCTGAGACATGCTAGCCAGTAGGTTTCTCCGTGATATAGCACACAGATTGTTATCCTCTGAGGGGCGAGGGCTCATGCGACAGAACCACATCAGTGTGGGGGGGGGGCCTACCTTCTCGGCACACACTGACTTTCAGCACCCCCTTGCTCAGACAGTCGTTTGCAGGCACGCAGAAGCCAGCGTTGGCGGGGTTGTCCTGTGGACTGGCCAGCACGTCCATGGGAGGAGCAAAGCGGTAGGCTGAGATCCCCTCAACATTCACATCCTCTACGTAGCCCAAGTGGATGGATCTGGACAGAAGATGCACCAACATAGATCAGTGCCTCCATAAGGCCAACACATGCACACAGCGTTCATTTTTACCAGGGCAACTAAAGCTAAGGGTCCCATCCTAGGGGTACATCAGCAGGTCTCCTGGAAAACTGACATCTGCAGGGAGTTTCGTAGCTTCCTCAAAACCATGGAGCACCTCTAAGGTTTTAATAATGAGCATAACTTGCCAGGCATGCAGGAGATTCCTTAACTTGTTTGTGAGCTTGTTCCGAACACGATGAACATTCTGACTTAACACAGTGGAAACAAGTACTGACTGTTCAAAATACCTAATTTCAGCCATCAATGCTGCGGAAATTCAAATTTGCCCAAGAAAACCATTTTAAGAATAAACCTATAAAGGGCTAGCAAGTCCCATAGTAGTGAAAGAGTATTTGGCGCCAAACTGCTGGTTAAAGTCGGGGGTGGGAGGGGGCTGCTGTAGTACCCTTAAACAGAGTACTTCACCTGAATTTGTGTAAACAAGTAAAGTGTCTTACTTGAGGAAAAGGAAAAAAAAAAAAAAGAAAAAAAATCAGTCATGCTATTAAAGACCGGGACATACAAGGACACATGCCGACCTACGGAAGCACGAAGGCATTAGGAACCAGAGGAATTTCCTGGTGTACACTATGAACTTGGGACAGTGCATTGAGGGAACAGGTCTCTTTGCCACTGCCCTAAGAACAAGGTCAGGGCAGGGTTATGTTTTGTTAGTGTATGGGCAGGGGAACAAAGACTATTATTTGGATATTCCAGGAGAAATTTTAAGTATCAGAAATACGTCTCTAAAGAAATTCCTGCTATTGTGGAACCTTTCAGGAAAAGGTATCTGAACAGGAAAGCTCGAAGGGCAGCCAAGAGGCAAATCCTACCCGGTACCACTGATCTATATTAGTTACAATAAAGAGTATTTGCTTCTTTCCTTCAATTTATGATTTGTTTGGGAAAGGAAATATTTCTGTATCAACCCTTCATGTTTACACAACCCAACCTAATTACTTAACGTGGCATTCGCGCAACAGTTCTGTGATATCGATCAATTCCGGAACATCGTGAATGTTTGTGACATAGAATGCTTGTGACTACCTGCAACAAGTAACTGGTTGACCTACCTACAGAGGTCAGCAGCAAAGATGTACAGGAGCTCATCCTTGGAAAGGAGTGGGTGGAACGCACTCCCATCGGTACCGTTGATCATGTTACTCTGGTTGGATGACCACCAAGTCATCTTTCTGTATGGAAAAAAACATTGAAGACAACAACATTTAAGAGCCACAAATGATATGGTTTCCTCAGCAGGATTGACGCACAACATTAAGAGTGAAAGAGCCAAACAGCTAAAAAATCGCCCAACAATTTATAAGAATTTAAAATGTTACAATTTAATATTAACAGAGGACAGGGGGACTAGGTCAGGGCCATTAACTAGGTAAAAGGTTAGGGTCAACACTAACAACTGGAAAGAAAACCTTTGAAACCTTTTCACAAATTGGTCAATTTCCCAATGTTTGACAAAAGGCATGGCAAGGCTAGAGTCCAAAAAACATGACTGAGTCCCAAGACTGGACCCAATCCAAGGTCAGTCACACAAAGCATAAGCCCAGTTACTTGAGGGAGATGACAAAAGATATATATAAAAAAAGCCAGATGCTTGCAGTGAATCTGCCAGTTTTCCAGCGACATTTCCTCTGCTTCCCCTCAAGGTCAGTTGCACCACATCGCAAAACAACCACCACATGCACACAAACAATTTATAAGGGGGTCACAGTGCCATCCTACCGGAGACCGTTCCATGTGTCGATTTTGCCGTAGTCCATGTAGTTCTGCTCACCAGTCAGAAACACAAACTCTCCTTCATGGGTTCCGTTTTTCTATGAAGAGGAAGGCACATGTCTGTTAATGATTTTACTCATCAGTAGCCAATAGTCATTTAAGCCCCTTCCCAAAAAGAAAAAAAAAATGCGATGAAACATAAAGCCCCACAAAGTGATCTACAGTACATCTACTCTAAAGATTCCCCTGCACATTTATATTTGTGATAGAATCACTCATCCAATCACATCAAAATTATCTAACCACTCAGGAAAGTGAAAACCCACGTGGCCACCAGGCATCCACCTGGACAGAGCCAGCGCATCTGAGATCCGCAAGCGAGCTTGTTTTACTGGAACAAGGTTCATAGGTCTCTTCCACAGACCTAGGAACTCCACTTTACCTGAATCTTGGCAAGTTACTGGCAGTGAGCAGTTAATTGAAAGCTCTGTATAAACTCAGGCCTGTGGTTTTGCATTGCATGCATGTCACATGACAACTGCTGACAGGATCAGATAGCTTCCAAATCAACTATCATGTGCATGGCATCACCATCAGTGGAAGTCTCACAGGGCAGTTACCTTATCTACATAAAAAAAAAAGAATAATAAAATTTACCAAGCAGTTGCAGCTGGCAAAATGAACACAGAACGGAGGACAGGAGGTGCTCGTCTGAAATGCAAGGCCGTGTAAAAGGGTAACTAGCCGTGACATTGTAGCGTAACCTTCTTGTCCTCAGATAATTTTTGTTCCATCAACTCTATCCTGTTTATCTTGGCTGTCCTTTCATCCATTAATCTGTCCTCTTGCGTTCTGCAATCAGGGCCACCCAAATCGTCCATCCAGAAAGCTGCTCTCGCAATTTGGGTAGGGAGTACTGCCGCAGGTTTCGGGATTTGACAGTACCACTGCTACGGCCGCTGCCTGAGCTTCTCCTTCACCATAAGCCTCACTGAGTAGCCATTCACGGTTCACCGGTTCCGCTGTCGCTCGATCACATGAAAGTGCAAACAAACCAGGCACTGGCACAAGGACAACGATCAGCAGCCCCTGCACAGGGGCTTGGCTTCGGGGCTTAGAGGTTCACCTTGTACATGAGGCCAAAGTTCTCGTCCACTTCTGGCTTCAGGGTATGTAGTTTGGTCATCAGTGGGTCTTTGAAGCCCCATAGCACCTCATGGACTGTACGTGTGATGAAAAGTTCCACACCCAAGCTTTTAATCCAGAGGGACATGAAGGTGCGGACCATGAAGTTATACGTCTTCATCTCGTTCATTACTGCCTGATGAGGGAGGAGAGACAGGATTACAAATTGCACAAATTATTGTTAATCATTCTCTACGTCTATGTGCTTTGTGGCACTTTTCGATTAACTAAACAGCCTTTCCCATAGAGAGCTAATGACACCTCCCTAAAGTAGCATCACCAGCACTCACCACAAATGGGATGTTGATGGTCCTCACGAGATCCACCTCTGGATCCCCGGAAGACATCTCCGGTACGAACACAAAGCTTTTGGGGTTCACGGCAAAGAGCTTGGTCCCATTCTCCAGGTAAGTCACATTCTCTCGGGGACGGTACTCCCTGGAGGACAGCGATGGTCAGGACAAGACAGAATCTCAATTTTAAAAGCAAGAAAAACGTCAACACACTAGAGACATGCTTACAGGACAGGCCAGGGAACCTTGTTTTGTCCTACTCTGGGAATTGGGACGGGGGGCTAACCCAGAGTAACAGGGGACTGCTTTGGCTTTAAGGCTGACTGGACCTAGTAACAGCAGCGCACCCACCCACATTTCAAAGCGTAAACCAGGGAACTGAGATGGCAAACTCCTCAACAAACAATGTCCCACTCGGCAAAATTTATCCAAAAAATGTTATCGGGTGCAGTGGACCTTGGCTTTGTGATGCTTATGGAATTTGGACCTGGGGGGGGGGGGAGAATAACTGAGGACCCCTGGGATAAAGAAGCATGTCGATAAAATGTTTATCCTCTTCATCAAATTCTCGTGCTTTAGTGGCATATACGGAATTATGGTGGGCCAACCTCTCTCTGCTGTATTGTTCACCTTCCACCACAACTCTACCACAAACAACAATAGACACAATGCACAACAAATCGACTTTCCAGACTTAAATTAAGTTCCAATATGCAACCATAGTGCCAAGAATTTTTCTAGAGTGGAGACAACCATACCCAGAGTTTTTTTTTTTTTTTTTAAAACAAAACAGCAGCAGCTGCTGACAACAGCCATAACATAGGCTACTACACCCTTGCAACACACACCACACCCTGCAGTAGGTACATATCTAAGCTGGCTTCATGTTCACATTGGACCCAAGAGGCCAATGTGTACATGATGTGCCAACCTGTCGTACCTATAGGTGTATGGCCCGATCTGGGTCACCGCTGCTTTGCCCCCAGCCAGGAAGACATCAGGGTTGGTCACATTGAAGAAAAAATACTGCATGTAGACATCAGAGGGTGGGTTCTTCCAGGACTCTATTACACGACTCCCCTCTGCCAACGTCAATTCCTGGAAGAATGGGAAGATGAGACCTTGAAGTTAATGACCTGGGGCGGCAGCACAGAAATCACTTCCTGCACACAGGGGACTGGCACGGAAATGCCAAACACGCGTGAGAAAATCCTTTGCTCATGGCAGCAGTACATTAAACACATGCATTCACGTGTACCATTTACACGCACAGGCGGTAAACGGTACACAAGGGAGCTGTGCATGGCCACGATAATGTCAAAAGAGTAAATTACAATTCAAATGCTATGTATCGATTTCATAGTTGAGGTTTCATATAGTTGAGGTTCAGTTTTATTTTAACGATTACACTCTGTTCAGTGGAAGAACCTGAAGAACCTACTTGACTAAATTATATCACTGGGCGCAATCTGTATGTATGTACATATGTATGTCTGTATACTTTGGGTCCGTGCAATATGTGTAATCGTGTGCACTAATTTTATTATTTATTGTATTTTGTCACAATATTTCTTTGGTCTGTTTCTTTTCAATTTCTTTTACTTACTGGCTGTTGTAACAAGTAAATTTCCCCAGTGTGGGATCAATAAAGTATCTATCTAGTTAACCATTTATGGCAGAAGGAGAACATTGTACTTGTAAAAACAACAGACTGGCCATCATAAAGGGACACTTTCAATCTGAACTCTTAATCCAGTGTTTTAGTAAAGTCTCACTATGATAACTACCAGTAACAGGACATAATGTTTACATATTATTCATTTACAGCTTAATAGCTTAACAGGAGGACATGTTCCTAAGAGGACTCAAAGCACCCTTTAGGCTAAAAGTCTCTTTAAGAGTTCTCAGAACAACGTCCATAAACATTCTGATTATTTCAGCACCCTTCCGATGTCCCTGCAGTGGAGTTCCTGTACCCATAAAACAAGTTCATGCTCCCACTATTTCTAGATCGCACCCATCTGAAGTGCGTTCCTCCACTCAACCCACAAATTTCCACTCAAGTGTCACAGCCTGAAATCTGGGAGGTTTCAGTTTGATGGCCGAGGAGTGGAAGTAGAGAGACCGCAGCCCAGAGAGAGGACCGCTTATGCTCCAGGAGAGGAGAGGAAGGCAGGCAGGAGAGTCTCTGCACAGCCTCCATAGCAAACGGCAGGGGGCTGGTGGACACGGCCCCGATTATCCAAAAAGATGAATGGCATGTCAACCAACTCCTCCTGTTTAACAGAGGAAGCCCACCATGAGGACATGGAGTAAGTAGGGGTTTAAATAGCTGAAAATTGATGATGCCTGCACACACCTAAAACTCCAAAAATGCACTTTAAATTTACATGGGGGGGGGGGGGTAAGAAGCGTTTCAACAAACCAATGTTTGTTTTGAAAGAGGTCATTATGCAAGAAGACCTTGAACAGAGAGAGAGGAATTCCTCACTGAGGTCTGAAGAATCTGTCTCTTTCATGGTCTGGGGGGTGGGGGGGCTTCTCTGTGCCGTGCATAAAACGGGACACAGTCGAGAAAAAATAAATTCAGCCCATTTCCAGTGGTCCTTCACAGGCAGCCCTGTTCACAGAGTATCCAACAGCGCAACTTCAAAAGGCCCACCTTCAAACGCACTGGTCAAGCCTGCACAGATCCAGGACTCAATGAAAACATACAGGATACAACTAATCAAGCACGGTGAACCGGTACAGGTGCAAATCCAAAGAACGACTGAAATTAATTTTAGACAGTTCTGTACTAATCAGCGTGCAAGGAGACTGTTAGTGAAAGACATTAGTGAAACATCTAATTTCATCAATGCTTAAATACTGAGGTTAAGCATATAACAGTATGGGTCCTTTTAGTAAAGTAATAAAATCAAACAAACATTCTCAGCTTCAGTAGGAGCAGAAGTTCTACTGTTACCCTACTCTGTGGTGTGTGTGGGGGATGATCATAGAACAGTCATGGGGGCTTAATCTTGTGTGTGAATGTTTTCACTGACAAGGAATCAGACAACAGTGGAGGGGAAAAGAGGGAACATATTAAAACATGTTAAACACAGCCAGAGGTAATTCATCATGTGACCAAATGGCTGGTCACATGACTGATGCCATAAGCACAGGGTCATATGGCAAACTACAGCTTACAAGGCCTGTACTATGAGACAGGCCCTGTTCATCCCCCAGGGAGCGTGCTCCGAAGACAAAGCCGGGGTTACGGGGTTTATTGTCCACAGGAATTTAGTCAGACTTTGCTTCAAACCATCTAAAACGTCACTGAACATCTGAAATGCACAGCGTTTTATGTAGAATCTTATCACACGTCAAGCATGCCTTAACATGACAAATAATGCTAGCATACACACAAATAGGCACAAATGATTTTACACAAAGGTCATCATAAAGGCCAGACTATACAGCAGTGTGTGAAATCCGCTCATAAAAATAAAACAAATAAATATGAAACAAATAGGAGGCCAATTAGAGGGCTTCCTGGCATTGTGTTTAACGTTTTGAAGTCAAAATACAACTTTGTACGTTTTTTTTTGTTGAGAATATTTAATAGAAGAGCACAGCATGTAGATTTAGCAGTTTCAGTTTAATTGTAATCAGCAGAGAATAACTTCAACTGCTGTGCTGTGCATAAAAGTACTTCAGCAATTACAAGACCTGCCCCCCCCCCCCCATAAGCTAGAAATAGAGATCAGAGAACCTGAACTAGACGAGTCTACAGAAGCCCAGCTGTTCAAATGGAATTTGTACAATGTAAACAATGTTAACAATTGAGCGGAAAGAAATATATATATCACAATGGATGTAACTTTGAAGTGGTCCACACCCTCTCAGGAAAATCTGCACAACTTGACAAATCACACCATTTTCAGTAACTGATATATATTTAGCAAGAGCAAAAACAGAGGCTGAAATTAGTAATTAACCAGTTCCCAAGGTCCCCATAATCCACAATAGTGACAGTATTACATACACATCTAAGAAGACAATACATATACAAACGACATCACTAGATTGGTTACGATTTTTGGTAGAACCTATTTTAAGGATCGAGTAGGTTCAACTCATTCAAGTACTATGTAGATATGGAAAAAAAACAAAGTAGGGTTAACTCATGACAGCAATTTGTGCAGCCACAAATTAATCTCGGGTTACAAACAACAAAATAGAGGATTTCAAGCAATCATGTGAGATGGTTCAAACTTGAAAACCAATTACAAGAGTAATTGTGCAAGTTAGCATTAAAGATCAGGAGGAGTCCCTTGCGGAAATTCGCTATGGTTTTTTGGGTTTTGGGTATGGATTTTTTTTTTTTTTTACAATAACCATGATTTTACTATGGTACCTCATGGTAATTATGATTACTAAGCTCCTACCCATAGTATTACCATGGTTTACTTATAGCACTGCATGGAAACTGTAGTGAAACCATGATAAAACCATAGTCAAACTCATGGTTACCCAAAAAGCGATAGTAAAACCATGGTTCATTTTCGTAAAGGGTTACACATTTTAAACAGATTGGAAAAGCCAATATGTACCATAACAGAAAATTATGTTCTATGTTTCGGTTCATCCCACAGTCTTTCAAAGAGAAATTTAGTTCAAGGACCAAGAGTAATACCTATCTATATGCTATCCAAGCTGCTATAGTGGCACTGTTTAGCTAACTAACGTTTAGATTAGCGGGTAAGCTAATGCTAGCTATCTTGCTTGAAGGCAAAAATATTCGGGTAGACACTTCCTGTAATTACGCAGCTCTCTACAGGACAGCAGAACACAAATTAAGGCCTGAGAGGGGAGGCAAACTAACCACTGGAGTTTTGGGAATACAGTGGCCTTCACAGAAAACACCCAGGGCATTTCCACTGTCATGGTGGTGGAGGACAACATGACGTTATCACCGAATGTCCTCAGCTGTCTAAAGAAAACATGCTGAAAACCTGAGAGAAATCATTCCCTTACAGATTTATAAAATTGAAGTACTTAGGCTGGTAGAATGTCTAGAGTAGTTTATTTTTTGCATTTGCACAAGAAGCCAAAAGCAACTGATAAAAAGGCACTTATAGGTGGGGGAGGGTCTGTTTCAAGCTGCAGAATACTTCATGGTGAAGTAAACAGAAGGAATGCTGACCCATCTCAGAACTGGACAGAAATTACACAGTTCCATGTTTACTAAACAGAGATGCAGGCCTTCGGGAAGGTCAAACAAATTACCTTTTATCCTTCAACTTTCCAAAGCTTACGACCTTGTTTCTGTCCGTTTACGTTCTCAGCCAGACATTTCTCCATTTGGCAGTTTTAAACCACTGAGGAAAAGCACATTCAGAGTTATGAAGACCCGACATTTACGGGCACATTTCCTCTACACAGGCCACTATCTGTGAGAATTAGCAGAGAAAGGAGGGATGTCACAGAAACAGATAACAAACATCATTTTAGGGGATATGTGAAACAAAAACAATATCACACTACACCAAGCTTTGATATACAATTAATTTAGTAAAAACTACCCTGATTCTCACAGAGCAAAAGCCAATATGGATCAAGAACCAGAGTTCAAACCCAGAGTAAATGTGGAAGGAAACAGAAAAAAAAAACGCTAGGACCAGACAAAGTGGCAAACATGCAAAAGATACAGGCCTGCATTTCTATGCCCTTAAGCTGGAAAGGTTTTTGCAAAAAAAGAAAAGAAAAAAAAAAAGTTTCTTGGCCAATAAGTAGCTTTCCTGTTCTGATTGTGATAACACACATGCTCCAGTAAGGTCTGTGAGGCTGCTAATTCTCCAGCTATCATAGCTGTATGTTCTTGTGGAGTCACGGCCGCATTCCCTACAAGCTGACAGCCAGACTCTGCTCTTTGATGACTTGCACTTTCATATCCTATATCAGTGAAATAGTTTAATGGTTCCCACTTCTTAATGCTTACATCAGCCTTCTGGAGACCATCAAAACTGAAAGACTACTATAAGCGTCTCTCACACAGAACATGCCGAGTGACTTACATTGACAAACCTTTGAAATTCATTTTGTTTAATATAACTATAGATTTTACAAAATAAGTTAATGGTAAGAAATTAGACTGCAGTCAAATAATGCTAACAATTATAATTTTCCTGAAAAGAATAAAGCTAGACTCAAAGTTAGTCATTAGTGGGTTTTTCCATAAGCTTTAATGTCACCTCAGACCTCACCCGACTGAAAGATAACGCTAATGAAAATCAGACTTGGCATCATTCACAAGGATCACACATGGTTGGGCTAACAAGACAGGTAAAGCAGAAATTATATACAAACTATAAATTTAGATGAACAGGCTGCATGCCAAGAAAGAAAGGCCGCGCCCGAGGGCAGACTTCAGCAAAGGCCGCGACCGAGGGCAGACTTCAGCAAAGGCCGCGCCCGAGGGCAGACTTCAGCTAAGCAAAGACCTTAACATTGCCACACCCAAGCTGGAAAGATGCCAAAATACCGAGGGCTGAGGCAGGTTTACAGGCAGGTTAGGGTCGATAACAGATTGAATCTAATCACATCCAGAAATCTTACAAAGTTTCCTATTAAGTAAATACAATCACTCACTTCCAGTGATGCTATATACTGATGTGTCTAACTGTACCCTTTATACTACAAGGTGTATAAATGACATAACCATAAGACAGGTGTTTAACCTAGAGAACAGAAAATGAGTACCAATCAAACAAATTAACTTTCTTTAAAAGCACCACTGCATTCACTCCCAACTGCCACCCGCTCATTCAGGAAACTTGCCAGTGATCCAGGAACACTGGATAAAGAAAAATAAGAAAGAAAAAAAAACTTCCAGCTAGTTTTAGATTTTAGAAAAGGCTTACTGAAAATATTACAAAAGGCTTCAGTCAGTCAGAATGGATCCATCTTTGGGATACAACTCAAGTCTCAAGGACCTGTGGCACACCCGGTATAGACAATACCTACAATACATAGGGCAAATTTACCCTAACACTAGCCTGACCTCTATTATTAAAGCTACCTTAGGTAAACATTTATAAACAAACAGCTGGCAGTTTTCCTGAAAAAGATCCTGTTCTCTATGTAAAAGTGAAGGCATTTAACAACTGTTTAGTATTGGCCGAGTACTCAGTTACCCTGGATTTACTACACACCACATAACACTTTTTAATGACTACCATTATATTTAAAAAGCTTCTGCCACTTCAGTCTTTTAATTAAAGATGTTTTTCCCATCAGACCAGGTTTCTCCAGAGCAATGACCAAAAATACCACTGAATAACTGAACGAATAGTTATTACAAGTACACTTTGGCTTAAAGAAGTGTCTAAATAATGATGGTGGCAACAGAATCAGGTCCTCTTCCTTAGCAAAGGGCCTTACAGTCCTGTGTCAGCAAACAAGATATGGCAGGTATACAGAGATAGTCAGCAGAGAGACCAAAATCAGTGACTACCTCAGGGCACATGAAAACAAACTAAATTGAAATGGGGAAACTGCAGCCCAATTGTACATCACAACACTGTCAAAAACTCAGTCTGATTTCAGCTACAAGTCTATTAATTAGGTGTACCAATGACAATTCTTTATAAGGTTTGGGTTTTGTGCCAAGCTAATCAGTCAAGAGAACTGCCACAACGGTATAAAGCACTGGCAGGGTGTGTGTGGGTTTTTCTTGTATTGCTTACATTTAGGATGCAACCTTTACTGATGCAGTGTTTGGACAAAGTCAAAACTAGGAAAGCAAACAGCAGAGTCAAACATTGTTTATTTGCATAGGCACTATTTGTTCAGTTACAACACGCAGGCAAAAAAAAATAAATAAAATCAACAGACCTGCAGGTAAAAAAAGGCCACTGAACAAACAACGCAACGTTTCATACAAAGTGAATGAAAACAACGCACATTAACCAGGTTACTATAAACCTGTAGGGGAATACTAGAAGTATAAGGAGATAATATTTAAGTGCTGGAACATCCATTTTCAATAGGAAGCGCTAGGAAGTGTCCAGCAGAAATTCTCGTGAGAAACTGAATCATTAAATAACCTCAATTCAACCTCACCCACTAGTTACAAGGTCACGGGTTATCAATGTCTAAAGAGTTATAGGAAACTAATCAGGGCTGCGCGTCCCCTCCCAGTTTGCACAGTGCAAAGGACGTTCGTTCGTGTCCAAGAGACAGTGTAAAATAGTGCAGCGATCATAGTGAGGTATGCATCTCACACTGTGGCGCTCGCGTGCCCCGAGGAGGGGGGGGAAGTGCTCGTGCCACCGAACGCTCCCATTGGCCAATTAGTTCATTCAACGCTTCTGCCGGAGGTCGGGCTCGGCGGAGATCGGCGTCCGGGGAGCGGGTCTGCCCAGGACGCGGGGCATCCCCCCGCCGCCGAAGCGCGCCCGCTTCTAGCCGGGAATCCCTGGTAACCCCAGTGACCAAGATAAGGCAGTGCCGGGCGCGGCACTGCGGTGCAAAGCAGGAACCCCGGTCTCGGTGTCAAAAGCCCCATTGCATCATTACTGTGCGTTACTGCGCCTCCCCGGGTGCGAGGCTGCGGTCCGTTAGTGAGCCGAGGAGTTTGCGGGCGTTAACGAGCAGAAGCCGGGCGCCGGGCTGCAAACAGCGGCCGGCGGATGCGTTAGTAGTGAGAGGCTCACGTGTAAGGAGCCGGATATACCGCTCCGAGATCAGCGCGAAAATAACATGTAACAGACTCTCCGAGCGCTACTGGCATGCACATCCCCCCGCGGACGAGGAGCCTTCCCCGGCCCCGCTTCCCCGAGCTATACGTGTAGGACAGGGACCCCCCAAATTGCAAAGCATGCTTTTCATCTTACCGATTGCCCGTTAAAGGGACTGACGTTTGTGATGGAGGGAAGCCCGGCAGGAAGGGAGACCGAGCAAACTACTCAGCCGCTGCCGATACTGCGCTTCTGGCGAATACAGCCCCAGCCGCTTACCGCTTAGTGCCGGCGTCAGTGGCGGCGATCGCCCGCGGTTCTCGCCGGTCGGATCCCCCCCCCCATCGGCGCCGAACCTGGCCGTGCCCGTCGGCGGTCCCGACTCACCTTCTTCAGCCGGTTCTGTATCAGCGTCTGGAAGACCTGCCCGAGCACCAAGGCGATGCCGATGATCAGGAGATGAGCGCAAACTATCCCGGTGGCGTAAATCGTGCAGGATCTCCTAGTCATGATGCCGGGGGGGGATGGCGCTACGGCGGGCGGCGTTTGGCACTAACTCCGGCGGAGCGGCGACCGCTGCGGTGCTCGGTCCTGTTAGGTATGCGCCCGGATATCGGATAGCAGCCGGGGCTCGGAATTAGCCAGCCAGCTGAGAAGAGCGATCTCCCCCAGCGAAGAGAGCGAAGCTCCTTTTGTGAGATTCTCCCCCAAACTAAAGTTCCCAGTGCTTATCTTATCGCCGGGGGGCGGCTTTGGGCTGGCGGGGGGCTGTCCTCCAAACTAGCGAAATGGCTCTAAAAAGCGGAATAACTGCGAAGAGCACCGGTGAATAAGAGCCGTGCCTGGCGGGGCAGGACTGCAAGTTCCGAAGCCGCTCGCCGCCGGAGACTGAATGGCCGGTGCGAAAAAAATGCGTGGCTTATTACGTGATGAGGCGGTGGGTGTGTTTGGATGAATTGTAACTGCTGAATTTGGACTAAGGCCATTAAATTACAACCAGTTATATTATATTGGATTAAGGATGTTCTATCATTATGCACTTGTATGTAAAGTTCTGTATTATTATAACTACTGACATTAGTTTCCTTATCATTTATTAAATCATGCAGAGAAACACTATGGGCCAGTTTTATACGACTTGGCTTTTTTTTCTCTGACTATTTATTTTAACTAAACTATAGCTTAGTAGCTGGTTATAGTTGGACTATTGAACAATTGCATTTTACACGGTGATTGTGCTGAGCTATGTGATCATGCTGATTACAGAAATCCAAAATGTAAACAATAGCAAGGCTAGAATGAGCGAATTGGTTTGACTCAGACTGGGAATGCACAATGGAAGTAATCAAAGTATTCTGCATTTCTATATGGAGAACTGGATTTTTCCCACTGGCTTTTTTTTTTAAGACATAGAGCATTGTCACAAAATAACCGTTATTTACATGCTTCACATTCCGTTATCTGTGCTTTTCACACTCAGTACCTCTACCCATGTGCTGTTGTAGGGACCTGCACATTCATTTGACTGCCTCGTCACCAGAATCGAGTGATACGATTGGTTGTCGTATACACGGACCACCGTCTGAACTCCACCCCCGAATGCGCACGATTGGCTACGTGTGATGCCGAATTTGATCGACTGATTTTAGGGCGTGTCTACGGAAAACAGCAAAGGAAGCGCCGTCATTCGCTTTGTTCTCTAAGTGTTTTAAAGGGAAAGAGCAGACAGGAGGCCCGACTGATTCATTTTTTTTCACACTAGGCAGATTTTCAATGTGAAATATTTGTGTTAAGCGAAACGAGAATAATTTGAAAAACACATTTAACGTTTCGTGACTTTTTCTTACATACTATAATAATACCTAACATCACAGATTGTTTGCGCCAGTCGAATGAGCAAAAGGCACAAAATAGTCAGTTCACCTTTACTTAAATAACTGAAGCTTCCTGTACACTTGCTTTTGAGAAGTGAACATGTATTAGAAATTATATTTCCCTGCATCTTAATTACACCCCAATGACATGGATGCCTTATACTCATTGTCTCCATTAGGACAATGGCCAATGAAATGAAGACTGGAGCAGGTCTTTTGTCTGTGGCTCTGTAGTCGTGACTGGCTACACACGGCACTCATTTCTGTTCACATTAAGGCTTGGCTTAACCGCTTTTGTCCCTCTCGGTTTTTGAATTGGGAAAGTCCAAGGTACTGGTAATTTCTCCTGTTGTGCTCAGGGGATACCGCCAGATAATTATGGGGAACTCTGTTGTCGGTGCAGGGTCCTGTTACTACTGAGCAGACTGGGTCTAGTACATTCCATACACTTTCCTTTTTTGTATCCTAAGGGCATTTAATAGTGGAACTATCCAGAAGGCCAAAGTAACTGTCTACCAGTTTTTTCTTTTCAATCTAGAGTTTCTCATCCCAGCACTGTTTAGTAGATACACCATATGAAGCAGTAATGGTCTTGGCTCTTGAATATAACAAGGAAAAATGGTGGATCACCTGGATTATACCTTAGAAGAGCTCCTTACACTAAAACATGTTTTGTGCAAATTGTTTTAAAGAGAGACTTGCCTGTATTGAATAATATGTTTCCGATTGTATCATACTCCATTGTGAAAGAGCTCTTTGAAGTGCCAGCCTTCCTAATGGCACTGTGTGAAGTTTGCTCTTCTCCTCACCTCACCTAAAGCACCCTGTTGACCCCTAGGAGTGAGTGGGTTGTGGAGTTCCAAAAACACACAGTAGGCGAGGACTGGCCCTGGGAGACAGTTTGCGTTTTTCCCGCCAGCAATTTCGCTTTGAAGCTCCCTGTCCACATCTCTGGGAACTTGGCCCACTCACTTGCTACTCTGTCTTTTTTGCAAGAAGCCACAGCCCATAATAAAGCAGGAGGCTTTCTTTCAGGAATGCACAGCTCTGATTGAATAGTCCTGATCTCAAGCCAGTTCTCAAGGAAACTTTTTAATGCTTTACTTGAGAAAAAGGCTAGCTTTCACAGCCTAAGAATTTATTTCCATCATGTTATTTCATATCACTTTATATCAGAAACCATGCATTCATAAATGTATTTGGCAAATAGATCAATTAACAAAAAATCAGCTCCATAAAGTGATCCTCAAACCACCTGATTATATCTATAAGTCCATATATTTACTTGTTTTATATGTATTTTTTACATTTACAATTTCTTTATTTAACAGATGTTTTTATCCAAAAGAGAAAGCAGAGTCTTGCCAGTTCCTGGAGAAACTGTAATTGAGGGCCTTGCTCAAATGCCCATCAGTGAAATCACTTTGCCAACTATGGGATTTGAATCGGTGAATTTCCAGTCTCAGCACGTTAACCTTCTGAGTTGGTTTAACGTAACTCTCTATTCACTGGCCATACAGAAAAGCATTCATGTTTTTCATCCATGTTTGGATGAATCAACAGTTGAAAAATGACAGCAATATGGATTTATATAAAACAAAAAGTAAAAGTGATTTCTAGAAACCCCATGTATCAACCTCTTCAGATCATTAAAATGTAGTATATCATAGGCAAGGCAATTTTATTTATATAGCACAATTCAGACACAAGTCAGCCCAAAATGCTTTACAAATACATTCAAATAACAACATTAAAATCACCTTTAAAAGACACACAAAACACTAAAAGCCAAAACAAACAGATAGTTAACTGAAAAGAAGTGCCACTGCAGTGACAGTGTACAGTTTGACTAAACTGATTTCATTTATTGAAAAGCTGCAGCAAACAGTAATATTTTCAGCCCTGATTTAAATGAGCTGACATTTTTATCAGACCTCAGAAAGGTTCCAGAGACAGGGAGCATAGAAGCTGACCGCTGCTTCACCTTGCTTGGTCTTGATTCTGGGAACACTGAGTAAGCCTTCCCCAGATGACCTCAGGGGTCTGGATGCTTTATACCGTTCAAGTAAATCAGAAATGTATTTAGGCCCGAGACCATTTAGTGCTTTGTACACAAGCAATATTTTAAAATCAACCCTGAGATGCACAGGAAGCCAGTGCAGTGATTTTAGAATGGGTGTGATATGCTCAACTTTTTGGGTGTTATTGAGGACTCTTGTGGCAGCGTTCTGGATGAGCTGCAGCTGGCTGATTTTTATACAAAAACCTATAAGGACACCATTACAGTAGTCTAGTCTTATCGTTTTTAGACATAAATCTTTAAGGTGTTTTTAAGATGGTAGCAGGATGATTTTATGTGGCTGTTGAAATTAAGGTTCAAGACCTGAACTACGCTAAGATTTCTCACTTGATATGTAGGTTTTAGTGTCTTGGATTCAAGGTGAGCAATCTTTTTCTTTGGGGGGGTGGGCGACAATTATTTCAGTTTTTCCTGAATACAGTTGTAGAAAATGAACATCTATTTCATGATTTGTTCAATGCACATATTTAGTGAGTCTAAGGGAGCCATGTGGTAACACTGTAGTATACAGTTGTGTGAATAGAAGAGGCCCAAGAATGGACCCTTGAGGAACACCACATGTGATTTTTGATCGCTCAGATTCATAATTACCTATTGACACAAAAGTAGTCCCAGTCCTGTAAATATGATTCAAACCAATTGGACACAGTGCCTGAAGGTTCTGCCCCCTTTTGTAGTCCATCTACATAACTGAAATAAAGCATGTACTGAATTAAAGTATAAATTACACTTTTATGTCACATTCAGTGACATTCATTGAGGAGAGCAGACCCATATGTTTCCATGATACGGTGGACTTTTGGGCCGTCGTTTTTAGCGCTTGTTGTGAAATATCTTATTTATTGAAACCAGCCCCACGTAAGCTGAAGGGCTGGCTATGGTATGTAGGGCGGGGGCAGGGTGAGTGAGCACACGGAGGCACTGAGAAAGCAGACGGGGCAGAGTCCAGTGACCAGTCGCAGTGTGTCGCGTTCCATACACAACATGATGCTGTTTAGTGTGTCAGTTTGGCATGAATGAACATGTACGAGACACATCATCCCTCCCTATTTATGCTGCTTTGCTGTAAGCGTCTCAGTGTGCTGTCAGAAAGTTAGGCTGGCTAGTCGAAATAGCCTGCATATGTAGTATGCTAACATTTCTCTTGGGTTCCTCATCCACTGGCAAAATCAGAGTTTAGATTTAGGATGTGAAGCCAGTTCTATAATTACGGTGTTATTTCCCATGCTTTACGGTGCCAGTCTGCAGCTGCTGGATCTTTTCAAGTTGCCTTACTCACCATGCAAGCCTGTGTCAGGCTCCCCTGGGGGTTGGGGGGGGGGTATGATAGGTGGGGGGGCTG
>JAODKN010000041.1:10025194-10037984 GCA_026774425.1 Petrocephalus zakoni
AAGGGTTTGGACTAATCAAGCACAGCAGGAGTAAGTGCGCAGCTAAGGGCTCTTTTCAAGGCCACGAAGGGGAGGCCTCTACTTCAGTCTGTTCAAGTGACTCCAGATTGGAGGGTTAACTGATCTCCAATAAGGATCTCACTAATATGGCATGATCTAAGATCTACTGTCCTCATTAGCAACATATACGTCAGGAGGTGTTCATCTAGTTAATGGTAATGGGGTGAGGCAAAGAGGATATTGTCTGAACTCGCTCTGGTGTGATAAAGTGAGTACTGCCTTACAAGGCGTGCCCTACAATTTTAACAGAAAGAGACTAGTGTTGGGATACAACTGAGAACGGCTGCTGGATTTGGGACTACTGGAAAAGCAGGAATGACACATACATTTACTGCCCTAAGGACTTGCACATATCACCATGAATATTTTCCCAGTTTCTTGACAGGCAATGTAGGAGTGTTATGAGGTCTCTGGGTGGCGATTGTTACCCCTTGTTTCAGTAGAGTCGGAATTACTGGTGCTATATCTCTTTCAACCCCTGGGCTAAATCGGTATTGCTGTTTCATTAGATGTTTCTTAAATAACATGGACAGCGGTAGCTGAGCGAAGACAACAACATCAACAGAATGTACTTCTGGCAGCTGGTAATCCATAGAAATCCCTACAGTAACCGATGCATGTTTAAAGACATGCAAGTGCTCAGAGAAGAATGTGTAACAGGTTTTCTAGATGATGGAAATGCACCGTCTACTGAATCAATAAGCAATTCTCCTCTGCCTTTGTGGACATGCTACCCAAATCATTGGTTGATAACAAAGCCAAATCACGAAGGTCACATGTGACATGTTGATGGGAACTTGATACAACTGAGTTTGGGCATCCAAAAGACAGACATCAGCACTTAGAAAAGAGTTTCTCAACCCAATCCAGAAAGTAAAAATCCATCCATCCATCTCCTGAAACTGCCTGTCCTATTCAGGGTCGCGGAGGGTCCAGCGCCTATGGGCACAAGGCGTGGAACCACCCAAGATGGGGGGCCAGCCTATCGCAGGGCACACTCACACCTATGGGCGGTTTGGTAACTCCAATCAGCCTCGGCATGTTTTTGGACTTGGGGGGGGGACCAGAGAACCTGGAGGAAACCCCACAAAGACACAGGGAGAACATGCAAACTCCACACACACATGAAACCTGGGTGGGGACTTCAACCCCAATCCCAGAGTTGTAAGGCAACAGTGCTAACCACTGCACCACCATGCCACCCCAAGTAAAAATCCAGATAAGTATTTTTTTCAACCAACAAGCTGAGTATAAAGAGTCACAGTCACAGAGTACTCAACCGGTTGGTTGAAAACTCTGCATAGAAGGTAATCACTTTGCTGGACTTTCCTACCGCCCTCACTCTCACACAGCTTCAATACCCCAGCCTATCCGATGTTTTCTGGCTTACACATACATAAGCACAAATACACCACCCCTTTCTCCTTTGTCAGTGCAGAGTTTCACTCAAACTCCTCCCAAGTGTCTCCAAGTATTCTCCTGGGTCCTCTACTGACTTTTGCTTACCAGCCTACACATTTGGCCAGTCTTTAACCACTAGCACACTCCTCTGACTTGTCTCTTGTAATGCATTTTCAGATACCTCACTACTGGGCCATTATGCTGACACCTGTATAACTGTGTATACTTATGTCCAGGTATTTCTGAAAGTGTGCCTGTTTTAATATTCCAGCACTGCAAAGCTACAATATATCCCTTAACTGAGTAGCTGTTTGGGGCCAATTTCCCCACACTGTACTTCCATACAGACCTGAAATCCCCTGCTGTGTTAACACTTTGGCAACTTTCTTGACCTCACTCACAGTTTTCGAATGAGCGTCATATTTCCATAGTTAACCACTTTCGCTACTGCTATAACTATGACGATCTGACTTAAGATCACCAGCAGATTTACTACATGAATGTCTGTTTTATCTTCGTCTCCTTGAGGTATGCTATGGGGGTGTTGCACCGGGAGGCCCTGTCTGCTCCCGCTCAGCACATGCACCTCCCCCTGCACCCATTTGGGGTGGGGCGCATACTGCCTGTGCTTCGGCTGCCATTGTATATTGTAAGGAGGGGGTCCTGTGAGCCAGTATGGCAGCTGTAAAATTACTGCAATTCTCCCTCTAGCACTGGACACACTTCCTATCTTAATCTGTGTTTGAATCCTCTGCTTCTCATTTTCGTGAATTTTTTTTTTTTGAGATACTTTATTGATCCCCATGGGGAAATTATCCTCTTCTCACCTCCTCCAACTTTGTCTCTCTGTGAAGGGCAGCCACCTCAAGGGGGTGAAGGGCCTTGCTCAGGGGCCCCCAGACATGCCGAGGCTGGGCTTGAACTGGTGACCTTCCAATTACAGGAACAGAGTTTAACCTTCTGAGCCACACTCTGCCCTAAATTTGTCTCTATGCTTCTGCTTCCCAGAACCACATATTCAATCTGCCCCCGCACCCTTTTGCTTCACTCACACCTCTCATACACACTCTATCCAACCCCCCTCCCCCCACCCACTTCAGCCAACAATCCATCCAACTACTCCAGGCAGACAGGAATTGCTGATCTCCCCATTTTGGAGTCAGCATCTGAGAACCGATTTCATCTGTTTTTTTGATCAAACAAAGAAAGCACTTCATTTTCTACCAACAAAACAAAACAAAATCTCACAATATCAATAACCAGGACATAGTCACACCCACTCACACATGCACAACTGGAGAAAAATGTTCATTCACAATACACACATTAGACAAACAGTACTGTGCAAAAGTCTTAGGCATGCAAACAAACTTCTAAAGCTGTTTATCAGGGTAGTAAGGGCACTTTTGCTCAGAAAAAAAAACAAAATTTAGCGTTAGACCATATGCAAATTAAGAGTAACAATAAAACTGAGTAAGAATTGATGTCTTGTTGGTTGGCTAGATGACTTCAGTTACCAAACATCTCCTCGGGGGCATTCCATGTATTTATTAAATTTCACCACCAGCTCACTTAATTAGTTAATTTAGTTAGTAAGAAAAGTTAACGAAATGTTGATTAGCTATATGACGTGTGTTAGTGTCAAGTTAAAAAATAGAAGGGGTGCATTGGATGGTTGCTGCAAATGCCGGGGTGACTTTAGCAGACATTTGGAAATGGCTAAGCTGACACACTTTGAAAGGCATAATAGCATAGTTTTACTCCACAATAAGATCTTTTAAACATCATTTTCTTTGGCACAGACTTTTGCACAGTACTGTACAAACACAACAGACTTATCCCAGGCTTATTTTAAAACACCGACCGAAACCTCACGCTAGCTGGCAACTTTGATGAACTACAACCCACATCTGGACTTTAACCCATTTTACCACAATCTAAGTGGACTCAAACACAAGCGCAACTTTGACCCACCATACTCAGCATCACCACTGCTTGTTTATTTTATCTATCTATCTATCTATCTATCTATCCATCTATCCATCCATCCATCCTTTATTCCACCCCATGCTTCTGACTGTAAGTAGACATTTTAGTATTACATTTATGCGTAAAATACTTCTATACTGTCTTAAACTGTCTTGTATATTGCGTGTTATGCTGGGGGCTCACCTACCAGGTCACATTCATCACTCTACTCTGTTATAAAACTGACCTTATCCCTACTCTAATGAAAGATCCTAAATATCACTTCTCGGGCCAAAACATCCACGGTTGAACAAGTTCACAACTTGAATCCAACCTGTCCAATCCAGTTCCCCAGTGTCTTTGATCCTCTCAGAAAGAAAACACTTTCTCCAAAAAGAATTTTGTGTCACAGCCAGAATCGGGACCCCTCCCACGGATGAGCCCACAGGCAGATCGCCTGACTGGAAAACTTTTATTAAAAAGATGTTCTCTTGCCATTTCTCATTTAGCAGTACGTGTTGAATTTTAGTCCCCTGAACTGCCTGGTCTTGCAATGTTGTTTGTGAAGCCAATTAAATGCTGAAAAATTAACTCCCTAATCTAAAGATTCCATAGACTTACATACACCATGCCCAGGCACGATGGGAAACTCTCCACCAGTCTTTGTAGCATATATGAAGCTATAAAGAACAGTTTTTCTCGATTGCTTTTGCATATTTTGTGAAACATCCTTAACATTCTCATGTCTATAAGTGCATTTCTTAAAGCAGTTCATGCATACAGCACAACACAATGGTTTACTGCAAAAGCCTGCAACTTACTAAAAAATATTAACTCGTGTCTCAAAAGCAATTCCACCAATGAATTAGTCAGTGTCACTACAATGAAAGGTACAATCAGCATCATTTTAACAATAGTCAGTTTCCACTTTCTCACTGTCACTAACCAGTCATTTTCCTATAGCAAACTGATGTTTAATCATGTCAAAGACACCAGTCACAACATTGCATGGCTCTACATTACAGAACGTAAAGTTCGCTGGCAAGAGAAAGCCCTGGCATGCTCATGTAACTTCCACAGATGGGGAGACACAGTACAACAGCGAACAAAAAAGCCACACAGCACTATATAACACGAAAACAGCAAAATAGCAATACAAGAACAGCAAAATGAAAACAAACCCATGTACTGTGGGAACCAAAAACACAACAATGGTGTATCACTGCAAATGAGAGAATATATTTTTTATCATTTTGAAAGCTTGGTTAACTGTTTTGCATGTGGTGGCTAAAATGATCGTCACTTACATATATAATTTTGGGTGTAAAATGATTATTATGGGAAACTACATGATCTACTTTGACCAAAAAGAGTAAAGCAAGTGAAAATTGTCATATGATGAAAATTGTACAAAACCATTTGCATATATGTGCTAAAGCATTTCGAAGTTTGTGTGAAGCACAAACTGATGTTCTGCTGCGCGGAAGTGATATTATGGCGTGAGGGTTACACTAGCTATTTTACAAATGTTAATTGCCATTTGAGAAATGCTCTAAAGCAGGGGTGGCCAATCTTATCCAGAAAGGGTCGCTATGTATACTGTGTATAATTAGTCCCTAATTAGCTTGCTAATTAGAGGACTGGCTGGCCAAAGAGTCGCCAGCCCTGGGTATGAACAGCTGACCTAAAGGTTATCCCAAAAACCTGCATACACACCGGCCCTATTCGGGTAAGATTGGCCACCCCTGCTCTACTCTCCATGGAGGTACAGCAGCAACCCAGCTTTCCAAGTCAGTCACCCAAACCTGCCTAGCTTCAGAAGGGTGACCTTATCCAAACTGTAGCTGGCATAGATGCTGACAGCTCTAGCCAATCCCAGATTTAAGAAAAACATCCTCTCTGCCTTCCTCCACATTGTTCTTTGATAAACTCTTACCTACATAAACTGATATTTCTTACACTTGCCCTTTATTAAGTGTGTTATTGTCTGGGTCCAGCAACCCAGGAATATTTATGGAATATTAGGCTCGATCCTGTGTGTGTGTGAATCCCGGCTAACCTATGTCCCACAGGAAAAGGTAGTCAGCCCATCTTCTGGTCTGTCAGATCCACCTGCCAGCAAAACACTGAATGTGGAACAAATTACTGCAAGTGAGTCTTGTATGAACACTATATATTGAGTAGTCAATCACCTGCACTGGACCTCGAGGCTCTACAGTACACACTGGTTCTTTACCTCTAAATGTATGAAGTCTGTGCTGATAAAGAATATTAAAGATTGCAAAAAACTACTTGTGGCAAAATACTCTTCATTTCCATCTCCTAAACAACACAACTAACAGTAGAAATTACAGAAATGTAGTGGTTTTATTGTGATTACTTATTTTACAGTATTGTAATCCACAGGAATGTGGGTGGGTATGTTTCCTGAGGACTGGTAATCTTGTACTAGATAATTAGTTAAGGAAGATGGATGAATGGACTGATAGATAATCTGATTTTTTTAGCCACTTTAGCTTGTCGTATGATTGCCTGCTACTTGGGGTTAGGATGTTTACAGACAAAAGTTCCTGCATGCACTTGTTAGCCGCTATTAACTTGTTCCTCAATCAATAAATACTAACCTAGTGCTTATCAACTCAGTCCCCCGCAGTCCCCTGGACGGTCCATATTTTTGCTCCCTCCCAGCTCCCAGCCAATTAAAAACACCAAATATCTGATATAGGTGCACTGTAAGTGCACACTGCCTAAGGGTCCCCAGGGAGTGGGTTGAGAAACACTGCTCCAAACCATATTATATAATTCAGCCCAGAGCCCTGGTTCAAAGCAGCACTTGAGATCTTAAAGATGACACATACAAAGCACTGCAGCATTGACCAAGGCAAGCTAGAAGATGGATGCATGGATGTCACAATCGCTACTCTATAAGTTTCCTTCCACCTTCCATTTCAGTGCTTTGTCTTCTGAAGCACTTCACGCAGAATTGCATTGCTGGAATGATCCCACATTGGTGTTTTCCCCCCCACAAATTGTATGCATTTTGAAGTCCTGCAATGGACTGGCATCCCTTCCTGAGTGTATCCCACCCTATGCTGACTGGGATAAGCTCCAAGCCCCTTCCCATCCATTCCATGCAATTGTATACCCCAGCTGGAATCACCATGCATCTTATCTTGCAGCTGAAATCTAGGGCATCTAATTGGATCTTACATGCCTTTACACATCAGCTTATAGGGGACAGTGGAACATGGTACTTTCCCTATAACATTAATTTTAAGTAGTTTTATACACTGCAAGATGCCAAGCTTTTTGTTAATACCCATTGTAGATTTATTTTATTTTACAAGACTGAAATGCCAAGTCCTTTTTTTTACAATAATAATGTAAATACATGCCATCCAGGGTGTTTTCTACCTGTGTTTCTTGGAATAAACTGCACGGTCTCCATGACACTTCAATAAAAACATTGTAGCCTTTTCACACGCAGTAACTTTCCTAATCTGTTCAACTGTGAAAGTAGAAAAATTTAATGTAAATCGATAAATTTAAAACTACTTACGAACGTTTTCTTTGTTTCGCAAACAACGAATCGCGCGGTTGTTAATTATTCTGGTGTTGTCGGTATCTAAGCAACCACAAGGCGTTTAGGGAGGGGGGGTGAATTTTAAGGGGTTATTTTAATGGTAGCGTAATCCTGGTAAATACTACTAGATAGTGCCTCTTGTTAGCTATTCTTACCTGGACTGAATGGCGAAGGAATCCCCTTTAATCGGCGGACGCGACCAGCCTCCTTTGCACCCCTGGTAAGAAGACATGTACAGCTTGGGGTCCAGGGAAGTTTGGTGGCAGGGCAAAATGTAAAACTACCTGCTTGGGAAGAAGATGGGAAAACGTAAATAAACACGAAGCCATTTAAGCTTCACGGACAGTTTATATTTCGAAATAATATATGACTTTAAATAAATGCATTTTTGGAAATGAAACTATATTATACATGTAACTGGAAATTATATATGTAACTGGAAATGAAACTACGCGCGCTGACCTGTTCGGTAAACTTTTCATTAATTATAGACATTTCCATGGGGGGTTGCCAACTTTTCAATTCGAGACAAGCCCGCACACACACGTACACGCATTTACGTGCATGCAAGAGTTTTATTACCCTATAAATGTTCTGCAAACGTTTGATGTAGCTAATTTTATGTTTATAATGGAATAATAAAATCTGCTGTAAGATTTCTTGCTTGAGCGTGAGAGTCTGAAGGCGTGAGAGTCTCACCAGATGGGTGGGTTGGTATCCCTGCTTAAGTCCTGCTAGTTTCCTTTTTTCTGAGTCGGTCTGCTTCATTCACAATCCCGGGGAAGGTATGCGGTGCGATTTCCCTTCATACATTAGCCATTTAATTTGCATATAGGTTAATGATTTGCCAAACTTATTTTTATTCCAGCTAAACGACTCTGTATAGCTCGCGTCTTTTGAAATACGACTCGAAGAGTGACAATTGGAGATCATTTGGATCAATTGGAGATCATCTGATTTATAGCTGTCAGCAGTATTAATTGTATGCAAACAGCGAGCTAAATCATGTATATAAGCCGCTGCCTGGCTTTTGGGATAGGTTCTTGGTGCTCCCTATGCCGGACCCCGACCAGGATAAGTGGTTAAAAGATGGATGGATATATTTTGCCATATTAATGTATTACTGCTAATTTATAAATCCATGCCCTAATTTTACAGTCTGTAAAGTTCATGTAAACTTTGTAAAAGTTTACAGAGTGCATAGTACTTACACATGACCTTACTGCCACCAGACAGAGGAGCAGCGGCCTGTGGCTTGCCTGAGCATTTTAAGGGCTGCACTCAGGCCATCAGAAGTTGTCTTCCATGATAAGAGGGATCCAGTCCATAGGGTGGAATATGCCTCTGGAAATGCATGGAAAATGCATATCTGCTTCCACAGCCCCAAGAGTAAAATTCACTCCCACAAAACCCCTGGAATCACCCAGACAGCTGTTTCTCCCTGCATCAAACTAGCCATAAATAGCATCTTGAGATGGACTAAATATTAAGATTTTAGTGTTTTTTAGAGTTTCCATTTTCTGTTCCCACTTGTCTGTTTGAACGGTGATGTCATGGTGGTTCACGACTCCCAGAATGCATTGCTTTAACAAGAACCCTACTTTGGTATTTATTTCTTCACCTTAAGGTACAAGGGAAGGCTCCATAGCAAATACCTGAGGGACACCAAGAAAAAGCAGCACCCTTCTGGTACCCTTGACACTAGCCGCTGGCGCTTTCTACCGCCAGGGCTGGATGACTTCAGGGGCGGGTACCACTGTCCTGTGAGGCCATCGAGCTGCACGCAGGGGTGCCTCAGTCCAAACAGCAACACTGGCTCAGCCTGTGCCACCAGCGGCAGCAGATCCAGCCCTCAGAAACGCTTCACCAAGGAGCAAGCGTACCTGTCCAAACAGAACCCTCTGCAACAGGCGCGCCGGAAACATCTGGCCCAGGTGGGGCACAGACTGTCCCAGCAACCGCTTGCCCTCTACCCAATCCTGAAGGAGAGTGTGCCCCCTGAGGTGAGACACACCCATCCCCTGTGCATGCCAGGACAAACACACAGAGGAAAGGAGCCAATCGGGGGGAATCGATCGGGGGGAACCGATCGGGGGGAGCCAATCGGGGGGAGCCGTGCAGCTTGCCTGACGCTGTCTGCGCTTCCTCTAGTCATTCGGTGACAGGGGCTGTGGTGATGCACGTCGAATTGTGTGACTCGTGTGTGCATCCTGTTACCTCTTGGGAAGGGGGTATGCGTATGTATCTTTTCACTAATTCTTGGGTGTACTACAGCTTTTCGCTGAGCTGGTATCGCTATTGGACCCTGAGATGCACGTGGACAGTGACAGAGTTGTGACAGAGGAGCTCTCTGCCGGTGACCCCAGTTCACAGTGCGATACAGTGACAGAGGACACCTCAGCCACGGGCAGTGAGCAGTAGGTTAACTTACACAGTCTACCACACCACTGAACACTAATGTATAAGTGAGCGGTTAAGCCTTGAAATACACAGCCTGCTGTTTTGGCTGTACGATTTAATTTTTAATGGCTTGCAGTACAACACGCATGTATCAAATTCAAGCCTGCACCTTGTGTAGCTCTCACTTACTGTAAGTAAGTAATGAGTATACAACTGCTCTAAAAAGTCCACACACCACTGTTAAACCTGTAGGTTTTGTGATGTAAAAAACAGTAAACCAGGATAAATCATGTCAGATCTTTTCCGACCTTTATTGTGATATCACAACTGACAAAATACCAGTAAAAAACATACAGAAACCTCTTGGGAATAATAGAACAACCTGTTGCATAAGTGTGCACGCCCTTCTGTAATGGGGCATGTGGCAGACTTCAGAATTTTCCAGTCACATTCAAACGCATGCTCAAAAGCAATTATACTCCTGTCACAAATGAAGTGATGATCCTGTTTAACCCGAAATAAATAAATAACGATCAGCTGTTTCTGCCAGAATTTCTTGACATCTTCTTGATTGCATCCAGTGCTGCTGAACCCATTAGGTGACATAGCCAAGCGCTTTTGGGTGCATTTCTCTGAGAGGAAGTTGACTTCGCCCCCCCCCTCCCCCAACACCTCCAGTGTGAGTACCGCCCAAAACTAAGCTGGATAAATTAGGCTGGGTGGAGCCAAATCTCATGAAAGGAGGAGAAACATCCAAGCCCACTTGTCATTTGCCAAAACACACATCCAGTCATGCTATGATTTTATGAGACCAAGATAGATGTTTTTGGTCCTTATTTAAATAAATATGTTTGGTGCAAAGTTTCAGCTGGGACTGGGGCCCTAGTCAAGCAAGAGGGAATCATGGATACCTTCAAATACAAATCCATTTTGGCACAAAACCTGCAGGCATCTGTTAAAAATCTGATGACGAATTTCACTTTCCAACATGATAATAGCTAAAAGCATACATCAAAGTCAAGAAAGGAGTGGCTTCAGGAGAAGAATATCAATGTTCTGGAATGGCCCAGTTCCAAATCCTATTGAGGACCAGTGGTACGTCAACGAAGTATTATATAAGGGGTGTGCACACTATGCAACCAGGCTATTGTAAGTTTTTGTTTCCCAAAAAGTTTCTGTTTCTTCATTTGTATTTTGTTGGCTTCAATATCACATTCAATATGACATAATTTATCTTGGATTCATTTTCACAATACAACACCCTGCAATTTTAATAGAGGTGTGTAGATCATTTAAATCCACTGTAATTTCAAGTTTTATATTATGTGTTCTGTGCAAAACAGGTAAATACTTATGCTAATTACAGTATACTGGGCATTTAAAAGATATGAACAGATACTATGCAAGTGGTAACTTGCAGAATGGCGTGAATGAGATTACAAGAAATGGATATATATTACTCTAGTGCTAGCTTGTTTTGGAGAATGACACAGGACTCCATACAGCTCCAAGCCTGATGGATCCAGACTAAGAAACCCATATAGCTGGAAACTGAAAGGCAGCAGGGGCCCTTGTGGGCTCCTGAAGCCCCCGAGGTCCCGAAACACCACTTCCCTGGATGAAGATACCCAGAAAGCAATTGAGCGGCTATGCAGCTTCATAGCATCACTGGTGAGTGAGAGTGACCCCACCTGTTATGCCATTAGCTGGTCACAAACCTACGTACTTTCCAAAATATTAACCTGCTGTAAGTTTGCTTACTTGTTTAAATTGTCCACTGTATATTTGGGAACACTTTACTTGAGGAGGCACAAATATTGTAGTAGTACACGCTTACTTAATGAATTAATTAACTAATAACTAAGTCTTAGTTACTTGCTGATCTGATTCATTCATCGGTAATCAGTCATTACAGTTCATGTTTTTCATGCAGGAACTATGTAAATTCATAATGTGATCTTGAGTAGTAACTGAGTAACTAAGTTATTTTTGGCTCCTCAAGTAAAGTGTGACCATATATTTCCAGTAATAATAAACACTATCCCAAGCCCTAGTTACCTATTTATTCAGCTCTTCTTTGATATGACTTTTTTGCCGTAGATGTCACAGAATAACTGTCGGAGAGAGTTCAGTTAACACCTAGTGTTTATTTGAGGCTTACAGAATTCAAAGAAAAAGAATGAATATTTGTAGTCCAGTTCACTAGCTGTCATGCTGCTGTGTCCCCACCCAGCCCGGCGATAGTGGCATCCTGGACAAGACCACCCTCCTGGACCTCTTTGACAGCAGCTATGATAGGAAACAATCACAAACCTTCCCCGTTCAGTTGGTGTCACCCTCTAGTGCCCCAGACGAGCAGTGCCATTCCCTGGAAGACCCGTACAGCACGATGACCCAAGATATCCTGTCTAACCAAGAGGCACCCGAGGTAACCAGTGTCACTCTCAAAATTGCGCAACAGTCAGATCGTGCAGAGTAGAACGCGCACTCATAGGCGTGCCAATAACACTGGCTGCTGTAGTATTTGCTATCATTAATAATCCGTTCAGAAAATTGTCTGCCAAATTTGCACTGTACTGTAAGATTGGTACAGGGATTAATAAACTGCCAACTGCCACCAGCTTTCTGAAAGCCTGTGGGCATTGTATTCAAGTTTAATGTAATAAAGAGAATAGCAACTCTGTCTGGTGACTCACTGGGTATATTAGTGCATATTTGCACATTAGTGGACACTTCCAGGTTGGTGGCTGTGCTTCCTGACCCTGGATCCCTGTGTGTGGAGTTGGCATTCTCCTTTTGCTCAAATGGTTTTCACATACGTACTCTGCTTCCCTGCCACAGTCCAAAGATTTTGGTTATATAGCTTGGTGCATCTAATGGGCCTTTGGCTTGTGTCTGTGTGCTGTCATTGGCTGGCATCCTTCCCACAATGGGATAGGCTAACAGTCACCCTTCACTCCCCTGCAATCAGCTACTATGTTCAAGTTCTCGTATTTCCCCAGCCTGTTAATCCCTTTGTTAGAACCAAAATAGCTGTTTTTGCCGTTTGTTCCAGTCCCCCTGTCCTTTGAAGTAAATGCAAAGCAAGAAGCCGTTGACGTAATTCTGGTATTGTCAAAATAATAGGGCTACTGTGCTAACACCAGTGGTTCATCATGGTAAAAGCCACTTTCCCATATATTGTTCTGCGATCATATTTCAGTATCTCACACTTCACTTGCATAGTTTCTGTTAACTATCTCTCCTCTATACCACACAATGCTGTACAGCTTAAGAGTGGCAGTATCTTGTCAACAACAGCATATAAGTAAATATATACAATGGAGTACATATAGTACTGACCAATGACTGTCACTGATAGTAGTATTGGACTAACAA
>JAODKN010000041.1:10044883-10058758 GCA_026774425.1 Petrocephalus zakoni
ATAAAATGAAGCACCTAGGCATGCAGACTGCTTCTACAAACATTTGTGAAAGAATGCGTCACTCTCAGGAGCTCAGTAAATACAAGTGTTGCCACTTGTGCAAGTCCATTCATGAAATTTTCTCATTACTAAAATATTCCTCGGCCAACTGTTAGTGATATTATAACAAAGTGGAAGCAATTGGGAACAACAGCACCTCAGCCACAAAGTGGTAGGCCATGTAAAATCACAACGCAGGGACAGCACATGCTGAGGTGCACAGTGTGCAGAAGTCGCCAACTTTCTACCGAGTCAGTAGCTACGGACCTCCAAACTTCACGTGGCCTTCAGATTAGCTCAAGAACAGTACGTAGAGAGCTTCATTGAGTGGGTTTCCATGGCCAAGAAGCTGCATCCAAGCCTTACATCACCAAGTGAAATGCGAAGCGTTGGATGCAGTGGTGTAAAGCACACTGCCATTGGACTCTAGGGCAGTAGAGACGTGTCCTCTAGAGTGACGAATCGCGCTTCTCTATTTGGCAATCCGATGGACAAGTCTGGGTTGGCGGTCGCCAGGAGAATGGTACTTGCCTGACTGCACTGTGCCAAGTGTAACATTTGGTGGAGGAGGGATTATGGTGTGGGGTTCTTTTTCAGGGGTTGGGCTTGGCCCCTTAGTTCCAGTGAAAGTAACTCTTTAATGCTTCAGCATACAAAGCCATTTTGGACGATTTCATGCTCCCAATTTTGTGGGAACACTTTGGGGACGGCCCCTTCCTTTTCCAACATGACTGCGCACCAGTGCACAAAGCAAGTTTTATAAATATATGGATGAGCAAGTTTGGTGTGGAGGAACTTGACTGGCCTGCACCTCATCCCGATAGAACACCTTTGGGATGAATTAGAGCAGAGACTGCGAGCTTCTCATCCAACATCAGTGCCCTACCTCACAAATGCTCTCCTGGAAGAATGTTCAAAGACTCCCATAAACACACTCCTAAACCTTGTGGAATGCCTTCCCAGAAGAGCTGAAGCTTTTATAGCTGCAAAGGGTGGTCCATCGCAAGACTCATTTCCATCTCTTATGCCGACCCCAAGATGCATCAAACTACAATGGGGAAAGTCGCAATGCAGAAGGGTCAACTGTATGTTGTGTAGCTCTTGTTCTCTGTCAGTTGCCCCTATGTTGTAGTGCTTCTATGCTCATGCAGCAGCGTTTGCAAACCACAGATCATTTGTGTTGTTTCCTACAGAATTTGCTAGTTATCTGGAAGGAATTTTGGATTGCATTTTATTAAAGTCCAAAGTATTGGCTGCCAGTGATACTACAATATGTACATATTTGACTAATTCCTATAAAATGTTTGACTTTTAGCATCTCACTGAGAAACTTTTTTCCCCTAGATTCTAATCTGAACAAGAGCTGGATGGTGAATTGGATTAACGTAATTTGGTTGTGAACCACCAGTTATGACGCATCAGTACTTAAGTCTTTAAGACATAACACAAAAAGCATAAAATGTAAACATGTATTTAGCTAAAAATTTTCTTATGAGTCAGAAAATATTATAAATTATAAATTATAAAAATTATAAATGCCAAACTGAAACATCATATCAACTGGAGCTGGATCCCTTGAAGTGTCTGTTCCTGTCCATCACTTCTCTCGTCCTCCATGCCTGGCATTTAAACATGGAGGGAACCTTTGGTGAAGGAATGCGTTTCCATATCAGGTTCAGTAAACCACAGCAGAAGGATGACAGTGAATTTCCTTGGGTAGAAGATAACAAGACCAAATTCTCTCACTGGGACCCTATACTGGATAAGCAGTCATAGATGGGTGGATGGATGTCATCCCCGTGCCTGTAAACTGCAGAACTGATGCTGAAACTAGACAGAAACTCATTACTCAAAACGTCTTGCCTCACTTGTACGTTCCTTTTGACATAATGGTCTGCTATATAAATAAATGTAAACTTTTAAAGTAAAGTTGAAGCTCCCACAGCAAAAGAAACTTTTTTTATAAATATTCAGAGGTTTCTGCTGCAAACTGATGGTAGTATAGAGGCCAGTCCTGGCTTGGAGACTCACACATAAACAGAGGAGCATGTATGATCCAGCTACACCCAGGCGGCACAGGACACTCATCCATCACCGGGGAGCCGGCACAGGACCACACCCTGGCTTTCTGTCTGGAGATTCTGGCACCATGTGTGTTGGATTATATTTAGAGACATTATTTGGTTGTTAGGATGGGGGCATGCGTGTGTCAGCACTGGTGATTGAGAGCGAGGTCTAGGAGCTGGAGGTCAGCAGTGCATAGACAGGGGATCGACGCCCCAAGTCCAACCCCAGCTCAATCTCCTGAGGTGAAGCGGTGAGCCTGGGGGCTCTGTCTGGCAGGCCACATCCTGGTGAAGGAAGAACTCAAGGTCAACAAGAAAACCAGCAAACAACAGGACATCAACAGCAGACTGGCCAGGGCTGCTCTTCCTGCTACAACTCCAAGAATGCACTTAAGACAGCGGGAAGACGTGGAACATGAGATAAGGGCTGCTGCGGCAGAAGATGTCGTGAGACTCACCCTCGCAGGAAAAGCCATTGTTCCTCTCAACAAAATCAGCAGCATGCAGGG
This sequence comes from Petrocephalus zakoni, assembly GCA_026774425.1. Classification (NCBI taxonomy): domain Eukaryota; kingdom Metazoa; phylum Chordata; class Actinopteri; order Osteoglossiformes; family Mormyridae; genus Petrocephalus; species Petrocephalus zakoni. The sequence goes on from JAODKN010000041.1 coordinate 10,047,498, forward strand.
TGCAAGTCTCCCTGCAAACACACAGAAACGCATAAACACAACACTTATAGACTGAGGAATGCATATGACCAAAGCAGGACAGTCAAAAGTACATGCAAAATATAATTTAACACATCCCAGTAAAAGATGCCACAGATAAAAATAGGTTACAGTCGTTCCCTTACAGGCCTGAGAGGCGTGGCCTCTCTGGAGCAGACCACCTGCGAGGGCGGGGCTTGCGGTCCTCGGTCAAACTGCGCAGCTCCTGCACCAGTGAGTGAAGTTCGAAGGTGGGGTCCTCCGCTTGGACACTAGAGATAGCCTGAAGCAGAGCAGTACAGAGATGAGTGGGATAACGTAGGACAGTCTGAGTGCCAGCACCATACAAAGAGGTAATTCAATTGAAACAAAAGGCTGCCTCTGACCTCTGATTGTGTAGGGTGTTTTTGGATTGTTGGCAGCACTGGAGGATGTGAGGAGATCTTTGGATTAGTCTGCTGCAGGTGCCCACTTGTGTGCAGGTTCTGTCCTTGGAGCTGCTAGGGGTGGAAAGAGAAAAGGCCACTGACAAATGGCACTAGTGCCCCCTGTTGTACAGGAGTGGTGCAGAAGACTGAAAAACACCCAGGACAGCTCTACTAATAAGAAGGGCGACTCCCTCCCCCCAAGGGCCCCACCCTGAGGTCCAGGGCATGCTGGAGTTTCAGTCGCGCCAGCTCCTGCTCCTGCTCCTGCACATGACCTTGGCACTGGCCGAATCTCACAGATATCTGTGAAGGAAATAAAAAAAAAGTTCAGCACAGGAAGTGATGTCAGAGAGAAGTCATCATGGAGAGACTTTTTTGTGTAAGGAAAAAAAAAATACAAGGATACCACAGTGGGAGTTTATGGCAGGAAAGTGTGACGTTAATGGTTTTAAAGCAGGAAGGGATGTCACAGGGGGACTGTAAAAGAGAAGGATACAGAGGCACCGTAAACTGGGTGGGGGGTGGGGGTGGGGGTCAAGACATTTCCAAGGGCCTATGAGCAAATGGAGCCCAAAGAATTTTGGAGTGGCCAGGGTTGGGGGCCCAAAACAGATATGATTTCATGTGGCCCAAAATCTCTACAGGGTTAGTGTTAAGTATCATTCAGAAACAATATTTGGAGGCATACTATACCCTGTCCAGTGCAGTCTCCAGCTCTACGACTCTGTCCCTGAGCTGCGTCTCTAGACTCCGCAAGGCCTCCACCCCGGCCTCCAAGCTCCTCCGCTCCGTGCTCATGCCGGCGAGGTGCTGGCCCTGTTCACGGTCCTCAGCCTCCCGCACCTGCTTCTCCTAGGCAGAACCACAGGCTACTCTAAGACTCACCGGCAGCTACACGCCTAAAGGAACACAGCATATGGGGGGCGAGCCGACGAAGTCCAGCAAGGAGAACCACGAGACCAGATGTGGGTGGAGGAACCTTGCCTGGGTCAGCCTGTCCACGGTTTCCTCCAGCAGCTGGATGCGGCTCTGGAGGGCGTCGACTTGCTGCCGCTTGGCAGTGATCTGCCTCTGCATGGTGACAGCCACCTTCAGGCCTAAGAGGGCAGGAGAAGGAAGGGAGGGTCATGCAGGCTCCAGATTCTACAGTCCCTCACTACACCATCTATCAGAACGCCCTGCTGGCTGCTACTTGTCCAACAATTGCGTTTAGTATCCCTTTGGGAGCCATTGACTATAATTGCAATTTATAGCAAAATAGCAAGAACAGAACTGAATGAGTCAGCCAAAAAAATTATGGCACTTAATAAAAAGAAAATGTCTGTGTGGAAGAAATGTGTAGATGTTAAACATCACTTATCAATGGACTTCTGTTAAGAAGCCAATAAATGTGCAATACTTTTAGTGAATCAAGTAAGCGTCCTAAGACTCTGTAAGCACTATGTCCAAATGAAAGGCCTCCAATATTTTTAATAACCTGTGTATTATTATGACATTATTGCAGTGTTACACAATAGTTATAAGCAATCATTTATCGTGCCTCATCTGTTTAATCATTCATATTCAGAGCATGAATGAGCAGGGGTGCCACAGGGATTTGGTCAGCTGTGGTCAGTGAGCCTGTCCAACTCTCCTGTTGTTTCAGTAACCCAACAATCACATGACTAGTCTTTGCTGATACACCAGCTAAAACTAGCACTGGTTAAAACCCAACACCTCGCTGAGCTGAGCTGTAACATAGGCCTGACCTCCTAGCTGAGCTAATCACCAAGTCTCCCAGGAAGGCTGTCGGTATTTTTGGCTTCTGGGAGTTTTGACCTATAAATAAACATTCCTCTGTCCCACTCTAGCAGAGCACCAGGATTACCACTGACCTTTTGGACAGCTGGAAAAGGCTGGCGTCAGCATGGAAGATCCAGAGAAACTTGGTGTCCAACTACTACCACATGAAGCTGTTCGCTTCCTCTTTACCTGCCCAGCATTTAGGTCCAGACTTCCCCGCTGACAATCCTCCTGTTGGGTACAGAGTACAGGCTACGTACCATGTCTGTCTGCTCCATCCATGGCCTTCAAAGCCTTCGTGGTGTGATACAGGTCGCTGCGTGCTGCCTGCAACTGAGCCCTCAGATGGACATTGGCGTTCTCCAGTTCTGCCTGGTGGGCTCCGTGATTCTGCTTAAGGGCTTCCTGCTCCTCTGTGAAAAGACCCAAAACATGAGAGATTCAGCCCGGGAGTGCAGCCTGTACGCGCAAACAGAAAAAGGGCCTGAATGGGAGCAGTAGGCCTCAGAAGAGTAATCAGTCAATGACATGACAGCGTTTGACAGCATGTGATGGTGAACAGGATCACCCGTCAAGGCGTCCAATTGCATGCGCTGCACTTTCAGCTCGTCGGCCAGGTGCTGCTTTTCCAGTAAAACTTTCTCCAGGCTGTGGACCTTCTCTCTCAGGGTGGCCCGCACTTCACAAAGCTCCTTCTCCAAGGATGTGGCTCTGGATTCCTGATGATCCAGGTGGGCCTGCTTGACCTCAGACATAAGAGGTAGCGTCTTAAAAAACACAGACACAAGTGAGCATTTGCTCTAAATCACTCCAGCTAGGACCTTTACTGGAATCTGTATCCTTTCAGTTACCCTTTGTCAGGTCCATAACAACAATGCCACCTGAGAGATTAATGACTCATTACATCAGGCCAGCACTCTAGCGGCCGTTCCCACACACCAATGGACACACCCACACAAACATACAAACAAAGAGACCCATGGGCCAAATCATACGCAAATCTGAATGCACCCATGCAAAATAACTCGGAAACAGCAATACAATCTTCAAGGAAGGCAGTCAAGGTCAGTGAATCCCAACCAGATGCTGGCACGCATGCACATACACGTTTGTAATTATATCTTTGTGGGGACTCTCCATTCATTTCTGCAGGGAAAACTCTTATCGTAATATGACTCTCTTAACCCCTACCCAGCCCAAATCTTAACCATAAGTGACCAACCGAAATACAAGACTTTTTGCATTTTAACTTTTTTGATTGCATTCACAGACTTTTATAAAACTGAGGTTATCCAAATGGGGACCTGAAAAGATGTCCCCAAAAGTAAGGATGTTTCAGGTTTTACACCCCCCCACACACACACACACACACACACACACACACACACACAATCTGGCACACGCGTGCCAGCACCCTGACCTTCAGCTGCTGCACCTCCAGCTTGTGTTGATTCAGCTGGTCACTCATGTGGCTCCTGTCAGTCGGTATGGCATCCAGGCTGCAATTCTGCCCCTTAGATACCCGAGCAAGACCATCCAGCTGCAGCTGCAGTCGCTTCACTGCGCCCTCCCTGGCCTCCAGGCTTAACCGCACGGCAGCACCCTCTGCCTGCAGCTCCAAAGCACGGTGCTCTGCCTCCAGCTTCTGATGGCCCTGCTTAAGGGAAGCCACCTGTGCCCCCAGCTGCTTGGCCTCCAGGTGGCGCTGATCCAGCTGCTCTCGCAGCTCATCCAAGGCAGAGACGTGTGCCGTCTCTCTCTCGCAAAGCTGCTGGTTCTGGACTCTCTGCAGGGTCAGCTCCTCCTGGGTCTGACATAGCTGCACCTGCAAAAGAAAAGTGGATGGGGTTCCTGAGCACACCCTGCAGCCCAAATGGTACCATGTGTTGGGACAGCTGAGAGTCCTGTTCCTGGACCTGATGGACACTGCGCTCCCTGACCACCTGGGCCTCCTTCATCTTGACTTGAGCTTCAAATAGCTGTTGTGGTAGCGCCCCCTTTTGTTGAGAGGACAGATACACTACTCACTACTCATTGAACTAAATGTGACCTTCCATAAACTTCTGAATGCATATGTCCAACCGTTCTGCGTTTCAGTACTTTTTACACAACGTGCTGTTCTCCAACAAGGAGCTCAAAAGCAAAAGTCACAACAGGTGTTTGATCCATGAATCTGCCAATACATTTCCTGGTTCAATCAGAATTGGTATTTCAACAGTCCTCCTCATCATGCTGTTCACATTTTGACATTTTGACACCTAACTATTGATCAACAGTACCCCACCATTGCGAGGCTTCAAACAGGATGTTCTCAGACAGAAATGGCCACTGAGCTTAGAGTGTCACAGAGTGTCACAGAGTGTCATCAGCAGGTTGCAACAGAGATAGAGAGACTGGAAGAGCCACAAACAGGCATAGACGTGGGCGTCCTTTGGCCACATCCCACACTGATGACTGCTTCATTGTGAACAATGCCCTGCGGAACCGGATGATGAATGCCATTGAACTCCTGGCACATTTAAGGGAGGTGAGAGGCACCCAAGTGTCACGTCAGACCATTAGGGACCGTTTACATCAACGTGGTCAGCGTGCTAGATGACCTGCAAGGGTACCTGACTACGCCACCAGGCACAGGCATCATCGTCTTGCTTGGGCTAGGGAGCATTTAAGCTGGACGAGGGACCTGCGGGCCTCAGTGCTGTTCCCTGATGAAAGTCTATTCACGTTGAGCAAAAATGATGGGCGCCAATGATGTTGCAGACGTCAAGGAGAGCGCTATGCATCAGCCACTGCTGTCACCAGGCAAGCCTTTGGTGGTGTGGTGTTACAGTGTGGGCAGGTGTGTCCAGGCAATACAGAACTGCCCTACACTTTGTGAATGGTACAGTGACAAGCCCATACTACCTGAATAACATCATTAAACCAGTCATTGTGCCCCTGCATGAACAACACAGGCCTAAATTCATCTTCAGGGACTACAATGCTGCGGCTCATCGAGGTCACATCATTAGGGAACGGCTGCTGGAGACTCGGGTACCTCGAATGGAGTGGCCTGCACTTTCTCCAGACATGAATCCCATAGAAACCCTATGGGATCAGCTGAGTCGCGTAACTCTGTACCCCAGAACCTCAATGACCTGAGGGCCGCCCTTCAAGAAGCGTGGGTTGCCATGCCTCAGCAGACAAGGCGACTTGTGAACAGCATGAGATGTCATTGTCAAGCTGTAACTGATGCTTTTGTTTCAATAAATTGTTTGAGATGAGGAAATCACCATTGCATGCTTTTACTTAAATGCCCTACTTCATGATACATCATCGCTGTAGTGTGAACTTTTTACGTTTTCCATAAATTTCACCCGAAAGCCAAATATCCCTAGCTTTTTGTGAGTCGTGTATATGTATATGCAAATATACAACAAAGACAAAGAGTTTTTATGCCTTCATACTGTACAGACATTATAGTGCAGGGGGCTTAAGCTTTGCTAAAACATTTTCACTCCGGCATAGGGACACAAAATAAAACTTAGGTAGCTTTGCAATTTTAATGATTATTCCTGTCATAGATTACCCAACGATTAAAAAAATCAGAATAAAGTTTACCGCCGCTGCTTTTGCATGAGCACCGCACGCATTGTACAAGTCACTATTGTTGTTTTAATCACTCCTAGATGAGTTTCTGACACGTTGGGCAGATAGGTATGCTCACCTGATCCACGAGAGCCTGCTGGGCCTGCAGCAGCTGGGCCCGTACAGCATACAGGGTACTCTCAAGGTCACTGACCTGCTTCTGGTACACAGAGATCTCAGCTTCAACCCGATTCCTGGAGGTAAGGGATATGGCCAAGGGTCAGGCTCACCTGTGCGTGGCTGATTCATCCCGTTTCTAATGGTGTACTCTCACAGGATGATCTGTACCATGCCTGAGCACATCTGACAATGTCTGTAATGCCAAAGTCTAGTTTTTTTGACTAGCGTGATCATTTGAAGAGGTAGACCAGGGCGCAGAACATATCTAGCATGATTGTTAACTGTTCTTGAGCACGGAACACAGACATGACATCAATAATGTGACTGGCACACGGATCCGCACATGTACACTATAATGATCTGGCCCTGGAAGGAACAGACCAGGTAGGCTGTACAGATTAGCTAGTGACAAACATTTACCAAACATGGCATTAAAAGGGGTCTAAGGAAGATGTGCAGTGTTTGCTGGAAATTTGGGCTGATGAGAGCATCCAGGAACAACTAGATGCAGCAGAAAAACTCCAAGATATCTGGTACAATATGGGACTCCGTGCTGCAAGTATAAAAACAATTAGACAAAAATTACTGCACTGTATTCTCAATAAATCTATAAGAGGGTCGTGTGTCATTGCGGCCAAAACAGCTCAAAATAAGCCACAAAATAAGAACATTAATTCCACTGAGCTCTGCGATAGCGCTATTCTTCAACACATACACACAAAAAAAAATCATCATCACACAAGGTGATGGCGAACACATGCTTGGGCCTGTGACATTAGGCACAGTGCAAGCGCAGACCAGCAGGTAAATAGGGAGGGGGGACAATTGTGCTGGGGCACGGTACAAGATAACTGGGACAACTGGTCCATTTTTCTGGAGATTACGAACAAGGATGAACTGAATGACAAGAATGAACTGAAGACCTGATCTATGATCATCAGCTATAGTATAATGTGCTATGGGCCCATCATCCAAAGTAGCTGCTGCACAGCTAAATACAAGCAGCAATTAAGGTCTTTAGGCAAAGGTATTTTTTCTGTAGGAGATTAATTTTGGCCTAGAGGCTGGTGGCACACTGCCTCCCCCCACTTCTCCCTGATCAACACCACCTTGACATCACGGCTGATCCCCCCTCGTCGACCCCAGGGTTACAAACACACAGGCTGCTAGGCGTGCGCCTTTTACCTCTCTGCCTGCTCCTTCATCAGATGTTCTGCTCGTTCCTGACCTTCAGATCTCAACACTTCCAGCTGCTCCTCCAGCTGAGGGAACGCGAGATATACGCTTAACGTGAGCAGACATACCGCCAAGAACCTCAGTGGCAAAATTACTTTTCTTAATTTCTTTCATTCAACTACAGCAGGCCAGGTCAGCAGTTACTGGAAAGATGAGGAAACAGGGCATTAGAAATATTTTGATAACATTCAGGATGCATTTTACTTTGTGATAGGAACTCTGACACTCAGCTTTGTCTGGGTGGCAGTTCTTAAAATGCAGAGTGTTCTGCAAGCAAGTGAACAGTGTGTATATTAACATACTCCCATTATTGGCTGAATAAGCATCTGTGTTTCGGCCAATGAATCAACAAGAAAAATAAAAGAGCTCAAGATGTTGCGTTTACATACAGAGCCAAAGAATAGTCTATTTCTAACCTCATCAACAGCTTAAATTATAGCCTAGGAGTCAGGTGTCAGCCAATGCAAAAAAAACTGGGTTATTACCAAGTTAGATAAGTAACTTAAGCAATAGCTTTTATAGCCTATTGAATAAGCAGATTTTAGCTTACAGCATTGTTTCTCATCCCAGTCCTCAGGGACCCCTAAACAGTCCACATTTTGCTCCCTCCCAGCTCCCAACACAACTGTACCAAGCATTCAGCGTTCTTTGTTTGCGTGCTTGGATCTGGGAGGGAGTGAGAATGTGGACTGTCTGAGGGTCCTTGGGGATTGGGGTGAGGATCACTGCCTTACTGATGAGTGTCTTCCAGGCTGGTGTCCAGCCCGCAGCCTGGCGTTCTCAGCTTCCAAGTCCTGCTGCACCACGGTGACACCCGGCTGGCTCCCGTCATCCGCTCCCAGCGGTGCAAACGGCCCCCCGTCACAGTGGTCTGTGCGTGCCGACAATGCGGCGTCCACCTCTCGCAGCGCCCGCCCCAGAGCCTCCTGCTTGCTGCAGAGGTCCTCCTGCGCGTCCGCCTGCCTGCGTGACTCCATGGCACTGCATGGCGCAGAGACAGGCCTGTGGCTTACAACCAGTATGCAAGTCCAGGAAAGCTGGAAGAGGTGTGACATGACTTCTACTGTGAGTCATCACCCATGGACAACAAAAGCAGATGTTTTAATTAGAGGCCTTTTACAATTTACAATTTTGTGAATTGAAATTATAGTCCAGCCACTACAGATGTACTCATAAAGGAGGAGAAACAACGTACCACTGTTTCACTAACACAATTAGGACACGTGCACAGGTATTTTCTTTTCAGAAGCGTAGCCTTTTCTGTGCGTTTTGGCCCTTTGTCCGCACACAAACGGCCTTTTAGGTCACTGAGTGTGTTAGGTCAGTTTTCAGCGTCCACGCATAGACAGAGGAGACAGAGTTGGGCTTGTAGCGCCTTTTTAACATTTTCTTCTGGATTATTATTTTTTTTTTTAAACAGAGGAAGGAAGGAGGAGGAGGAGGAAAAAAAACACTTAAAAAATACCTGTGTCCTTTTCTGCAAGGGGATGAACACCTTGGTGTGAATAACCCGTTTTTATTTGTGAATATTTTCTTAGCTACTTAGCTGCTCTTTTTTAGCTTTCCACATTCCTGTCTTTATTGAAGATACGTACTGATGACATGACACATCTAAGCAAATACTGCAATATTCCATCAGTTCTGAATAACCAGAACACCATCTGGTTGGACAGCAAGAGCATACTGCATCTTTGCAGCCTCTGATCTAGGGTGTTAAACTGCAGAGATTATTAAAGGTAGTCACCAGCGCTGGAGAAGGTTCTGACCCTTACAAATACTCTACATCTCCGGGTGTATGGTACTTCTGTAGTAATTCAGCATGTAATTCCAGTCACAGTGAAGGTGTAAGGAAAGGCTGACCTCCAGTCTGCGAGGAGCTGCCGCTCAGCTTGGGCCACCTGCAGCTGGGCCTGCAGCCGGTCCACAGCCTGCTGCAGCAGAAGCTCCTGCTGCTCGCGGAGCCTGTGGTTCTGGGTCATACAGAACAATCACCACACTGCCGTGCCCAGAAACAGGTACACATTATCATTACTGTCGGTTCATCATTGACAAGTAAAACACATTTATTCAAGTGGCTCTAACAAGTGTGGTAATTTGCATTTAACAAACTAAACATTAGTTTCATAGTACTATGACATATGAACAACAATTAAATACAAGATAGACAGGCAGTTGCATAACAGTGCTGTACACAATCGCATACTAAAGGACACAGCAATAAAACATGTAGTAAAACGTCAAATGTCAGATCGTACTGAGAACTGAAGCACTGAATATAATCTACTGTCAGCCTGCGATTTGACCCTGACATCTAGATGTTCTCGCAGCCCATTAACAGAGCAAAAGCGACCTGGAGCCCTACCTCACTCAGCTGCCTCTGCGACACGCGGCCCCCATGCGGCTCCTGCTCCAAGCAGCCGCTCCCAGCCGCCTGAGCCGAGTGGCCCACTGGCACTCGTCTGAGAGGAAGCAGTGCAGGGCTCTCTGTGACAGTCCGGGGAGACGGGCACACAGTCACGTGATCCGAAAAGATGCTCAGCTTCTGCCAGCCGTGGGACAATATGACAACTTAAGATTTATTTACAGCGAAGGTGAGCCTCATGGATGGATGGATGGATGGATGGGAGGGAGGGTAAACGTATGGATGGGATTACTTTGTGAGCCTGTGTCTGCACCAGTTCACCACACCACTCACATGCAGGAAAATTCTTATAAACCTGAATTACAGATAAAATAACTGATGTTCCAGTTAAACCCTATGCAAATCACATTTATCCTTTTACAGCCTCCTGCGTTTATGCCTGATACCATGAGGCAATTTGTAAAACGACTGCTTAAAGGTAATGCATTATAATCAGTATTTCTAACATACTGGCGCCACAGCCGCGTTTTCACCCCCCCGGTGGCCGCAGCCCCGGCTCTGCATGCAGGAGAGTCTGTATATCTGCACTGCTGCCCTGTGTTTGTGTTGATTTCCTCTGGGTTTGCTGGCTCCCCTGTACAGTCCAGGCAGGCGGTGAATGTAAAGCAGTGACCCAGCTGCCCTGAGTGTCTGGCTGAGTGTGTGAGTGATCTGTCATCAAGTGTTCTCCTGCACAGGATGTACCTGGCAGGGAAGACTGCAACCGTACCAGCAAAAGTAGTCATTAAACACATTTTAGTTTAAAGGGAAGATGGACTAATAGACTGATTTTAGCCCAAGCCACCCATTACAGGCTGTGCCCAGTAAATGAAGTCTCCATGAACTGACAGTCACCCTCTAAGGGTTGTGCCTGGAGTGGGCCCACGGCTGCGGTTTGTCCGATCCTCTCCAAGGCGAGCTGAGTGGCATGCTCCACTTCCCTCTGCAGTTCCTGGGTCTGCCTGGTACACTGGTCCAGTTCCTCACTGGTAATTATTCACCCACAGGGAAAGAGACAAAACAGCCAGGAGGGAGAGAACAACTGGCATGCATGGAATCTTAGGGGCATTATTCAGGTTAAGTGCATGTGACATACAGGCCAAGACCATTCGAACAGTGCGAGTGCAGTGAAATACTGTGCAAAATGAGGAATCACTACTGTGTAGTGTTCCATTTACAAATCCAAAGCCAGGGAATCATACCACTAGTTTAATTTATACAAGAGTGGCGTTTACTGAAGAGAAGCACCCATTTCAAGTTCCCATTTTTAAATTACATTATCCTCAAAAATCATACCTCAGTTCCTCCAGGTTGCGGTTTCTTTTTTGAAATATTGTACCTGTGGAAAAAAATACCATTTGACACACACAATGTTTCTCTCACCTCAAATCATTCAATCGCAATGTAAAAACATTATTTCTTCCGTTTAAAATGACACTGACATTACTTTGTTCTCTCCCACATAAGCTATAAGATATAAAAAACAATTCTCATTTGTAGTGATACTTAATTAACTCTTCTTTTTAATTTAACTCAAAATAAACTCTTAATAAACTTTCACTGTAAAATACCCTCACCTAAAGGATTATTAGGAACACCTGTTCAATTTCTCATTAATGCAATTATCTAATCACCCAATCACATGGCAG
>JAODKN010000041.1:10066639-10077671 GCA_026774425.1 Petrocephalus zakoni
AGGTATAACTTTATGTTTATTTCTCTCTCCCCCCCCCCCCCCCGATCCCCATTATTTTCTAGGAAGGAGATTCTGAACCTCGACAAACTGGAGGCACAGCTGAAAGCCTGCCTTTGCAGACTCGTTTTCTCAAAAGCAAAAGTAAGCATTTCTTGTAGCCCGTAAGGTTTTTTGGTTTTTCTTTTTGCTTCCCATTGGTTAAGAATGTTGTTTTTGTTTGTTTGTTTGTTTTATTTAAAAATACTTGTTTTTCACTCTCCTAGCCATCTGTCCTCGCGTTGTCACTAATGACCCTGGAGATTGAAGCCCTCCAGTCCGTCGACCTGCTGGAGATCGTCCAGAGGGTTCAAAGGCACCTTAAGGTTTGTTATTATTATTTTTTAACTCCCTATTATAGCCGTAAAATATCTGACTCGTCCAATGCCATGCATGGCTTGTCCATGTGTAAGTTGCACATCAACCATGTGGTTGTATTTAATCGTTACAGATAGCAGACAGTGAGCTGCTCTGCTGGAAGGAGCTGGTGGCCAAATGTATGGCAGAGTACCTGTCACCTGAATGTAGCAAACCCGACAACAAGAAGCTGGTGTGGATCGTGTCCCGACGCACGGCGCAGAATCTGCATGCCAGCTACTACAGTGTCCCCGAGCTGCCCACCATCCCGGAGGGCGTTTGGGACGAGAGTGAGAGGTACATAGCCGAGTGCGGCCGGGCCGCAAAGCGCGAACGCCACAGGCTTCCCCTGGTGTAGACTGTGGACAGACCTCAGGGCAGGTGTGTTTTTGCTTTGTGCCAGGGAAATGTCAGTCGAGATCAGCTGTTTCCATTTACCCCCGGGCTTCTGACGAACGCATTGCAGTGACGTTAGGCAGCTGTAGGCTTCACTCCAGTTTTGCCTGTTGTTTGCCTGTCGTAATGCTTATGACCGTTTCTGTCTTCCTCTCTCTCCTAACTACAGTGAGGATTCTTCTGAGGACATGAGTTGTGGAGAGGACACCCTCAGCAGCTCTGCCGGCAGCGATGGGGAGGGCACCTTCTTCCCTCGCCGTTACTGCCACCCTTAGTTCACACCTCCACGTGTCCATGGATACAGGCGACATGCCATGGTGCTATTATTAGTCATTGCTTTTCTTATTTCAAAAGAAGAAGAAAAACTGAATAATTTATCATATCAGTAGGGTTTTTAAAGTCTGCCTTTTTGCATTCTGGCAGTGCTGTGTATTAGGCCTTACCAAGTGCCTGTTCAGCGGTATACTGTATGGCGTAAGTCTCCCAGGCAGACGCTGAATACTTCTGGCAGCTGACTCCGATCATATATTTCAACCAAACGGTTATTTTTTCGGTATGTTTTTTGAGGTTGATGCATGTTTAGACTTGTCACATTCCAGGTGATGTTAAAAGCACAAGGGTATCGCGCTGCTGGTCCTACGATGTTGTGGACCGTAAAGGATTGGAGACTGTTCAGCTCACATATGGAGCCCCTATTGCACGAGTCTTGTCTTTTTAATGAAAGGCTGGCTTTGGAGGCTAAAGTCACAACATGCTAACTGACCAGCTAGTGTACTCAATCTTCCAAGTTTGTATGTTGTTCAAGTTTAGAGTTAATGACGTATGCATGGTGTTGAAATCTAAAGTATGCCTTGTTTGTGACAGTTTTGTTTAAAAACCACTTTAAATAGTCAGAATGTGATAGAAACCAATAAATGTCAGATTGACATTGTATGTGTGCTATAAATGCAGTAAAACTGTTCAAATGTAAATAGAAAAAGCTGTAAAAAAAGTTGTAAAAATGAAAACTTTAAAAACAAAATATTGTAGCCCTGTGAATAGTGTGCATTAGAAATTAACTTATTTCCTATTGTGATAAACAAATGTTTTTGTCATTGTTTGTAAAACATCAAAATACAAATACTATTTTGAAACATGAATTTGTATGTATTTTTGTCTTGATGGTGGTCTCCCTCATTTATAGATGCATTTACGGTCTGTTATTTATCTGGGCGTGAGATGCTTAGGTAATTTACGGCTTACTTGTGAAAGGCTCCATTTCCTGTCATGGCAGCATCGCGAGTAGTCAAGACTAAACCGGCTGAATCTAACTTCAGCAAAGACCCGAGAGCAGGGAGGGCGTGCCCATGCTTAGCAGCTGGTCCACTGCAGCAGGAAGTGACCATATTACTTATTAAATACTAGGTCCTGCCTGTATGCCACTTAACAGCCGACTGGTCGTGTTATTACTTAGTTAAGCATGCTATGTTGCTTGACTGCTTTGCTTATGATGGGATGCATTCCTGAATAATTCCTGTGATGACAAGCGGCTATTTATACTGCCCATTCACATTATGTAGACGCTAGTGAACGCTGATAGAATCGGCTTTTCTACTATTAAGCAATAATACTGTAGTGTGTATTTTGGAAGATGGGAGTTTTCCAGCTGTAATGTCATCTGACTGCCAAAAAACTCAGAGCAGTCCCATTGTAGCAGAAATGTGGAAGCATGAACTCGCTGTACATGTTATTTTGAAATGGGAGGCGCAGGGCCTCAGTATCACTGCTGCCTTATGCCTCTAGGGCTGTCAGTTGGAATCACACCCATAGTGTAAATGTGTGGAGTTTCATGTTCTTGCTGTTTTAGGTGGGATTCCTCCAGGGGTTCTGCTTTCCTCCCACAGCCATAAGACGTGCCTTTGGGAGAACTGGCAGTTCTAAATAGTGTTGTACATGTACGTTTGGCCCGTGCTGGTCAGGCATCTCAGCGTGTCCTGTACTCTGTGGGATGGACTCCTGGCCCCACCCCATGACCTTCTTCTGGGTATACATTTGGGAGATCTTTTAACAACACACAATGTGTACAATTGTTTTACAGTAATTCAGCCAACGTCTTTGTAAGTGAAAATGAAAGCAGAGGGAAAGTCCTAGCATTTCCCATTTACGGCTTATCAAGTGTGGGGACAAGAAGCACCTGGCAGGAGCCAGGGGTTTCCCTGGAGGGGATGGAATGAGAAACACCTATCAGGTTTGAGCCTTAACTCATTGTCTTCCTGCGGAATATTCTGTTTACTTCCATATACAGTTAGGCAACTATATCAGACAGTTTGCAATGATCAGAGGTGTCAATTTCAGGTCCAGAAAGTAAAAATCCAGACCAGGATTTTGTTTCAACCAATCAGTTCCATATAAAGAGGCACAGTCACAGAGTGTGCAAGTAGTTGGTTGAAACTAAATCTTGGTCTGGATTTTTACTTTCTGAACCTGACATTGACACCTCTAGCAATGATAATATTAGTGAAGGTGATTAATCGTCATTATTGACGCACCACAGCACACAACAACGAAATGTGTCCTCTGCATTTAACCCATGTGACATCATGACAGCAGGCGGCAGCTACGTCAGCGCCCGGGGAGCAGTGCTTGGGGATGGTGACCCTAGCCAGGAATTTAACATTAATCTGCTGCAAAATAAACCAGAATCACCCATCACACATCAGAATATTGTGATTGGTACACTTGAAGCAGGATGTCCTACAGAATTGTTTCTAAGCATTAAAGCCCTACTCAAATACATAACATACTACATTACTCCCTGTGTCTATGACCAGTAAACGGTTGGATGGAATACATTATCAAACATTTTGTGTAATACAGTAATTCACCAGCATTTCACATTGTGTTTCACACATCAACAGCAACACAGCCCAGCTGCCCTGTTTTAATTTTCCAGGATAACTTCCTGGAGAAATGGATGGTAATGTGTGTAGACCTGGAGCGGCCTTACAGGCAGCCAAGGTGACCATATTAGCCTTAGCCTTAAGCGCAGTGGCTTTCGATGCTAGTATTTTCAGTTAAAATGATTTTAAAACAAGTCCATTTCAATGACTTCACTATTTTTTGGATATAATTTTAAACTGTTGGTGGATCAGAATCTATCGCTGCAGCTGAAGTTGCCTATGGTGCTCAAAGGCAGGGCAGGTCAGTCCTACAGGAAACAGGCGGCCACCTCAGGTGCCAACTTTGGAGTCGGCTTTGACTTCCCAGCCAATTTCACTTTGACTCCGACGGGGGGCGGGGGTGGGTGCTGGCGGTCTTAGGCTGCCACATTGGCTAGAACAGGTACTGGTAGAGGCCTCCATGTTGGAAAGGCAGAAGGGGTACGTGAATATTGGAAATTTTCAGGTGTTGTTGAGATGACATTATTGATATGCTCCCACAACGCTGTTTAGAAGTTAAATAATGTACATTTGCCTTGGCAAACAAGGATAGTTGTTCTAGAAGGGGATCAGAAAGGGTGCATATGTAGCATATATATCCACAGCTGTTTATGATTGACAAGTAGATGCTATCAGTCGTGACTGGAAGGGTATCTGGTAAGGGGACCTCGTTCGACCCACTCTCCAGGCACTGGAGAGGTGTGGGGTGGTGAAGTAGGAGTTTAGATGATGCTCACTGTGTAATGTTAAATCAATGCCCTATGAGCTGTGAATAATAACAGAGAGACCACGGTCGGAGCACAGGTGGCACAAATGAGGTTTCACTACAGGGCTGCTGAAATCACTCTCCATGACAGGGTGAGGAAGCTGGAGACCCAGATGGATTGTAAAATAGCTACTGCGTCAGACTGAGAGGGTGAGGTGGTTCCATCACCTCATATATGAGCTTTTGCAGGCATGTACCCACTCAGCGGAGACCCCCGAGGCAGACCAGGGCATGCTGGCATGCAAACATCTGGGAGCATCCCCCAAAATGAACTGGAGTCCATATGGATTCCATAGCTTTGTAAAGACAGGTCTGATGTGACCTGCATGCCATGCGGCTAGCATGAGGCTCAGAGGAGGAAGCAGTATAAGGATGATGATGATGATGATGACCATTGTGATGGTGGTGATGGTGATGATGATGATGATCATTGTGATGATGATGATGATGACCATTGTGATGGTAATGATGATGATAATAATAATGAAATCATTTATTAAAGTGGGGATATTTCGTTTGCCGCTTCAAGCACCAGTTTGAATGAACATTTAATCAGAATCAGAATCCCAACCACCAAGGCCACTTAAACTACCGGTATGTGTTGGTACACTACTGTGAGACACCTTGGTAACAGACAACTAACAACTACGTTTACACTTACATTTACAGCATTTGGCACTCCAAGACTCCATTAGTGAATATTTTCTGATACTGGTTCAATAAAACGCAGGCTATGAATACCATCTGTCTAATACTCTGAAAATACAGTTTTTTTTTTAAAGAAAAGCATATAATACCAAAAGTGCTAGTCTAATTTCTGAAAGAGATAGGCGGTTTTTAGTCATCATTTATAGGTACCCAGTGACTCAGCTGTTCGGACATCTAGGGGGTGTTCCTGCCACCAACTAGATGTCAGAACAGAGAAGAGCCGAGATCAGGGGTGGGCAATCTTATCCAGAAAGGGCCGCTGTGTATGCGGGTTTTCGCTGCAACTCCCTAATTAGGTTACTAATTAGAGGACTGATTGGCCGAAGAGTCCTCACACCTGGGTTTGAACAACTGACCTAAAGGTTATCCCAAAAACCTGCAACCTTTGCTGATAAGATTGCCCACCCCTGGCCTAGATGCATGTCTTGTGCCTTGAGAGATGGTGGGACCAGTTGAGCAGTGCTGGAGGATTGGAGAGAGTGTGGTGTGATGAGATCTTTTAGGTAGGAGGGTGCTGGACCATTTTCGACTTTGTATGCAAGCATCAGTGTTTTGAATCTGATGCGGGCAGCTAAGGGAAATCAGTGGAGGCCATAAGACAGGAATAAGACAGTCAGAGTTTAAGTACAAGACTTATGCAATAGAAAAAATACAATAGAGATGAGTAAATGCAAGGTGTCCGATTAATACAGTAGTGCATATTCATGTAGTGCAAAGCAGATGTTTAACAACATACAACAGTCAATCTAGTACATAAGTACATGATACTGCAGTTCCTGCATTTCTATTTTATGTGATTTCTCAGTTAATTCAAATGTCCAGATATGGATACTTAATTTTTCCATGCACGTAGAGCAAACAGGGCAAGTGCTGAGTACCACTTGCCTAGGTCACCTCTTTAGACCTGGAATGGTCTATTTATACCTCAGGGACAGGAGAAGGACTCTCATGTAATGGATGATCCCATCCTGTGACACTTGACAGATTGAGGTTATGTTACTGGGGGCACAGTCATGTGTTTGTGATGTTGTGCAGTAGAGCATTATGGGAGTTTCTTCTGTAGTGGAAATGGTGGTACAAATCTTACGGTTAAAAAAAGTTTACACATGCTTGATCTGGTTAAAACAGACAGTAAAATCATATTAGTGTTGTTGTAAAAATTTGTCTTCAAATTTAACAGCGTGCACAATTTCAGTGGCACAAAAGCATTTTATAAGAATTGAATGCGGTCATAACTCTTTGGCCAGCTGCTCCTTGGTTCATCCTTGCCCAATGAGCCTATTTAAGAGCTGGGATGTCTGTATATATGGCAGATTACTACCAAATCAACATTCTTGTTATCTTGAGAAATAAAGTGGAATTGCTTCACATTGGTTGTTTGTCTATATCAAATAGTCCTTTGATTAACAGTAAAATATTGGCCCAGTTAATTGTTCACCTGTATTTTTTTAACCAGATTATGTATTTTGGAGTTTAATATTTGATACAATTAATCTAGCACTAGAACATTATAATAGAATTGCCCTTCAAGGTCGTGTTTAAATCAAACAAATGAACATCTGGACTAGGTTCAGCCACTAGGGGGAGACAGAATCTGGGGAGCGTGAATTCCATATATAATGGCGATGGATGATCAAATGTCAGAGAAGAAAGGGGAAGGGAATCAAAAGAAACCACTGCAGAGTTTTCTTTTTTAATTCAAGCTGTTGCGTAACTTTCAAAATCTTTAAAATTGGCAAGCGAGTCATCCCATACCGGGTCGCCCTTTGCGGTTAACCGATGCAGTATCAGTCGCGAAAAACACATGGCGATTTAAAAAGGCGTTTTCAGTTATTCTGGGTTATTCCAGAGCGGTGGACAACAAAATACTGATAATGACTCTTCATGGTAGGGCACTTTATTAGCATGAAATGCATATTATACCTACAGCCAAAACCAGAGATTTCAAAATCCATTTACTCTTTGAATAAAGAAATAATAATGTATGAGTGCAAATTCATACTTAAATTCGTACATTAATTCTAAAATAATACACATTTTTCACTTTACTGAATATGTAATAGAAAGGCAATTTATTTATTTTCCCTTTTTGCCACTACCAGCACCCCCCACAATCACACACCAGGCAGCTGGAGTTTGGCACAGGGTCCCGGCAGGTGGATACAGGCTGTGTGAATAGTATGGAGATCCTGGAACACAGATGGCCTGAGTGGTATGCAGAAATCAGAGCACAAATGCGACAGCACTAAAACTAATCAAATGCAAAAAGAAGAAAAGACTCATTCAAATGAAAAAATACTTTGTTACAATCTCAGGCATGACTAGGGACATTTGCTGATTCCTAACTGCAATGTATCCTCAGGATTGTATCATCAGCTCTCCTCCTTGTCTTGAGAAGTGTGGTTTCCGGAGCCCCGTTTGAGTCGTTCTCTGGGGTAGCTGAGGTTTAATCGCAGTCTAGGAATTCCCAGATAGGCCATCTCCCTGCCCCAGTGAGGCAAGATGGCTTCCAGCCAAACATATATCACCACTAACAATGTAATGGTCTAATTTAATCTCAAATAAAATTAATTTGTACGAAGCATAAATGACATCTTCAGTGGTTGTTATTGACTGGGATGCTGTGTATATGGATTATGATATTGACTAAAGAGGGGAGCTCAATGGATTCTGGAGGTGTAGCAGTAGAGCTTTAGCTGTTAGTCTTTTCTAAAGTGCTAAAAGCTGCAGAAATATGCGAAATACTACCCAAAACTTGCTCCGTTTTAAAATTACTTTAGCACCATATCAAAAGCCACTGCAGAAGGTGCTGCCTTATTTTAAATAAATTACGTGTTTTTGCATAATGCACAATAATTGCAAAAGGTTTAAATGTACCTTGATGTTAAATTTAAACAGATAGATGATTTTAATGGCGACAGCTGTTTACAGTTATGATGGCAAGCAAACTTTTGCTATATGGCGATTTTCTTATTTGTAGTGTATTGAAAGCAGCTTGCTGTTGCATTAAGCAGTTAAAATGACAGATTAAAATCTACTCTTAAATAGACAGCCAGCCCAGTAATTAGATGTTAGAAAGTTAATTTCCAGTGTGAGTCAAACCAGGACTTTTATGTAAACATCAACCAATTGCACAAATTACATACATTTTAAAAGACCAGATTCCACATAAACAGTTTAGTTGTACAGTAACATGTATAGATGATTTTTTTAGAGCTACAGTTTTGGTCACAAGAAATCAACATTTAAAGTCAGTCAACATTTAAAGTCAGTCAACATTTAAATGCAGCAAATTTACTAAACCTCAAGCATCATATGAAACGTGGTAGGAAAGTATGTTTTTTCCATGTCTAGCAGGTGCAATAGTGCGATAGCATGTTGTACAGAAGAAAAGTGGCTTGTTATTAATCTGTTATAAATCCTTGATAAGGTTTGGTCCTGAACCCAACAGCAGGGGGCGTCAGGCCCACAGCCATCGCTGTGGACTCTGGGAGGAACGTGGTGTTGAGGTCTGGATCTGAGTCGGGGGCTGTGAATACGTCATGTGTTACCCTCCTGTTAAACTGGAAGAAGGCCGACAGAAAAAGGAAGCTGGGTTCTCTGGTTTCTGGGTGAAGTGTAAGACAGCTTAGTCTTCTCACTACAGAAAGAGACTTGTAGGCTAAAGTAAAGCTAAGCCTGCATGGTGATACTGCTGCCTTACCGGGGCAGAGAGAAGCCTGTAGGGCACTCTGGTCTTATTGGGGAGGGGAAGAGCAATGTCCTTGGATCTCATTATTGGGCATACAAGGCCTAGATGTAGCCACTCACATTTGAAGCAGCACAGTCATCCAAACATAAAACAGGAAGTAAGGCTTTGACATAGGCAGAGGCAGGCATGTTTGCCCAGGTGAGTGGCTGGTCTCCTTTATGAAAGCTAATCTCAGCCCAGAATCCCCGCTGATTTGCGATTCATTCCTGCGGCTGGAGTCGTGTGCTATCAGTCACGATGGACCCTCGTGCTCCCTACCTTGGGGAATTGCTACCATGGCAATGGCTGCTGGTCAGTGTAGCGTTACCATGGCAACGGGGCGGGGGCAGGCAGCCTGACCCTTGTATGGGTGCCTGATAGAGGGTCAAGGGTCACTTAATGTGATCTGTGGTTTCTTCAGACCTGCACAGGACTGCTTTACCAAACATGCACACAAACAGCACTATACAAAATACTGAAAGCTATTTATCTGAAATGGCCAAACAAGGTGTGCTGGTCACACTGGTATCAAAAATACATGGTATGTTAGATGGTTACTATGGTGATTTTAGGAGAGGTTTTGGCTAAATTAACACACTGCATTACCAATGTGAAGATTATTTAAACCACATTTATACTCCATACTACCTAAAATGTTTGCGTAGTAATGTACATGTACAAATGTACTAATGCATATGAATACACTGACCAATTCCTCGACTGGGAATGACTGTTTCTTGCTCTATCGATAGTACCTGACACAATTTCAGGATCTCTGATCCAACAGAAGTTAATGGGTTGAGTGTAAGGTAGCAATCTGGCCATTACTCTGCGTAAAACACGTGAGCTTGTGGAGGGTTCTTCTCCCAGAGCCAGTCGGCACAGTTTTCTGGGAACATGCTCATACATTGTGTTCTAGTTCATCCTGGACACTAGAGCAAGAACTGAATTCACGCTCTTCCAGGGACCTCCACACTTGCATACATCTGGATGGGAGATACCTATTAGGTGCTATGAAATAATTCAATATAATACAATGATTGCCAAATTATAGGTGTATATTATGTTATATACATATATTATATTTACAAATTACATGTGTATATCCTACATATAACAGGGTCACCTGCTTAAGTAATATTTGGGGAGCGGTAGTTAGGTCATGACCCAAAACGGTGAAAAACAAAAGAAAAAACATGAACTTTTCCACAAATATGAAAATATTTCTGGAATGTTAAACAAGCCTTAAATTTACAAAAAGCCCTTTTGCACATCACTAAATCCATTATGAATCTGTGACTGTTAAAAATCTCAAGACTTGATGTGTCTGGTTTTACTCTGCTAATTGGGGTCTTTGCAGAAACTACCTGTGTGAAGTAGCTGGGACCATGCTGCACCTTCCCCCACCTCTCTGCCCTCTCCTCGCACTCTCTTTCTCTCTGAGGGTGGAGAAAGTGAGTTGTGGAGTGTGAAGGGCATGTTGGTCTTGGATCAGCAACCCTGGTGTTAGAGAAATTAATGGGCAGCAAGGGCTTTGTGTATGACACCAAGAGTTTGTGTGTGTGTGTCCTTGTTTTGCTATACTTCTGAGGACCAAAAGACCTGACAATAGCAAATCCACAAAAAACGTGACTATTTCAGACTTCATTTTATAAAAGTCTTTGAATGCAATGAAATAGTAAAAATGGCAGAAGTCTTGTATTTTGTTTGGCTGCTTATGGTTAAGGTTAGGGCTGGGTATGGGTTAGGGTTAGGGTTAGGGCTGGGTATGTGTTAGGGTTAGGGCTGGGTATGGGTTAGGGTTAGGCCTGGGAATAGGTTAAGGGTGTTGTGATGGGGACTAGGATGTTTCCCATAAAATTGAATGGATGGTCATCACTAAGACAGGAATTCAAAGATGAGTGTTTGTGTGTGCATTTAAAAGAGATAAACATGGATACAGTCAATCTGAGGCCTAAGATACATTCATTATATCATATACACTCACCTAAAGGATTATTAGGAACACCTGTTCAATTTCTCATTAATGCAATTATCTAATCACCCAATCACATGGCAGTTGCTTCAATGCATTTAGGGGTGTGGTCCTGGTCAAGACAATCTCCTGAACTCCAAACTGAA
>JAODKN010000041.1:10077771-10089943 GCA_026774425.1 Petrocephalus zakoni
AGGCAGTTCTGAAGGCGAAAGGGGGTCAAACACCGTATTAGTATGGTGTTCCTAATAATCCTTTAGGTGAATGTATATTTATAGCTGAATTAAAATATAAATGTAACTTTTTAGGTCAGATATTCTGAGTATACTGTTGTGGGGTACAAATCAACATTACAACTGTTATAAAATGAATTACATAACATTACATCTGATGGCTACTATACATCCCTGACAGCAAATCTCTGCAATATAATGATAAAAATTTCCCAAAACACCACTGTGTTGGACTTTTGCCAGAGTGGGATAAATATACTTATCTGTGGTATTTAAATATTTCCAAAAACATATTGCAAACTAGCTCAGAAATAACTCCAAGCATCAGGTCTAAATAATGTCCAAATAAAGTCTAAATACTTCTGACTCAAAGTCCAAACCACCCTCATATAATTCTTCCTTCATCACAAAAACCACATAATACAGTCATGCCTCCCTTAAAGACACAAAACTCCTCTCACAGAGACCCCACCCCCATTATATGGAGACATCATCACCTGCTCTCAGACATTCACTACAGAGACGATACAAAATCTGACAGAAGCTCTGTCAAAGACATTTTTCCTCTATTGAATGCAAACATCTCTCTTGCATCTCCCTCCCTCAACTGACCTCCATCACCAATACTGTGTCTCACTTCCAAAACAGAAAAATCTCTCTGTCACAATTATGGCATCTACCTCATTCAGACCTATCTTCATCATCAAGACCCTACATTCATCATGCATAATAAGTTCCAGAACATAAATCCTACTGCCCACATATAGAGTGACCACGCTCACAGCAACCTGCCTTCAAGCGTGCAGACCTTACTCCTTCAAAGACATGCAACATCCCTCATACAGACTTACCTCCATAACAAGAACACTGCACAACTGATCATACTTACCAATTATGTACCTTTATTAAGACGATTCTAAATCAAAACAAAAACATCCCATTCCCTTGTGCTATATATACTGTACTTCCAAAAAAAGGACTAAAACATTATGAATATTTGGTTTAGAAACTTTTAAAAGCTTGTGCAGTGGGTAAAATATTATTCAGAAATATAAATGAAAGTTAAATATACAGAAGGTAGGCGATGAAAAGTAACATGGAGTATGACAGGGCTGCAGTCTGAGTTTGGAATCATTAAAACATCAAAATCAATGTTTTAGGAAAGGTGCTGGAGCAGCTGTGGGGGGTGGGGGGTGGGGGTGACCTGTAGCCTATAGTAAGTAAGGAAATTCCTTTTATATGCAGATTAACTTGATTTACTTCGGCCTACTGCTATGAAGTGCCAAACGGTAGGTCCACTTACAAAATATCACCAACAGCACTGTTCATCTTGTACTTAAGTTTTAAAAATCATCCTGGCAAAAAGCTTTACAGCCCTGAAAGTGACGGCTTGGGGCACATTTCATGCGATAAAAAGAGAAAGTAAAGACCCATAAAAATATTGCTGAAGAGCTTAAATCCATCACATAGCCTTTTCCTTCGATGGCAGATGCGAGGTATATTCACAGGTGTGAATTTTCTTCAATGAGAAGAAAACCCAATTGAAAGTCTGCATGCAAGAAAATCTGGGTTAATTTCAAATTCTTACTCCTGCTTCCACCATCATCATCACAAAACCCGGTAATAAGGAAGGCTGGCTATAGACCATTCACTTAGTTCTTTGTTGCTGAGGCTCATTTTACTGTCCCACCCTAACAAAAAGCAACCTCAGGACTTTAAATATTAAGACTCAAATAAAAACCAAATCCAGTTGGCCTTTAAAAATATAAAACATATATGTACTGTGGAATATTTCCTGTGCATTGCTACACAAAGTAAATCATTAGTAAATTTCTAAATATCACCAGCAAATGTCACCACCAGAGGCCCCTTAACACGATCAGGGGCCCCTGGGCTGCTTGAGTTGTCAGAGGTCCCCTGTTGAGGCCCCTTTCTTTCAGCTAAATCCCATGCATTACAGCACCCCTGGTCACTTGAGGCGAACTAAATAGTCTGTTGACAGTGGAAGTCCCAGGTCCCCCAGAAAGCAGACTCCCATCAGCTGGAGATAGTGACAGAGCTTTACCTTATTCTAATGTATGATAAATATGAGAGGAAGAGTGTTTTCTGTGTGTGAGAAGAAGACCGGAAGCAGCCGTGACCCCTGGAAGATTCCGAAACCCATGTGAGCAGGCCTCAAGTGCTCCACCTCGAGCATCTCTTCTGTTTAAGCTTTGTCTCAGTTCCTCTCAATTGGACTCCACATCTATATATAACAACGTTCCTTCAAACTTTGATAGCAGCTATATGTATGTTCTGTATGAACCTGACTGCCTCTTTCTGTACCAGTACAAACATGCATAAACCTGTTCAAGCCGGTCTGCAGCTAACCTTAACCTGCAGTTAACCTGTCTGCACTCGTCTGTACTTGAGTGCACCTGGACAAACCCAGCAGTACCTGTTCAGAACCTTCGACACCTGTCTGACCTGCACTTTTCTGTTATGGACATGCCTGTTGCCCCAAACGCTACCCTAGATTACAAGAACTGGGACAGGTAAAAATACTCGCATTCTGCAGGGCCACATTACTCTCCCACTGCCTTCACCTGCAAGAATGAAGCCAGTTTATCACGAAGAAACCCTCTGGCAATCTAGCCAAATCAGGGGCCTCACTGCTGGCTTTTCCCCTAGAGTCGCACTCCCTGGCCCTGTAAAGGCATTATTAGATAAACCCTGCTGATCCAAATCTACTCCGCAGTTAATTAAACACCTAGAAACCAAAGTGCTTTCAGCAGCACATTCCGAGATGAGATAGGATAAAATACGATATAAGATAAGATAAGACTAAACTTTATTGATCCTGGGGCAAATTTTTGTTACCCAGCAGCATTACAAATAAATAAATTCCACAAACAAACAAACAACTAAACAAGTGCAATAGTGTTTCACTACCCACATGTGTCTGGCCAGTGCCTGCCCAGCTCACAGAAGTTATGTCTAAACAATGTAATGCTCAATTGATTTGCTAACCGGCAGGACGTCTATGTGGGGTCCGTTTCCGATCGGCAGCAATTAAGACTTGTTTGCGATGTTGCCTGATATATGTAACCTTGCATAGATGCCTGGCCAGTTAGTAAATGACTTGAGTATTACACTGTTTGCAAGTAACTTGTGTATGCTGACCAGACGTACGTGTGCTATCAGGGTAAAGGTGACTTGACTGTTGGGGTAGCTCAGTGTGAGAAGACCTGCAGCTAATAATGCTTGGCTGCTAGGGTAGCTCAGTGTGAGAAGGCCTGCTGCTAATAATGCTTGGCTGTTGAGGTAGCTCAGTGTGAGAAGACCTGCAGCTAAGAATGCTTGGCTGCTGGGGTAGCTCAGTGTGAGAAGGCCTGCAGCTAATAATTCTTGGCTGCTGGGGTAGCTCAGTGTGAGAAGGCCTGCTGCTAATAATGCTTGGCTGCTGGGCTATCAGCATGGAGTCGGACCTCCTGCTAGTGGCACTAGAGGAAGACACACCTAGATCTACTGCTGAGCTTCTGAGATCTACTTCTGGGGTTCAGTAGATGGACTTGACCTTCTACCTACAGTACATCACATTTTTCCCATTCATAGAATCCTGTTCTTCAGCCCTAAGTCATTCTATTTCAATGTTCTGATAACTGGCATTTTAATGTCTGATTTTAGATTTGTTTTTCATTATATTATTATTTAACATGTCATGATTTGCTAAAATTTTTATTTTGCTGATCTGTATTACTGTTCTATATTATTGCATGCAGTGTATTGAATTATCCAGCATTACAGTTGGGTTATTTATCTGTCTGGTGTTGGACTTTTAGTAGTGATTTAGAGACAGTTTTAAAAACAAGCAATGCAGCTGAGCATGTTTTACCATTTTTGATGCAATTTTACTAAACTCAATTCCATAAGTGATTAAATGTTGCAGTGAAGTGTAAAGGTTCTCATTGTAAATAAGCCTGTGAAACTTGGTAAAACTTTAGATGAAGTGTAATTAAGTTTCTCAGTGGGAAGTTGCTGCAATATTAATGAATGGCGGAAAAGAATTTTCATAGACCTTCGTTATGAGGGCATTTGAGCTTATAGATAAGTTGGGCTGGGGTAGTTAGTCTTGCAGGACAGTAAATGATAAAGTTCTATACCGAACTCAAGAGCTTTGGCTTTATTAACCTTAAATCTTTATTCATACAAGTAACTGTCTGGTAAACTCACACATGCATAATCACAGAATAAACAACCACACAAAGTCTATTTCCTTTACTACAGTTATGCATCAGGATACGTTCTGAGATAGGTGCCATTAGGTGATTTTGCTGTTATGTGAACATCATAGAGTGTACTGACACAAACATAGATGATGTAGCCTACTATACATATAGGCTACAGATCTCTTTTAATAAGTATAAAAAGTATGTTCTAGAACAACGATAAAACGTACAGTATAGTAAATACAGTAGCATATTTGTTTACTATCATTATCAAGTATTATGTACTGTACGTAACTGTATGTGCTGTGCTTTTGTATGACTGACAGCGCAGTGGGCTTAATAGACCAGCACCATCACAAACACGACAGTAATGCACTGGGCTGCGATGTCACTAGGCGAAAAAAACTCCTCAGCTTCATTACAACATGATCTTACATCGTTATGCAGCGCGTAATCTGCTCTTAGGCCATCGCTTTTGCTTTAACCTCCAGTTTGCCTCCTGCCTCCTCAAATGTAACTTCAACCTGGGAGGTTTTTATGTCAGAGAGACCAGCTGCTGGGTTGCATTTGGACTGAGGTATTCAGCCTGGCTGTGTGATGTCATATCATGCATGGAATCCATGCAATTAAACCATGAATACCAGAACACTAATCATGGCAGCCTTTAATGTCACTGAGGGCTGGATGGATGGAATGATTGAGGTTCATAAACAACATGGAACTCAGAAGACGTGAGCTTCTGGGTCATTACCATGGTAATGCTAACGAACCCCAGACCTTTTCCTCTGGCCATTGGAGAGCCGGCCCATGGACCTGGTTCTATAAAATTAAATCACACTGTCAATACATAAAAAATGAGAATATAAAGGTGATAAATTGTTAAGCAGGCTCCTAGTATTGACTGGCTTAAACAAACCTGGAGTCAGAAATCATATTTTTATTTTTAAGGTGGAAAGCCCGCAGCTGATTGTGAGAGTCATTCACTCTTCTTGTACCACATTGGCATTAAAATGTGTCATTTTGTCAGGTTCAACTGACCGAATGGAGAAATGAAGACTTTTTCATCCAGTCTCCCTGCCGCAACGCCGCCGTCGGATGTGACAGCATATATTCTCCTGTTCGTTCTCATTACTGCGGATCTGTGTGTGTATGCATGTGCGATATTGCACCTGTACGTTTATAGATGCTAGAATGCTATGTGCAGTTGGGTATCTGCCTGTCTGTGCACGTAAGCATTTGTAATGTGCGTGTAAAAGCGAGAGCTTATATGTATGTGTGTGTGTATGTGGGGGGGGGGTTCTTCTGGGTCTGACTGTTTGTCGGGGCAATCCTTTTGTGTCTAGGCTGGCGCTGTGCGTTAACCCTTCTAAAAGGGTAAAAGCCCATTTTCCTATTAGGCTCTCGGCTCGCTTCTGCCAGGAAAGCAGCCAGAGAATACCCTGCTGGGTGGCATTTGGGTCTGCAGGTACCAGGTCACAGTCTAAGAATAGAGTTTGGCTAAGGGATTTAATTCATCTGCAGTGTTGCAGGGGACTCCTTCAGCCAAAATAAACATATCCCCATGACATTGAAGAGAATGGATATTGAATAATCCTGATGCTATGCCAGCATGCCAGCGCTTGGCTCCCACCGCTGGGATGCCATGTAGTGGTCATACACCTTGAGCCATGCATGTGGCTTCAATTCTTTCAATTTCTCCCCTCTGATAGGTGCTACAGGTCACTACTTGCCAAAGGAACACGTGTACAGTCACTATCCACTCGCTGTCACGTTCAAAGACAGCTAATCTGCTGAACTTTCTCTGCGAGAGCTACCACAGTGACTTTCCTTGTATGCACGAGCATATTTGGCCAATAAAACTTGATTCTGATTCGGAGATCCCTGCACTCAGACCCCGGCCAATGGGGTTGCAGAAGTTTGCACTTGGCTGAGTGTTTAATTACATTCAGGAAGGAGCTCATAAAGCAGTAAGAACCGGCGACACAAGCTGTCCTCTTAATTGAATAGGTTTGCAGTCAGAAGTAGAGTGCAGATCCCTTTAATACAGTGTTTCCTGACCCAGTCCTCGGGGGCCCACTGCCATTCCATGTTTTTGCTACCTCCCAGATCCCTAACCAGAGCTCGGAGGGAGCAAAAATGTGGACTGTCTGAGGGTCCCCAAAGACCGGATTGGGACATACTGCTTTTGTGCACCTTACAGGATCAGCTCTAACCCCAAGCCTGACCCAAAATCAGAACTGATCAGGCTTTTATTTTTATCATATGAATCCTAAGATTTTAGATTAAATATTTATATTGTCAGATGATAAATGAGAAAACATAATTATTCTGGATATATATCTTAAAAAACTTAAATCTTATTCTGGATATATAATTCCTACATAATTTCCGAGTATGTGCTCCTCAAAAATCAGATTAATGCTTTATATTGCATTACTTAACCTCAGATTGCAAGCCCACAAAATTATGCAATTGCAATATGTTTCTGTATAAATCACTGCACTTACCACCTACCTCGCCTTTATCCCTCTGTTGTGTATCATATGACTTGTAAACATCTCTGTCTGTTTATGCCCTAGTTGTTAATTATTGTATTGTCATGATGTCTCTAACTGTAGCAAGTGTGCTGACACAAATTTCCACCAGCCTTGGTCGTGTTGCAGTAAGGATTGTGATTTTAATTCACATGCTTTTAAATATACCACATATTAAATGCTTATTGAAAATGAGTCATATGACATTTCAGTGCTTCATACAGCAACGGAGTTTTATACACAATTTTACATACAAAATTTCTGAAGACAAAATATGTAGATATCTAAAATGCAGATTGAGGGTTAATTAAATTATATTAAACTTTAAATTTCTGGTTCTATTTATATGAACACAGTTAATAGGATTTCAAGTTCCAATCCATCCTACAAAGCCTTAACCAATAGGGTCAGACGGAGCCTGTGGCCTATAACAGGAAACTATAAAAACCACAGGCTAAGCCCATGGAAACACAGGGAGAGCATGTAAACCAAACACAGACACAGACACAGAGCCAAACACAGACACACAGCCAGACACAGACTCAGAGACAGACACAGACACAGAGCCAGACACAGACACACAGCCAGACACAGAGCCAGACACAGACTCAGAGTCAGACACAGACACAGAGCCAGACACAGACACACAGCCAAACACAGACTGAGAGCCAAACACAGACACAGATTCAGAGCCAAACACAGACACAGAGCCAGACACAGACTGAGAGCCAAACACAGACACAGAGCCAGACACAGACTGAGAGCCAAACACAGACACAGATTCAGAGCCAGACACAGAGTCAGACACAGACTCAGAGCCAAACACAGACACAGATTCAGAGCCAGACACAGAGCCAGACACAGACTCAGAGTCAGACACAGACTCAGAGCCAGACACAGAGCCAGACACAGAGCCAGAGCCAAACACAGACACAGATTCAGACACACAGCCAGACACAGAGCCAGACACAGACACACAGCCAAACACAGACTGAGAGCCAAACACAGACACAGATTCGGAGCCAGACACAGACACAGATTCAGAGCCAAACACAGACACAGAGCCAGACACAGACTCAGAGTCAGACACAGACACAGATCCAGACACAGAGTCAGACACAGACTCAGAGCCAAACACAGACACAGATTCAGAGCCAGACACAGAGCCAGACACAGACTCAGAGTCAGACACAGACTCAGAGCCAGACACAGAGCCAGACACAGAGCCAGAGCCAAACACAGACACAGATTCAGACACACAGCCAGACACAGAGCCAGACACAGACACACAGCCAAACACAGACTGAGAGCCAAACACAGACACAGATTCGGAGCCAGACACAGACACAGATTCAGAGCCAAACACAGACACAGAGCCAGACACAGACTCAGAGTCAGACACAGACACAGATCCAGACACAGAGCCAGACACAGACACAGAATCAGAGCCAAACACAGACACAGAGCCAGACACAGACTCAGAGCCAGACACAGACTGAGAGCCAAACACAGACACAGAATCAGAGCCAAACACAGACACAGAGCCAGACACAGACTCAGAGCCAGACACAGACACAGACACAGAGCCAGACGCAGAGCCATACACAGACACACAGCCAAACACAGACTGAGAGCCAGACACAGACTCAGAGTCAGACACAGACACAGAGCCAGACACAGACACAGGCTCAGAGCCAAACACACACACAGAGCCGGGCACCAGAACTGAAATGATCAGAAATCACAATATTATCAGCCTTGCTGCCCTGAGTTCATGCATTTGGTTAAAATAAATATGTATATATGACTGCCCAAAAAAAGATTTTAAATGCTATAGAAAATTTTATAATTAGAAATTGTGGAATTATTTTATGAATAAATCCAAATGAATTTATTTGATACAATGCTTTATTTTACAGACTAAATTGTACGGAACAGTTTGCTGACATGATGTGCTCATACAGATACACACATGGGGACCTCCTGATAGGACGATGAAATGCGTACAATGGGAAATCCGCATAATGGGAAATCTGTACAATGGGAATTATGGGTAATGGGCTGCTTGAGTGCTGAGGCAATGGGGCGTGAGCTGCTGCTGCCGCTCACTGCCTGCCTGCATGTCTGCCCCTGGGGGGGTCCTTTCCGTTTGTCTCGGAAGACAGAGCACTGGGGGATGGATGGGGGGATGTCAGAGGTTACCACTCCTATCGGGGCATGTCGTGCTCATTGCCTCGCCTCACCCTTGTTAGGCTTCCCCTCTGACTAAAGGCTGATGCAAGAGCATACAGTCAAGTGATGACGGCCTGATCTAACTCCCCGGAGGGCTTCTTCTGTATGACCTATAAGCTACACGCTTGACCCAGATTGCTCAGGCAAACAATTCAGGTGCATTATTACATAAAATTGCAAATGGGGTAATGCGTCAGCTTCAGAGTACTTTGATGATGTAAGGCGTGTGACACTTTTCCTAGCCGACGGAGCTGCAGCTTCGCCCACAGTTCCCAAGCATACCGCGTTGATGTTGTATGGAATAGTTCAATCACTGTATTCCTCATTTTCTGTTTCGAGTTTGGCTTGACAGGTGCAGGATGCCTGTCTGTCTTTACGTTGCTTGAGCTTGCATGGGGACATCTATGGGTCGAAAAGGCCCAGGGGGGGTTTCACAGACATATCAGTGCTCAGAGGAGAGATCAGGTCAGTGACCCAACCTGGGGGCTTAGGGGACTGTTTTTACACTTGGTCCCTTTCAGCCCTCAAAACGAACTCTCACATATGTGAACGCTCCAAACAAACTCACACCCATTTGAACTGAGACAAAGTCAGACCAGGGCCACGTTTCCCAAAAGCTCCCATTAGCAACTAAAGGCTCATCCAGTTGCAGGGTTCTAACTATGTATGTTACTATCGTAGTTAGCAACTATGGTTTTGGGTGGTCTCAGTTCGGGTCGCTTCGAGTTCGGGTTGCGGTTCACTTAACTTGTGCTTCGCGATCACAGAGTACTCTAGGTCGGCGTTTTATTTTAGCCCTCTAGGCTTGCTGTAGACAGATTACATGCTATGTGCTGGGACACTTGAAAAACAACAAGATGGAACCATGAGAACCTGGTAATGGCAATGTGAACAGAAGGACTGAGGAGCTGAAGTGGACCAGAAAAAGAAGGGAATCCTCTTTCAAATGAACGCAGTGTGAACGCAAGAAGAAGGGGACTTCATACCTGTTTCCAGCAAAAAAAAATCTAGGAAACGGCAACCAAGGTGGTTTACTATGGAAATTAAGAATAATGTCAGGAGGAAAAGGGCTTTCTTCCAGAAATGGAAAATAACTAATGATGTCAGAATAAAGCAGGAGTATTTAAATCTACAGATTGAGTTAAAAGATGATATTAGACTAGCTAAAAGGAATGTCGAAAGGAAGATTGCGTTGGAGGCTAAGGATGACGTTAAAAGTTTCTTCCAATATTTTAACTCCAAAAGAGCTCTAAAAGCTGAAATCACTAATCTGCAGGATGGTAAGGGTCTTATAATTGATAATGACATTGATATAGTAAACGAGTTCAATGATTGTTTTGCACGGGTATTCACTGTTGAGAACTCAAATAACTTACCAATTCTTACTACTAATCTGGCATCGTCTATGACTAATATATGTATGACTGAAGCTGATGTGTTCCAAAGCCTAGCTAAGCTTAAAATAAATAAATCACAGGGCTCTGATGGCATCTTACCTATAGTGTTAAAAGAGATGAGGACCAGTCAGGATGGCCTAGCGGACTGAGGCGCTGCCTTACAACAGCATTCTCCCCTATCAGCGTGGGTTCGAATGCCGTTCCCCTGTACCTTCCTTTTCAGAAATATCTGAACTAGCACTTCGGACCCTACCCTCTTTTCCCCAAAAAAAAAAAAAAAAATCCCCTTTTCGAACTGAGTATTAGACTGTTGGTATTCAAAGCCTGGGTTTTATTGAGCTAGTATCGGGAAAAGTTCATTGTAGAGTCTTTAAACACTTATGTAAGTCGCTCTGGCTAAGGGCGTCTGCCAAATGGTGTAAATGTAAATGTAAATATTATTTGCCGACCTCTAACATTACTGTTTCAGAAATCCTTATCTGCTGGTGTGGTACCTTCTGATTGGAAACATGCTAATATAATGTCCATACTCAAAAAAGGGGATAGAAGTAATCTGTCAAATTATAGGCCAGTCAGTCTAACTTTCATAACTGGAAAAGTAATGGAAGCCATAATCCAAGCAAAAATGGTAGATTACCTGGATTCTAGTAACGTTCTGAGGGATAGCCAACATGGATTTAGGAGGGGTAGATCTTGTTTAACTAATCTACTGGAGTTCTTTGAGAACGCTACAAGAGAAATTGATCACAAAAAGGCCTACGATGTGATCTACTTAGATTTCCAGAAGGCCTTTGATGTTCTCCCCCACAAACGACTCCTGCTTAACAGACAGGAAGCCGTGGCTAGTTATTAGAGCACAATGTCTCAGTGGGTCTGCGTTCATAGTGGAGTACCACAGGGTTCAATTTTAAGACCACTATTGTTCCTAATTTACATAAATGATATAGACACTGATTTATGTAGTAAATTGCTTAAATTTGCAGATAACACTAAGGACATCTTAAAAAGGACATTGCTGCCTTAGAAAAGGTACAACGTAGGGATGCAAGAATGATTCCTGGTCATAGAGGAATCTCATATGAGGAGAGGTTAGCTGAGCTAAATCTGTTCAGCCTTGAGCAAAGGAGACTGAGGGGGGACATGATACAGGTCTATAAGATTCTAACAGGACTGGATGCTGTTCAACCAAATAGTTACTTCAGCATTAGTTCAAATACAAGAACTCATGGCCATAGGTGGAAATTAGTGGGAGAACATTTTCAGCTGGATTTGAGGAAGCACTTTACACAGCGAGGAGGAACCTTCTTGAGGGATTAATAAAGTTCTATCTATCTATCTATCTATCTATCTTTCCATCTATCTATCTATGTATCTAGTTAGAGTATGGAATAGTTTTCCTGTTAGTGTAGTGCAAGCTAAAACCTTGGGTTCCTTTAAATCAGAGCTAGATAAGATTTTGAATAAGATAAGAACTCTGAGCTACTAGTTAAGTTCTCCCCAAACAAGCCCAATGGGCCGAATGGCCTCCTCTTGTTTGTATATTTCTTATGTTCTTATGTTCTTATGTAGAACTGAATCACTTTTCTGTTAGTCTGCTTTTGGTCAGAATAAGTTGATGACTTTGAAACTTATAACGTTTTCCCTTCTGTTCGGTTTGCTTTCACAGAGAAAAATCCCAGCGAAGCATTAAAGCACCATTACAGACCAAGGAGAAGTTTTATTCTGCTTATTTGTTAGATGTGTCTGTGGGGGGATCAAGTGA
>JAODKN010000041.1:10090043-10100514 GCA_026774425.1 Petrocephalus zakoni
TTGCTTTTGAGGAATGGATTATCGATTTTGAGCAAGTGACCTGCTTTTGCAGGTTATCCACTAGGTTTTGCAGTTTGTACCAATTGTTGTGAGAAATACACTAACTGCTGTGCAAATGTTAATAGTGATGTGGGAAAAGCACCAAAACGATTGAGAAAAACTGTAAAGTAGCCGCTGCTGAAGCCTCTCAGGTCTGCTGTTGCCCCTTCTGCCACAGGTTCTTGCTTAAATTAGTTTTGCTAATGAGGGCTTTTGAAGTCCTGCTCAAAGAAGAATCTTATGAGCTGGATTGAGACTTCTGTATGGTTTCATTTGGACAGTCAGATGTTTTGTTTCCCAGCAGTCTCTCCACATTCATGCCCCAATTCATGGCGGAGGTGGATGGTTCTGATTCAAAAAGTAAAAATCCAGAAGTAAACTCATGGCCAAGATTTTGTTTCAACCAACCAGTTGAGGACTCTTGTGACTGTGACTCTTTATACTGAACTAGTTGGTTGAAACAAAACCTTGGTCATGAGTTTACTTTCTGGACCTGACCTATCCACCTTTAGACACGTGGTCATGTCTTGTGTGGCTCATGTGATGTTGCTCACGTTCCACAGTCTTTGCGGCACCCATCAGTTGACTTAGAAGTAGGACGCCATGGCCCTGTCCTCCCTGGCGCCTTAATCACTGCTCCCTGGAGTAAAAGTCTGAGACAGGTACGTGATGGTCCTGGGCCATAAGATATTGAAATGAAGTTAACCTTCAGAGAGAAGGTCAGAGAAAAGCCAGGGAATGAAGAGCTGCATCTTTAACCTTCACTGTGTTTTTTTAAACAAATTGTGTTTCCAATTATTGTGCGCTGTCCGTTGACATTTATTTAAATGCATGCCAGTTTTTGCTATTCTCCTGTAATTAATATTGTATTTTGCCATATAAATTAAATTTTAGGATCCAAATGGAGAGTCTCGATTATATTTGACATTTGTTAAAGTGTTTTGGATCCCTCAAAGTTCTCTTGCGAAAATACATTGTACCCGAGAACCTGATCTTAAACTGTCAAATGTGGATGTTCAGTTACCCACAATCTCAAGCGGTCTTCCATTTTGTTTGTTATTGGTAGTGCTACACCAATGTAGAAATTTTGGCCAGTACTAGTAACCAATATCTTTTCAGTTAATTTTACCAATAACGATAACTAATACCGATTACCGGTTAACTGATGAACTGGTGACATTACTTCTCAATATTTCAGATTGATGCCAATATTTTTTCTTGATTTTTAACACGTATCAGGCAAAACCAATGTGTTGAGGAATACCTGGTACATCCCTATTGGTGAATGACCTGGTTTTCCATGCCCGGGGAGCACTATGAGAGAGTGCCCTGGTGGGCCATGGCTAAAACACATCTGATAATTGACTTTGTGTGAGCATGCCCAGTAAGCATGACCGAGGAACCTCCCGGGGGCTCAGGACCATGCTCAGCCCTTTGCCAGCCAGCACACTCGGATCCAAGCTCCCAAGCTTCTGATGTGCATTTGGCCGATCCTGATCAGTGACCGCAAGCTTCTCATAACCAAAGAAGGAGGCAGCTGTTCCATGCGTTGTCTCTGTTCTATGTGGGTGAGCCCAACTGAGACATTTCAGCCTGTGATTTCTCTTTGTCCTCTTTTTTTATCACCATCCTGCCACTTCTTTCTGGCTCGTCTCTCTTCCTTCCTGTCCTTCTCATCTTGCACTTACTCCTTATCACAGCTCTCTCATTCTCCCCCCCTCTCCTCCTGCCCCTCACATTCTGCCTCTATATCTTCTCCTGCACCACAAATTTTGCCCCCGTTCCTCATCCTGCACTTCTTCTCCTTCCACTCTCCTCTCCCTTTCATGCTACTGGACACATGCTCATGGGAGATACAATACAGGATTATACCCCAGCCTAATGTCACTCATCTATGGGGCTGATCCCCTGATCCCCTGTCAAGGGATTAACTTAATGGCCTGGCTCCGCAGCCACCGATGGACTGTTTGAGTGTCACCCCATAACCAGCTTAGCGAGGGGCAACTGGATCGGGGCTTGCGTGGAAAACAAATAGTATTTCAGTGGTCCTGCTGATACAGTGGGCTTCTATAAGTTGATAAGTGAGGAAATAGCAGCAATGCTCGCAGCTGCCACTGGTTACCAGACAGTAGAAACATATGTGTGAAAGAAGGAGAAACACAGAAAGACAAGACTAGGAACATGATCATGTTTTTATTGGATAAGGAAGATGTTACTTACTGTACCTACAAATTTGACTAAAAGACTTTGGAAGCAAATCTCATTCGTAACCTGGTTAACTTAGTTTGCAAACAGCTAAAGTTAATATATTTTTTAAATATGGTTCAGTATTCAACTTTGGTTTATTTTGTTTTGCAGTAACAATATGTCATGTCATGTCTACCTTGTCTGTCTGATCCTCCTGTTGCCTTGCCACGCGTGGTGCTCATTTAGACAACCCTCTTGTTCCTGCCTCTGTCACGATCGCAGGCGTGCCGGGTGCGGAGCAGGAACACAGGAGCAGAACTCGGTATTTCCAGGAGTAAACACGGACGTTTATTCGTCAAGACTGGGAAAAGTACACCACGACTAAAGACGTTAATGACCGGACTGGGGAAACGGACATGAACGCGGACTAAATACACCAGATCACTAATACACGATGAGACACAGCCAGTAAAACACTAGGATTCACACGATGGGTAATGAGGGGGCGCGGAACAGAGGAGGATCGAACGGGCAGGGCGTGACAGCCCCGTGTTAGTCACCCCCACCTGCCACTTGTTTGTTCCATTGTTAGTCCTATATTTAAATGCCTCCTAGTCCAGCATTCTGTCCTTGATGTTGCTACTTGGTGTTCTAATTCCCTGCCTTCCTTGTCTGCCCTGTTTTGGATCCATCATGTTCTTGGTTGTTTTGAGTTTTGTTGTAATCTTTTAATAAAACCCATTTTTATTAGGACCCTTACCTGCTCCCTCTTCCTGCAGATGGTGGCGTTGTTCCCTTCACTGCCTTGTCGGCATCAAGAGCCACCTGGAAGTCAGATCGCTCTGTGTCTGGATGTGGCAAAACCCTTGCTAACTTTATAAGTCCAGGGAAAACTAATAACTGTGCTCGGTCTTGACTGCCTTCCGGGCGTCTCAAGTTGCCGTCTCCAGTGGATTCTACAATTCCTGATCCCCACCTGCCTCCCGATCATGATGCTTCATCTCCTCCCTGCCTGATGTACGATTACCTCCAGTCTGCCTGGTCTGTGGTTTACCGCTCCTGTCCCGGCTTCCAGCTCCGCTGAGCCTCCAGTTTCCTGCTCTGACTGATCTTGCTTCTTTTGTCTGTATTACTACTGTGTCCAGTCATAAGTACCGCTGCCCTAGCAAGACTACACGCTCGTCTTTGCCCACCTAATCCTTCTTCTGCTGCAACTACTTAGTAACTATTAGTAGCCCGAGGCTAAACAGTCGCTCCAGGCAGAGAATCAGGACTTTCACTGATCTTTTAAAAGAAGCTTCCATTGAACAGGTTGCTCTAACACACAAATGTATTACTCTGCTGTAGTCAGTTTGTTGAGTGGCGCAGTGGTTAGCACTGCTGTCTCACACCTCTGGTATTGGGACTGAGTCTCTGCCATGGCTCCATGTGTGTTGAGTTTGCATGCATCTCCCCATGTTGTTGTGGGGTTTCCTCTGGGTGTTCCGGTATTTCCCCCCACTGTCTAAAAACATGCTGAGCAGACTTGTGGGTAACTGTAGGTCTGAGTGGTGTATACACCCTGTAATTGGTCGATGCCCCATCAGAGGTTATGCCCATCCTTGTGTCCATAGCTTCCGGGATTTGCACTGGACTCCCACAACCCTAAATAAAATAAGCAGTTACAGAAAATGGATGGATAATTAGTTATTTTTAGCTGTAAGTTAATTCCTTCTAGCTATCACTGACATGAGTCATCTACATATTGATTTGTCTGTTAAAAGAAAAACTTTGCATTGAGAGGTTTATTTTCCTGCATAATAATGTTATTTTCTTATAATAAAATACCCAAAGTTCTTCGTCTGGATGCATTGCGAGTACCATCAAACGCATCTCATACTCACAGTGTAAATACTGCCGCTACTGCTGCGGACACCTGCCCCTGTGAATTCCTTCAATTCCCCTAGCAAAATGCCAAGGCGAACAGCAGATATTTATGTGCGCGTGCGCCTCATACTGACATCTCAGCAGATGTGTGCCTCTCCACACCTTGTGAGTAATCTGCTCTTTTGTGTGTGTCTGGCACCTTGCGGCCTCGAGCCTTTGTGCTGAGCAGGACTTTATTCTCCAGTAAATGACAGAGTTCCCTGCCCCACTGCTGGGCTTTAAGAAACAATGGTAAGATGCTGCGAGAGGCTGAGTGAGCCCAGGCTGGGAGGAGAGCCCTGGGGGTGTGGGGGGGTGGATCACTGACCATCTTGTGTTACATCCTTCCACTCCATTCTGCAGCACCAAACCTCCAGCTTTTTCTTTTTTTAAGCTGGGATACAGAAAGCACCGGGCTGCGGCTTCCCTTGGTTAATTATTAATTAGCAGTTAGCAGTTAGCTAACTCTGTCCCAGCAGGCATCAGCTTCCACCACACCCGTCCGCGCTGGAGAAATGGGGGCTGGGGGGGGGGGCTGCTCTCCACATTAATAAGTCCCTCTGAGAGGCTCCATCACTCCTCGCAGAGTCTGCCCAGGGTCCGGACCCAGTGTGAAGCCACTGCCTCGGGGGAGAGAAGCTTCAGTGAGCCAGCCGCACTGTGGACAAAGAGAGTGAGAGAG
The DNA here is from genome assembly GCA_026774425.1 of Petrocephalus zakoni. Lineage (NCBI taxonomy): Eukaryota > Metazoa > Chordata > Actinopteri > Osteoglossiformes > Mormyridae > Petrocephalus > Petrocephalus zakoni. The sequence goes on from JAODKN010000041.1 coordinate 10,094,857, forward strand.
AGAGAGAGAGAGTGAGAGGGAGAGTGAGAGAGAGAGTGGGAGAGAGAGTGAGAGACCTCCTCGGTGCCCATAATGCTCAAAATGAACACATAAAGGAAACAATCAGACAGCAAGGACCCAGGCAGGTCTGAGAGCTGAATGCATTCTTCATGATTACATCCTTTGCTCCTTGATCGCACAGCCGTTTAGACTGTGTCCATTATCAGCTTCCCTCCCACCCAGTTTTTAATTCACTCAGCAGACCCAAACACCACAAGAAACTGAAGATGAAAAATTGCCATAGATTTCATGCACCAAGCGCAGACACCTCTGAGACGACAGTACAGTGCTCACAGGGGCCTGCTGTGCCGCCTCCTGCCTCCTCAGACCATCTTCTTCCTCCTCTACATTTCCACCTCCCACTGGTGCTGTATCTCATCTGTATTATTCCTTGGTCTCCCCCTACAGTGATATCCTATCCTCATGAATATACCCCAGCTGTTATGATGTCTTAGTTTCTTCCACTTCTGATCTGATCACAACGAAATAGCAGAAAAAAATGCATTGATAGACTGACGACCACTGAGGACTCAACCGCATCCATCTATTAATGGACATGTTTCCTTCGCAATAATGTAGGTTTCCCTTGTCAGCAGCATGACTGAAGATGGAATGTGTGACTCTTGCTCAAATTTTTCCTCTCAGTCCTTCTGACACAATGTCTGGTCTGAAACAGAGCTGAAGCTTCCCAGGCACTGAGTGAAACTCCCCGGAGCTGTCCGGTGCTGATTACAAATCGCCACCCTAAATCAAATCTGTAAAGTAAAAAAATAGTCTAACTATTCATTTTTGATATCTAGGAAAACTCATCTCAAAGAAGAACAAGATTTTCCTTAGGTGTCATTTTCCCTCTGTTTGGTGGCTTTTATTGAAGCCATCATCTTGCTTGAGGCCACAGTATCAGGCCTTTTGCCAGCTTGATATTTACCACATATATGAATGAGTCCTGCTCCAGGTCAGACGTCCAATGGCGTCGTTCCTTTCTGCTGTATGAGGTCAGATGTCCAATGGCGTCATTCCTTTCTGCTGTATGAGGTCAGACGTCCAATGGCGTCGTTCCTTTCTGCTATATGAGACTCTGCCACAGCAGCAAGCTTTCCCTTGGCCTAATTAGCTACTTTTCGGCTTAACTAATGTGACATGTTTATTGCCTGAGCTGACATCTTCTTAGTGCTGCTGATGTTTAGTCAATATCAATTCATTAATCTGAGCCAAAACGAGACTTAAACACAGACATCCAGGCCAAAAAAAATGGACTGGGGCTGGGTATTGGAGGAGCCAATGCTGCATTACATATTTGCCTCAGGTGGGTAATTAGGAGATGTTCCTTCCCAGGTTTGCTGTCCAGCCTCTCCGAGAGCCAGTGCGGCTTTTGGCGCAGTCTGTCTGCTTGTTTGTTTGCATGTTCTAGTTCATCAGTGTGAATAAAAATGCCAGAGTTCAGTGAAACGGAATATACAATCAATCCTCAGAATTCATTTACATCGCTCTGGGGAGCCTCAGTTTAATTTGACACTGAGACTAGGGACAATGTTTTTATCCCTCACAATAAGTGATTACCGCTCAGGATAAATTCCAGGGTCTGACACGACCGTGTGTTTATTCATTTGCCCCTACAGACAGCATGAACAGAGATTTATAGTCTGATTTGTGGCACTGGAGAGGAAACCGTGCTGCAATACACCCATCTTCATGCAACGTTGTCAAACTTTCACTGTTGCACAATAAAGACTGAAATTCTGTGCATCTACTAGAAATTTACACCCTATTTACACCCTATCACCTTTCAGTCAGGGACACTGAGAGCAGGGACACTAAAAGCAGCAGCTTTTCTCCAAAGTGACACACAAGCGAGGATCAGAAAACAGGGTCAGACGATGTCCCTTGAGCAGTTGGGGTTAAGGGCATTGCTCAAGGGCCCACTGGTGACATCACTTTACCAGCAACAGGATTTGAACTAACGACATTCTGATCACGGGCATAGAATCTTAAACCACAGAGCCAAACACCACCAGGGATGCTCTTCCCTTGCTTCTGACACTGACAGACCCTGGCTGTCTTGTGAAGATCAGCCCCAATAAGTCGATAAATGAGGTCAATGTTGCCATCTTCCCATGATGCACTGGTGTCTGCCATTCATCGTGGGTCATAGGGAAACGGCCCCCAAACCAGGTTACGGATAACTACAAAGACCCCGTGTGACAGATAAGCTAGCGTCTGGTGATGCAATTAAACTAAAACCTGATCCTCACAAATATGAGTATAAATATGTCTGCCTCCACGCGGCATGTGCTAATGCTGTTAGCCTGAAATGGCTGTCATTTTTCAAGGTTTATTAGTCAAAGGGCAAAGTAATGCCACTTATTGATTTGATGAGTATTCCCAACCAAAAAAAAGAGAGATTTGCCTGCAAGGCTTGGCCAGCCCCAGTCTGGCTGCTGCTATGAGTCCATATAAATAGACCTTACCAGATGACAAACAGTCATTTGTGCATCTATAAAAGCATCAATCAGTTTAATCTTTAACTAAAGCATATTATGATTTTTTTTATCATTGTCAAATTTTACTGAAACATTCTCCCCAAAAATATACATGAATTGCCATTAATAGAATCCATCCATAATTAACAATTTCATGCTACCTTTAACATCTGGGTCAGACTTCACAGATTTCAGTTATTAATAGTGTTATTAAATAAGGATATTTTAATCGGAGAGCAATGGTCTTTTTTTACAATGACCTTTAGGATCAGAAGTGTTGTTTCTTTTTTCTTTTTTAGGCTGTTAAATAAGCAAGCAAGTCCTGAATAAAATATGATGTTCCAACCATAGCCACCCAGAAGCAGGACATGTGTGTAAGCAGTCACTTTCCTATTAGAAATTTGGACATTTACTGTATTATCATGAAGAATGGTAAAACCCCAAGAAAATTATAATAAAAAGACCGTTGACAAGTTCTTTCATTTTTGTTTTTGCAGTATAAATCCTATATAGTCCTCTGTGATATTTCTATTTGAAAGGACTGAAATTCCAAATTGTATTATTTGAATGTAACATTGTTTCATCCATCCATCTTCTTCCCTGGTCAGGGTCAGAGATGTGGGGGGTGGAGCCTACCGCACTTTTCACACGCACATTTTGCCAATTCTTTCGACTTGTATGCATATTTATTTGAAATTGCTTGAATTATCAGTAATGTTGGAAAATATCATTTGCGTTTGAATTTTATTTTTTTTATTTAATCTATAAAGTTTTTAATGCTATACAGAATGCAAGTACAGGCAATTCAGTCTCTTCCAGTAAAACATTCCGTGGCTTCAGATTTTCTGTTATCATCAGTACCTCACTAAACATGAAGGGCCGTGCCCCCAGTTCCTAAAAAGACGCTGCAAGTGTACCATCTCTTTAAGAGCTGCCGCCTCCCCGTGTCATTCGGGGTAGCAGGAGGTTCTGCGAGCCATTCCTGTGTCTGTCACCCAGGGCACCAAACACAGAGCGACGGCAGGCCACAAACACCCCTGATCCACACCCAGCGTGTGAAGGTCCTTGCCAACCTGCAGCCCATGGCCAAAGTCCCATGATTAATATTGATCCCTGACAGCTTCGCAGCTCCCAGCAGGCACCGCAGTCGATCAACCGATATGGAGCAGGACGCAATCTTGCTGAAATGGGACTCTGTCCTCAAAATGATTAGAGATTACACAAGGGGAGGATAGCTTATTACAGGTTTAAGTGGTCATGTTACTCGCAGAAACCCCATGCCCCTACTTGACCACCAGTGGCGAATGATGATAAACAAGCCCTACTGCCTTCCTTATACCTAGAACTGTGATAGTTCCTGAGTCGATGCAGCGCTACACTGATTTACCTAGAGAAAAACAGAGCTGGTGTCTGTCCAAGGGCTTGCTGCTGGGAATGGGACTGCCAGAAGGTGTCACTCTGGAACTGTTGCAATACCCTTCTCAAGGGTACAGCAGCAGGGCATCATCTGGGTCTCATGCATGCTTTTTGTCTTTGGACCACTTTCTTAATGCTCACATTGTCTGCCGGGTCACAGGGCATTTTGATTATATGAGAGGCTTCTGTTCCTTGTGCCTGTTTTTCCAGAAATTTCTCTCCCATTGAATGCAGATTTCTGAGAGCAGTCCCCACTTCCTGATGGTGAAGACTGCTGACTGGGCTTCACGGGGTTTCGGACTTACTTACAAATCAGTGCTTTTCTGGGCCTGCTTTTGCTGGATGGGGGTTCGCCATGGGGACAGTCTGATATAGATTTACCTCGAAGACCAGCAGTGAAACCTTAAGTAGCACTGTGTACTCCTGAAGTCCTTGACCACAGCTGATTACAGCAGACCATTGCAGCCTTTTCTGGACAGATCGGTGGTTTTCGTTTTCTCCTCTGTGTAAAAAATCACTCTCTTCCTTCCAACATCCCTTACTCTCCTCAGAGCTAAGTGCTTTTCTCATACAGAAGCTGTAATTTTAGCATATGTCCATAGAAGACCACTTTATTGGTTAAAAATGTTAGCAGGTATTTCAACAGTTATTACTTAACATTGTTATAATTACTGTAATATTATATTATAATAATTACTCTACATGGGGTGGCACTGTTTCCTCACACCTCTGGGACCAGTGTTAGAGTCTCAGCCATGGCTCCGTGTGCATGGAGTTTGTATTTTCTCCCCCTCTTGTCGTGGGCTTTCCTCTGGGTGCTCTGATTTCCCCCTACAGTCCAAAAACATGCTGAGGCTTATTGGAGTCTCCAAATTGCCCATAGGGGTGAACGATGTGTGAGTGTGCATTGTGATGGGTTGGTGCCCTATCCTGAATTGCAGGAGCCTTGTGCTCGTGATCTCTGGGATCGGCTCTGGACCCCCCATGACCCCGAGAGATTTCAGAAAATGGATGAACTATTCCACATCACATCTGGTGGTGACCATATTGATGCCTTTTCTCAAGAATGATCTGTCCTTTCTGGGTTTTCAGGCTTCCCAAAGACAAGGCCACATTGTGCTTTTAATGTTGCCTGCCTTTGTTTCAGCACTAGATAGTACTAGTAATAATAATGTCATCTATTACTGATAATATAACCCGTTGATCATTTTGACAACCAGCTAGTACAATTATAGCGCTATAGTCTCTAGAGTTAGGTTGAGTTAAGGTCCACCAACATAGGAAAGGACAGGTGGATAAACAGGCCCTAGCTCTAACTCTAACTGGCGTCTCTAAGTGACCCATATGCTATGAGCCCCATCCATAGGACATCTGCCTCATACCCCCTGCTTCCTGTGATAGGCTCCAGGCTCACAGAACCCAAGTACTGCATAAACAGTTAGGAAAACTTGAATGGATTCTTCATGTGTGCACTGAGAGCCAGCAGTTTTGTTAAATATTTATACTCCATTTTCAGATAACTGCTACCCTGAATCATGCAGCCTGCAATGACTGAAGCAAGGGTAGGATGGTTAACACCCTTCGGAGGATACCCTTCAGCGCTGGACGCAACAAACTTACTGAGGCTTGTTGACTTCTGACCTTTCCTTCTGCAGTGAAACAAGTCTTAGATAGGCACATTTTGCAAGTGTTTTCAATGGATTTTAATTGCATGTTTCCGTGT
>JAODKN010000041.1:10102824-10140834 GCA_026774425.1 Petrocephalus zakoni
AACCACTGGTTACCCTTGCATCCCAATCAGAAATAAAAGTGTGTGCAGGCAGCGTGGCTTTAGCCTGTCCAGTCCATGTCTATGACGATGCAGCGTGGCTAAGTGATCATTCCCAAGTGAAGCCGAAAGAATGCGTGCCATTATTGCTGCATTTCCTCCTTCCTCCGCCACTTCGCTAGGGAGTATTGCGCTCTGTCTTTTGCCAGGTGCATGGATCAGCATGGCGTGTCTTAAACCGACAGATGTCCATCCAGCAATTGTAGGATCCTTAATCCTGGCTGAAGGGGCTTTTTTATGAGTCAAAACACACACAAAAAAACAGTAAAACGGAAGCCTTCCCCTCGGGGGAGTGACAGCTTGCCAGTTTATCTCCAAACAGAAGGTGATTGGCTAAAGGGCATTTTCATTTATGACAAGACAGGAGAAGCCTCCTGTCTGATTCTAGGGGAAACCTAGTCAATTAAGGCCTATATATGACAAATGTAATGCTGCTTCTAGACAGCCATGGCAATCACTGGGAAAGACATTATGTAACAACATATTAAATTGAACTGAAATAACTGGAGTGATGCCTCTTTTTGTTCATGCCAAAAAAAATCACTTCAACAGAAACCTATTTATTTAACCATACGTGTGGCAAAATAAAAGCCCCACATCAGAGAACATCAATGATATTTTATGTTTGTTTAAGGGCTTTATAAAAATAATGCAGCGGTGACATAAAAAGTGTAAAATACATCTACATTGGTGTTTCAAAAATGTGGGCTGTCGGGCAGGGAGCTGGGAGGCAGCAGAAATATGGACTGTCTGTGGGTCTCCGAGGACCAGTTTAGCAAACTGTGATTTACATCACAGGGATGGATATAATCTTCCTGATGTGGTACGAGGAGCAGAGGTCACAGAACTCAGCAGTTAGATTGAGAGGTCACAGGCCACAAATCAGACTCTCCAGTCTTAGAGTCACCTCTGTGCCGGGTCTGCCTTCTATCAACACATCAAGTCAGTAGGACAATCACCAATATGAGGAGTGATGTCACCCGCACCACTGGAAGACAATATGCTCAAAAAAGAAATGCCTCATTTATAGGTATTATATTTCATATCCAAGGTGCGTCTTTCTCTCTTCACAAAATGATCAAAGTTCTTAGCTTGTACAGTCCTAGCAGCATCAGGGAAAATTTGACACCTAAGAATGATAAGTTGAAATCAGTTGGATTTTAACTGGAGTCAAATTGCATCAAAACTATTTAACATTTAATCGATGCAGGTGTTTTGATCTTTCTTTAACCAGGCTTCCTCAAACAAAAATGTACCCGATAAAGGAGGTCCCACCACATCTAAGAATTAAGGACCAGAGCGTCTGATATTAGTCTTTCCAGAGTCATGCTGTGAATGAACCACTAAAACAGTGAACTATGTTCTACTGGAATAAATGCTCTATTCTTGAGTACACAATATGGTTATTCAGCTGACAACTGAATCTTATGAAAAGCTCAGTTTTTTTAATAAGAAAGTGCAGTCACACACCAAATACTATGAACTGTCCTTGAACTGTCTATGATCTACAGGAAAAAAATGTTTACATCTACTTCACTGCCACTATAATCATGGACATTACTTCTATGTGCTAATTTCCCAGTGCTGTCTAATGTGTTTGTTCATTGTTTGTCTAAAGTGGAATGTTTATTAGGCAGAAAACATAGTTAGTAGTGTTCCCTATGGCTCCCCTCCCCTTAAATCATTGAAAAGTGTACTTTTTTACTACATAAATTGTGTTTAGCAAGATAATGTCTGTCCTGTCATAAATGTTGCACTGTGCTCCCAGGAGGAATGTTATTTTATTTCAGTGTATTGTACATGACTGAAATGACAATAAAGCTTTGCTTGTCTTATTTTGCGCAATCAGCAATTCAAGTTTCCATGGTCAGCTTTTAGACTGACTGCTCTTGACGTCTCCTCTTTTGGCCTCGACTGGGAACGACAGCCACAAACTGCTGTGGAAATGCCATCCTTCGGTACCTCTATCACGCTCTGCCACCTCTCACAGGCCCCACCGAAGCGGGGAGGGACATGCCACTCAGCCGTCACGCTCACGGCAGGGCCATTTGGCCCGCTTGACGGAAAGGACCCAGAAACCAGCCAGCTGTGCTTTTCACAGAAATTGCCCAAATTAGCTCTTAAAAGTTGCCAGCCTTCTGAAAGTGTATCACAAACCGCGGCTTGGTGTCTTGAGAGACACGGGGTCTTTGTGTGAAACTGGCTACTCTGCTTCTGCAGAGGACATTTGCCAGGCAGGTTCTATGTAGCTTTGTGCTGCCAAGAAACAAGGAGAGCAGCTATGATCTATTTCCAGCAGTAAGCTACATCTTATTTTTCATGAAATGGGCCAGACTATAAGCACAGAGCAAGAACTCCAGATTAGTGTGGAGATGTGCAAAGACATACATGACCATTTCCTCAAGAAAGGAACAATGTCTACAGACATGACACCAAGCAAATCGCTCATAGTTTATATATTTTAAACAAAACGTCTAATATAAAAATCCAGTTTAGAGTATATCACTCATCACCTTGGTTCACGTGGAGTTTCTGTCACACTAAAATAATTATGCCTCCCACTGGTTTGAGAACTGAGGAGCCCAAATCATCTCTATGTCTTGAGAAGCAGTCGATTTTCTATTATCGAAATGCCATAACAATCCTGATGTCAGCAGTTCTAGAGGATGGTGGTGTGGGAGCAATTATACTAGTCTACATGAGCAAGCTTGGTCAACAGCCATGGTCTAAACATTGAATACCTTAGTGATTTTTTTTCTGATGTAGATTATCCTAGTTTGCTGGTAATTTGCAGTAGTGTTTATATGGGATTTTGTAACACAGGGGTGGGAAATCGCCTCCGTCTCCGTCTTCCTTGATTTTGGTTTTCAGCTAAGTGAAATTCAACCTGAGTACAGCCTGAAGATCATTGAGAATTCGTCTGCTCTTAGAGTACAATGAGATTTTTACTGGTGAGGCGATCTTACGAGAAAACTAGGGGCTTGGTCATCTCTCTATAGCAGATAGAGAAACCTGTACATGTAACCCATCTCTCAGTGATTGACTCTAATATGTCTATTTGTTCCAACTGTAATTGGACACCACTCATTAGAGGTGGTTCCGATGACCTTTTTCTGAAGCTGCTCCCATCATTACAGACCCCCTGTGTCCAGAGGTGGATCTTCACTCAGTCACTTCAGAGAAGACTGTTGTCATTTACAAGTCAAGTCTGAGTGGCTGGTCAGCATTATACAGCTTTATGAATAAAGCATAAGGCCTTTAGGGTATCAGAAGCAGCTACACAAGACCCTGGAGAGCCCAGACATTGAACTTCTTAGCCGTTTAGTAGCTGTTAGGCCCTGGATTTTATGTAATGGATAAAAGGCATATGTATGCAATACATTTATGAATGAGATGAACAGATAAGAAGGCCTACAAGCAACTGGAGTAGGTAAGTAGGTGACCATGCAAGCAGATACCATGTTAAACAAATGGGCGGATAAATAGGAAGCAAAAGAGCTATATGTACACTGATAGGTAGGTAGAGGAAGACATATGGAAAGACATAAACAAAAATGATCTGGTAGATGTAAATCAGTTTACCATATACAGGTCAGAAGCAGCTTTGCAAGGTTGCCATGTAGTAATGTTAGTAAACGTCAGTATAACAGTTTTATTCTGGTCTAGCAGAGTAAAGTCTCTGTAAGGGCCCTTCTCGGATACAAGAGGGTAGGATCAGTAATGCAATCATAGCCGGAGTTGATGAGTACTCATAGAGTAGCTCAGCACTGACACGTAGCATTGTAGGAGTGATGGATCTCCATGTGGCCCCGGAGGAGCTGACCTAACCTCTGACCCCATAATGACTGAACACTCCACTTACCGCCGTTGGCGCGTGGCAGCACCACAAACCCATGCTCGCCTATTGTTGCCCCAAAATGCATGTCTATTGCTGTCCCAGCAGTCAAGTGACCTTACTAGTGCTCGCATGCTGCTCTGTACAAAGGATCTGCTTATTTAGGGGATGCACAAATCTGTTCTTGTGAAATCATGTTTATAAAGCAAAGTATTGAAACGAACTAGGTAGATGTGGAGGTAGAAAAATGGAGTGGTCTGTAGCTTAGTAGGTATGCAAGTGAATAGATAGTTAACTGGGCAGTCAAGGTGCCCAGGCAAGTATATAATTAAACAGATTCAAGGGTAGTTAAGTGGATAAAGAAGTTAAGAGATAGGGTCTTACATGGGCCTGCACTTTCACCATAGCCACATGGTCATGCAGTCACAAAGGAGGTTATTTATTTTGGGGAAAAAAACATTTACCCTGTGCAAGATGGCAGGACCGTATTTATACGTATACAACAATTAAAACGATATGATAATCTGCATACCCTGCTAAATGTCTAGTCTGTGCCGAACCTCCAGATAATAAGCAAAATGCAAAATGTAGAGTGAAATGAATTTTTCATGTCTGTAAAATGCCACCACAGAATATGTACCCTAACAGAACGAGGAAAAGGAGGAGAAAAAAAAGAACAAATATTAAAAAAATGGTTTTAACCTGCAGCTCAAAGAAAACCTTTGAAGCGCCACATGGCTTCTAAAGAAGAGAAACGCTTCATTGCTTTGTAGGATCAGAAAAGCTGCTGAATCCGGCTCCCCCCTTTGTGGGTCAATAGCCACGTACGACCCTCCCGCTGACTTACACGGAGAACTTGCCTTTAAATAAACTGAAATTCTACTATATGAATTTGATCCTGGGGTATCTTTATTAGTGCAGACTCTAAAAAAGTGCTACCTTGGCTGACACACCTCCAGAAGAAGGAGGCTAAGTGAGACGGGGAGAGCGAAAGTGAGCGAGAGAAATAGCATCGCTGTAGCACTGGTGATAAATGACCTCATTGTTTTTTTCTCCTCCGTTTTAGTATTTTCATTTTTGCCCTCCTCATTTTCCATCTCTCTTCCCTCTCTTTTTTTGGGTGGGAGAGGTTTTGACCATTTCTCAGCTGGCCTCTAGAGACCCTTTTGTTCTGAATAGGCAAAAAAAAAACACATCCATAAAACAAGGTATCCTCCTAGTCCGATCAATGTTTTCTAACAACTGTATTGATCAGCTACAGAAACATTTTCATTTCCTAAACTTTTTTAGAGGTTCCCCTGTCCTATTTCCATTGCTGCCTGAATGCCTATGTCCTCTAAAATTCATATTAAACATGCTTTTCAGCATTAAAAGTGGACTTGTGATACATCAATGCTCAGGTGAGCATGGAGAACCTAAACAGAACAAAGCAACAGCACCTTCCTAATAAGCAAAAGGGTCACAGGTGGCTTTACCTGAACTTTGGTGGAGGAAACTGATGCGGAGCACTACCCACAACTCATTCTGAAGGTTTTCAACGCATGTAAACGAGGGGTGTATAAAGTGTCGTTCCACTAAATCTCATGAAAAAGAAAGGGCATGACATGCTGTACAGTATTTTTAAAAACGGGATTAAAAAAACCAGGACTGGAGAGAAAATGAGTAACTAGAGCGTACAGGCGTAGAGTCAGGCCAGGGCAGTCACCTTGCCAGAGAGCAATAGACCTCTACGCACTAATCCGCTGCGGGGCCTGGCAGCTGGATCTGAAGCATCAATGTGCGAAGCCAGTGCTGCTGGCCATCGCACCGCTGGTGAGCCGCACGCTGGCCCGGGGCCACAGCAAACCCATCGATCGGCCAGCTTGCACCAGGCCTGCAGACAGAGCTGGCTGGCTCTCTGCCTCAGCCCACGTAGGCCCTGGCGGGTGCCCTTACTCTCCTGTGCTTCACTGCACTGGCAACACGGGAAATGGATCGGTGATTTAACTCTAATCCCTGCTGTGGATGTGTATTTTTTTTTTAAATAAACATACACTTATAGTTTAAATTTCATGATGCCGAAAATTTTTGCTATACAGCCTAATTTCAGCGTAATGCCCCCCCCCCCCCCTGCCCCACGCCAGACCTCTATTTCTCACACACTGCTGGGGGCGCAGCAGCGCCTGAAATAGGCTGTATTGACAGACGGGGGTTTTAGTGGGTTTAGGCATGAGGTAAATTAGAGCAAATGACCTAGCGGGTTCAGACGAACGTGGCCTCAATGTGCAGAGAGCCTGCAATAGTGGTTTATCAAGCAATACTTACTCCTCACTGAGCTTGCGGTTTATCACACAGTACTTATTACTCAGTGCTTTGTTTTTTAATATTTGGTGTCAAAGACGCTCATCTTACAGCACTCACTGAAGTAGTTGTTACTCAAAGTTCATCATGTGATTCATCATCCTCATTACTCAGCGTGTCTGTGACAGTTTTCAATACTGTGGTTGAGCAGGTGTTACTAATTGTTCACTGTTCCTATGGATTACTATGCAGTACTGATTATTCACTGTGCAGAGTCTCCACACTTTCTGTTTTGTTACTAGCAAGGGGTCTCCACTGGGAGAAAAGTTTGCTAAGTTCTTTGTAAAAATGCCTTGCTTGACCAATGATATAGCACAGGGCAAGAAGAGAGAACATTTTGGTTCAGTGGAGATTGGTACCTCAGTGAAATACCAACTAAAAATAAGAAATCACTGTATCATAGCCATTAAAATGTGATTAGGGTTAGGAGGAAAATCCAGCAGGTGCAGAATTGTTAAAAGCTTGTACTCAATCCACTGTGAAAAGTCACCTAAACTGATGATACATCTGATCAGCACAACCTCACAATTTCTCCCTACAACAGCCAGTTTTCAGAGTGTTGGATGTGGTTTGGGAGTGAAACCCCAATATGTGACAACTATGGTGTCAAATATTACGTCTTGCACAAAAAAAATAAAATTACACTGTTAACACTTTACTTAAACAAATTACAGTGGGGTTACATTGATCTTGGAGGTAATTTTTCTTGCCTAGATAAACACATCAATGACTGGACACAATTTCAGTATGACAGGGGCATGACAGCTGCATCGCCTATATTCCCCTAAAATCTCCTTCTCTGTAAAAGGGGTGTGAGTGGATATTTGGGGAGCCCTCGGATGTAACCCAGCTATAATCTGCTCTCAGCACAGGTCAGGGAAAGGGGGCAGTCAGTGAGTACAAATTAATGGATGGCGCGTGAACTTTAGAGGTCAGGCTTGCTGGAAAAGAACGCATTGGAAAAAAGGGCGCCTCGCTGACCGCCGCTCTCCCAGACCAGCTGATTCCGGAAGCAGCCAGAAAGCTAAGTGTACGGCGTCTCGTTTGGTCCGCACAGGAGATTAGCCAGCTTTCAGTCGCTCATTTTATGATAACAGCTGGGCCCATTACGTACCCACTAGGGGTCCAAACAACGGTCCTCCGAGGGATGTGGAGCAGACCATAGGGTAACAGAGGGAATGTCCCCAGGGAAATATGACTCAATTGCATTCAGAATGCAGCAAGCCCTAGAGATTGTCTAATGACTAGAGTCGCACTGCTTATAGCGCACGGTGGGAGTAAGTCTGTCATCCTTTAGAGTGTGGGGTAAATACTCCAGGTATAACTTTCATGTCTGGAAGAAACCTTAATGCACTGTGATCATTAATCCCTCAGTCATTATTAATCATTATCAAGAAGTACCCATGTCTATGCAGGACAATGAATTATAGAAGCATGACTCAGTATTCTAGTTTCAGTAGTTCAGGCCAGATTTCTTTATTTTTGGTTTCTCATTCCTCAAAACCTACAGGAAATCCACTTGAAAATGCACTTTTCAGCATGTACCTTGTAAAGATTAAATATATATGCCATGTCAAAATGTATTCACTGATTACTGAACATACTGTTTAATGTGTACCGTTCAACTAACTTAAATAAGGATATATTTTAACTAACTTAACTAACTTCATCTATGTGGCTTGATTATTCAGGCACAATAATCATAATAAATGTGTTTTAATTAATTTCCTACCAGCTTTTTAAAAGGCTTAATCAACTTCTGAAATGCATATAATGAGTTACCACATACAAACATGTGACAGTGAGTAAAATGTTTACTTTAGGGTGAGCAAACCACTGTATCTTTGTCTTCTTGTCCACATAGCTGGCCAGTAGCACTCCCACTTATTGTCTTTAAAGCTAAGCATATCTATTCAGTTAAATATATAACCACTGGGGGAAAATATCCAAGGGGAGAGTTTAAACACAGAGTGGGTTTCAGACCAGTTACTCATCGGCCAGAGAGAAGATTAGGATTGTGAAACGTCCATAGTTATTTGCTTTTCTGAAATGACATCAGGCTGAGGGCTGTGTGCAAGTGCTTACTTATCAGGGGTTATGTAGTGTCTCTGTGTACGACTTGCTCTGGGCGGTATGGCAAACAGAACCATGTGACATGAGGATGAGAGGATGAGGACAGAGACATGACATGAAATTAATAAGGCGGAATCGTGGGAAAACCAAAAGTGCATAGCCAAGTGAAAATGGTTACGGGGGACTGTGGGATCAGGCTTAAAAAAATCTCCATACTTGAGATTTTCTATATATCAGTGTACAGGGAAGCTTCTGCTCCTGACAGTCCCTGACGCAGCGATTCCCCGTCCCAGGAGGGTCTCGCTTCCCTCAGAGTTCCTGTGCACTTCATCTGTAACAGGAAATATCTGCCCTGGAGATACGCTGCGAGTCTGTGTGAGTCCACTACCTGAGTGTTTGTTCCAGAAAGCTTCTATACTTAAGATCTGCAGTATCTGACAGAGTCTGTACATGAATCCTTGTATACAGGATGGCTTTTCACTGAAAGTCCCTGTCACTTCAGTTGGGATAGATGAGTTTACCTAAATCAATTAACCTATATTTGCTGTGCAAGAAGTCAAAGCCTAGCTTGCTAAACTTTCGGTTCAAAACTCTAACGCTCTCCATGAGGGAAGTAGACAGACAAGACAAAACATGTCAAAAAACCCTGTGCAACACTGAAGCCGTCATATGGTCAAACTGTCCATGACATAGTCACACATCAATTGTAAGCATTGTGTATAGCCCTGATATCCTTTGAAAGTGAAAAATACAGAATATGAAGGGAAATACTTTGCAGAAACCAAGTGACATAATACGAGGTACTCACATAGTACCACATACCAGGTAGAGGAGCCAGAAGGCCTCCTGGGAAATGGGAGTCATTGACCTCTTGATTTCTCCCAGGATGCAGCACCATGCACTACTGTCTTGACAAATTATTAACCGGCCCATCTCTGGCTGGCTTTGGCCTACCAGCACATGTTTTTCTAGGTGTGTTCATTCAAAGTTTACCTGCCCAAAGGTGAGATAAATGAGGATTCCATGTTAAAAAAAATATTCTTGGTAGCTATGTCTAGGTGTTTTCACTTTCCAGTCCCCATTTCCAGAATATCTAAACCACTGAGAATAGTTCTGTAGTATTTTTAATTAGGTGGCCATACTCAGCAATTCAAATATACATGCCGTTCCAAAACGACTGACTGAAAAGTAGTAGTTTCTCCAAAGGCTGATGTAACAAACATTGTTTTGTATGTAAAATTATGTATCTAATCCATAGTGCAAGAACTTGATTATGAAATGGGCAGTAGTCAACATGCAAACTCATCCATCCAACATCCATAGCCCCTTATCCAGTACAGAATCATGGTAGGTCTGGAGTCTCTCCCAGGAAGCATGTGGTGCAAAGCAGATGGACAATCTGGACAGAATGCCAGTCCATCAAAGGGCACACACAAATGAAATTCAGTGGAGAGGAAAATAACGAAAAACCACTTGCAAGAGCAAAGGGGATTTCTGCAAAGCAGTTTGAACTAGGCACACTTAACGCTATTGAGCGGTTCTTTTGGATTATCATTCCAGTTTGACACTTCATTCTTCATTCTAGGGAGTCTTAAATCTTGTTCACTGTAGCCCTAATCACACTGATAAACTGCACACTCAAGTATTGGAAAACTTTTGCCTTTATTGATTTATAAGATTATAAGCACATAGCAAATCAGCTTCCTCTTCCTTTTTTGGGACCACTGAGATTACATTTCAAAATAAAATGAGAGGATTCAGAAGATTTATAACACCAGTTGAAATTCAAACATTTATAGAAAATAGACACCGTGTAATATATCTATATAGCCCATTCAAGTACATAAATGTAAATAATTTTCTATTAAGTAAATATTTGAAGTTATACAACTTTTCTTTTGCACATATAATACTAACGTGTGTGTATATATGTATTACACACTACCCTCCCCTAAGGACTGCAGCAACATCAGGCGCATTCATTGCCAAACCGGGGTCACGCCGAGACGCAGAGGTGCGAGGCGCGCGGCCCGCACGCTCCCACCCAGTGACACGGGCGCCCCGGCCTGCTCCCGCGCGCCGCGGCGCGCGACCAGCCGGCGGCGCGCGATCCCCCGGGGGCGCGCACCTGGCCGCGCGCCCCGACACCTACCTACCCCAGTCTGATCCCGACCAGCGGCTGCCCCCCCCCCGTCCCCCACCAAACAAACAACGACTGAAAGTCAGCCCGTTAGATTCGGATGCTGGTGCCGGACGCGGTTCCCGCACCATCCGTCTTTGTGACTGAGGACCGGGGCAGCAGCGCCGTCAGAAGCCGGACTCGGGGATGGGGGAGCATCTGTCACTAAGGCTTCCGGCTGCCACGCCAACCGCCGCCGCGCTTCCGCGCTGACAGCACCGGCCGCTGCCCTCACTCTCCGGGCGCACGGCGTCCCCCCTCGGCTTCTCCATCCTGCATTAATGAATTGGAGGTTTATTCCTTCCGTGGGTTTCCGCAGCCGGGGCTGAGCACTCGCCGAGATGGTCCGCGCCGCCAACGCCCTGGGCTTTGTCATACTCAGCGTCGCCTTGATCATACTGTCGCTGATAAGCTATGTTTCCATTAAGAAAGATAACATCTTCTCCACTCCGAAATACGCCAATTCGGGAGGTCCGCGGATAATGTTCCACGCAGGATTCCGGTGAGTGGCTGCCAATGGCGATTTCTCGGTAGCCGCCACGCAGATTGTTACGGCCGTCCGCGCGATGCTTTGCGGATTATTAGGATATTAGGACGTGCAGGTAGGGGGGCATACATGCGCATGCTACGCGTGGCTCTGCTTATATGCTTTTAATTCCACGCTGGAGTATTTCTGCCTAAACCTGATCTGCGAGTCAGGCGATTATCCTGCTGCTCGAAATGCGCTGGATGAGCTACAGTAGATGATAGGATCCGCGGGCCTTCCTTGCACAGAAAGCTGCAAATAAACACCATGGCCATCATTTATATAAACGCTTCCCGCGTGGTTGCAATCGGGGTTTTTATGGTGGCTGTTTTAAATGCACAATAATCTGCGTGTACGCCAAGGTTGCACAACTGATGTGGCTCGCATCCAAAAAGCAGAAACATTTCCCTCGGCCTCTCTTGCTGCTGCCATATATAGCCCGATGTTAAAGCCGAGTGCGTGCCTGGGCACCTTGTCCCACACCAGTCAGACAAATATGGCCTGCATATATAAGGCAAGGATCAACCCACCTGTGACCAGAATAAGACTGTGCCCAGGGCCTAGGTGTCAGTTTACTTCCCGTTGATTCATTTAGCAGTTCCTGCCATGGCATAATAATAATAATAATAATAATAATAATTATTATTATTATTATTATTATTTTATTATTAGTAGTAGTAGTATAGCAATTCGTTATCAGCATAATTGCTGTGGTAATACTTATATAACGTAATAATAAAATCATTATGTTCATTTTCTTGAAAAAATTTACTATTAACTATTGGAGTCCATCAACAGGTTTTCATTCGTAAATTCTGAGTGGTATTAGTGAGAGCTGTTTGCCTTGCCCTGGCCTGTCTCCATGGTTGAAGACTGTAACTCATGGGGAGTAGAACTGACCCAGATGGCACATAACATTGTCATCGCTGGCCATCTGAACTGCAGACAGCAGCCTGGCATGCTGTTTGAATCTTACAATAGTACTTTAATATGTTGTATTATTTCGATGGAAATTGAGTGTTGACCTGCTGACCCATAGCCTTTTAAACACACATCCACACATCTGAAGACACATTATTGCCTCATTCAATGTTGGAATCTGTTGCCTATTTTCTTTGCCTGGGCCGCAGCTGACGTCAGCATGGCTTAGCTGGAGCTCTCCTTGGTGCTACTGCATTATTGCATATTAGTCCTGGTATTTATGCTTCAGCTGCTATGACAAGCATTCGGTGAGAGAAGCCATTTTGCAAGTACATTTTGCAGACAAGTACATTTGTAAATGAGGTGTGCTTGTAAATGCTTTTTGTCAGTGTAACACCAACAAATGAATTTACAGCATTCTGCAAAACTGTAAAAGTGCCTAGTAAAGTTTATTTTATTTCCTTTGAACAGGCTTTTCATTTTATCTATTGCCTAAAATGGGCTATATGCCCCTATTTATATCTGACTAATCTCCTGCAAACTGGTGATGCAAAAAAAGATTTTTTTAAAGAATGTTGTCCTCTTGGTACTGTGTATACTTTTATGTGCATCACACCACATCAGAAATAACTGAAACCTTAGATGACACGGACTCGCTGATAACCTAAAAATTCTTTGTTTTTATTCTAAGTTAGACGAAATAGAAATGAAGTTTAGAATGTGGATTCAGTTATATTTCTCTATACCTGTTCTGTACCCTGTTGTCAATCGTTTGTTTCTTTGACACAGCTTTACAGAAAAGCCCTGTTGCCCTGGGTAAGCAATTATGGAACTTTGACAGCTAGAGCTGTACAAAAAAACAAGTGATACCCAGTGATACTCAAACTACTCCCACTAAATGATTGTTTAAATTGCTGCCTTTAAATGGGTGGCCAGCTGTGTGACAGTTGTGCTAGCTGACACAATCTTGTTCTTATCGGGTCAACTTTGTATCAGGTCTGCTGGAGATCACCAGATAACTTTGCAAAGAAAAGGAGCAACTAACAGCCAAATGGAATTTAGTAGCACCGAGAGCTGAAAACAGCTCTTTAATTTACTTGGAACTGCAGTTGTTGATTGGAGTCATTTTTGGTTGCTACTGAGTTGCTACACGAGTCCACAGTCGTCTCATGCTAATGAGAAACCTGTCATCCTCAGATCCCAGTTTGCCATGAACTTCCTCGACCCATCCTTTATCCCACTGACTAGTGTCCTCACCGAGGAGCTGCAGGAGAAGAAAGGCTCCACGTGGAAATTCAACAGGACGGCATTCATCCTGCAGAGGTAAGGCACTGTGGCATTTGCAAGAAACTCACACTGAGCCTGAAGTGTGAGTTATATATCAAAGGGCCATGTACTAAGTGGCTGGATGTGGGTGACTCACTTGCATTGTTTTCAAAATCACCTGGCAAATATTTCTCAAATCAGACCTTAAAATGTCAGTTTATTAACAGTCTATTTTCTGACAGTTTCAGTGCAGTTGCCAGGGGTAAACACAAGCAGAACTTGGACTATGTGAACATGGATGCATATTGGAAGGTTGTATTGCTTAGCAACATTTTTCCCCTTTGTTCTCTTTTCAGAAAGGAGATCTTTCAGTACATTGATGTGCCAAATAACTTCTCCCTGCTGAAAAATGACGTCCGTGTGGGCCAGCTGATGCACTATGACTATTCCAGCCACAAGTATGTCTTCTCCATTAGCAGTAACTTAAAGTCATTGCTTCCTGAGTCCTCTCCCATCCAGAACAAGCACTACAACGTGTGTGCAGTGGTGGGCAACAGCGGCATTCTCACTGGGAGCGCCTGCGGGCCCCAAATTGACAAATCTGACTTTGTCTTCCGCTGCAACTTTGCCCCCACCGAGGTCTTCCACAAGGACGTGGGCCATAAGACAAATCTGACCACTTTCAACCCCAGTATCCTCGAGAAGTATTACAACAACCTGCTCACCATCCAGGACCGTAACAACTTCTTCCTGAGCCTGAAGAAGCTGGATAGTGCCATCCTCTGGATCCCCGCCTTCTTCTTTCACACCTCTGCCACTGTCACCCGAACCCTGGTCGACTTCTTTGTAGAACACAAGGGCCAGCTGAAGGTGCAGCTTGCTTGGCCGGGAAACATCATGCAGTACGTAAACAGGTGAGAGTGAGCAGCTGCATTTGATGTGTTTATTTAATGAAAACATCAACCATCGCGCAGCATGCTGCTGAATAACAGGGAACGGCATTACGTGGTCTGTTACCATATCAGAGAAAAACCATCCTCAGTTGGTATGGGAATTGGTGGAGATCTGAATCATGCTGAGTGTTAATCCATAACAGACAGTAGCAGTTTGCTGCAATCTGTATGGAGCCAGGTGTCTTCCAGTAGAGTCCCAGAGACATTTACATTATGACAGACCACTATCTTTCTTGTTTACTGCAGGTAGAAGTTGTCAGGTTGATAGTTTACTTCCCAGCATACAGTATATGCAGTACCTGTGTACTGTCCTGCAGCGGTGAGCCTGGAAGATGGCTAGACTGGTTTCAGTTTCCTGTATAACCTTCACCTACTGCTGAGAGAGAAAAGAAAAGCCTTTCCCCCCCTCATTAGCTAGTTATCTCTGAAGATCACACGGACTTTGAGATGTCAGCCTTTGCCAGCCACAAGTAGAAGCAGCAATCAGTCTTTTGTGTGCATGAGTGCTTAATGCATTATTTAGGTTCGGATGGCTTTTCATCTTGGGCTTTTGATCGTCTCCAAGCTTGTCCTCAGCCCCACTGCTCATCCAGGGTAAATATTTGAAACCAAAGCAACTTTTCTCCAGGGCACTGAATAAATGCTGAATGTCAATGAACAACATTTTGAAGTTGTAGGCAAAAGAGCTCTATAAGCAGAGGAATCAAGCATGAAAACAATGACGTGTCTGTGCAATTTGTGTACAGATTGAGGTGCTGTCGCAACTTGTTCGTATAGTGTTTAGTATTCGTATAGCGTAGCGACTAGGTAAATGTACAGTGCAGGCCAAAGGTTCAGTGTAGCAAGCAGAGGAATTACAGGTACTGAGAAGTTCTGCCAAAGTATTCTTTGATTTGCCGTTACAGAAAATTAGAACTTCAGCAACGTTAAATGCAATATGCTACATCCTCCATCCCACGTATGACATGTTATCCTGAAGCTGCATGCTGGATTTTATAGCCAGTGCTCAAAGGGCCACTGTAAGCAATGGTGCTCTCTGTGGCACTTGTGTAGTTCCTAGTGTCACATGGCTGCTCTTCCAACAGGTACTGGAAGACCAAGCAGCTGTCACCGAAGAGGCTGAGCACGGGCATCCTGGTGTACACGCTGGCCGCGGCCATGTGTGAGGAGGTTCACCTGTATGGTTTCTGGCCCTTCGGCTGGGACCCCAGCACGGGCCGGGAGTTGCCCTACCACTATTACGATCGCAAAGGCACGAAGTTCACCACCAAGTGGCAGGAGTCCCATCAGCTGCCCGCTGAATTCAAGCAGCTTTACAAGATGCACTCCGAAGGGCTTACCAAGCTCAGCCTATCGCACTGCACCTAGCCAGCCTAAGTGAATGTGCTCTGGGCTAAACACGGTATACTGCAAGGCCCACACATTTAGCACGAAAAGTGGTCTGATTCCATGCCATGATACCTTTTTGTTTTCACAAAAATTACAGGCTATCAAACAGGGTTTAACCACAGAGGATATACCTCGCATAACAACCACATATGTATTCGCATAAACTGACCTTTGTCCTGATAGTATTAGACGTGTACTGCCAGTCCATCTCATACAGATGCAGAGTTTGACCCTGTATTTAATGAACACGGCCAAGTGCCCATATGGGTGTGGAATTTGACCACATCTACACTAAACATGTTCAGAAGGCTCTTAGACGTCTGCATATCATATTTGTGTCCGCTGGAATTGCCTATATGTGTGTGTTGTCGTAGATATCCATGGACATCTGTGTTTGCTGATCATGGCTGTTCTTAATGAACTTAGTTTTAGATATCGGTCATTTGTTTACCGAGCATGCCAATCCCATACAGACGTAGGGTCGATGATATGGAAAATTTGTTTACTTAACATGCCCATATGGGTTTTTGGACACGGACGACAGCCATGTGTTTACTGAGCATACCAATAGGCCCTTAAGGTCATGGAGATGACACTGGATACGTTGTGTCCACTGCACCGTGTACTTTACTGAAGAACTTATCTGTGTAAATCTGTGTTTAGATTTACTGATAAATAGATAATAAACTGCCCAAAGGGTAAATGTAATAGAAGTTAATATTTTTGTACTGCCTTTGCAGACATTAATTCATTCATTATTCAGGCCAGAATTTGAACAACCTCTTTCATTCATTATGCACCATTCTGTTGTGAACAGATCAACAATATTTATCAGCATCAGGCTGAAATGTATCCATGCAAGATAAGAAGTATGTCAAGATGCTGAGAAATGTTTATGTAGGTAGACTTATTATTACTGTATTCATTAAGCCATGAATTGGACTCAGACAGATCAATGAGATGACTTCTGATCCAAATCACAGTGGTCTAAAACTAAATTACATGGAGCTTGTAGTGATTACTTGAAAGCTAAACTGCAGGGTCTTGACTGTGGATTTCAACACCAGATCATACAGAGTTGCATGATGACTTCATCTTGTTTTCCTTGAAACTAACTTATCAATGGTGGTTCTACATGTTCAGTCAACCTCAGGGGGCTCCTCTCAGTTCAGGTTTAGGTCATCTGACCTTGGACATCAATAAAAGGCACGTTAACATGTTGCCGTGCTTAACCTGAGGAATAGTGTAATCTTGTTGCTGTGTCTACAGCACATTTTGAATCTTTTACATTTAGTAATATTTGGCTTTATGTAAATAAAAAACTTACAAAATTACTCCAAAGATTACTCTGACACGTGGCATTGAATTGAATTTGTAATTGTTCCGTATATTTAGGTAGAACAAAGGAATGATAAAACCATTTTAACTACTACTCGGATTTTACTGTCTAAATAATTAGCGGACTTGTCACTGCCAAGAACTACTGTCAGTTATTACTGTAGTTTAACGATATAGTCCTACCTAGTCTGGGTGGAGGCCTGCTGTGATCTTACAAACAATCCTGTGGTATAGCATAGGTTATTGTGGACATAAAATAACTGGTGCAGTGTTGTAGTGCCCACCCATCATATATTTGCAATGTGGTATGTACCTAGATGCTTCAGGACCGGTCCCAATAACAATAGCCTACCACGACGGCCAAAGCACAGGCAACAATAAGATGTTCGGGAGATGAAGACCTCAGCAGTGTGGCCCTGAGACTCTTCTTTTAAGGGTGTAGTAGTCGAGTCAGTATGGAATCTTCCTTTGCTTTGTTGGGGGTTCACTTTAGGGCAGTGTTTCCCAGTCCAGTCTTCAGGGACCCACAGACAGTCCCTGGTAGGAGCAAAAATGTGGCTTGTCTGGTATGGAGCTCAGAGGAAGGAAAAACATGGACCAACTGGGTCCCTGGGGACTGAATTGGGAAGCACTGGTTTACGGGCTTGGTAATAGGTGTTAGTGCCTTGTGGGTGGGTTTCAAGGGCAGAAAATGTGATGGTTTTATCATTTCTACCATTCTTATCAGATTGACTATCTTAGCCGTGAATATCATGATGGGACCAACCTTATCTCTCACACGATTTATTTATCTCGTAATATATTTCAAATCAGCTTTGTCATATGGGAACTAATAAACATAGGTTTAGAAGGAGAACAGCATGAAATTACCAACATTTCCTTGCATGCCTTCTATAGACTGTAATATATATATATATATATATATATATATATATAAAATTTATACATCAGCTTTAATGCACTGCAAACAGCATGTTCATTCCATTACATAGTGCGTTTGTTTACCAGGTCTATGTGATACAAATACAACAGTTAGTTTATGAAACTAGGTCCTTTATCTATTTTACCTGTGTCAGCAAGTAAACTCATTGCAAAGCAGCTTGAACCAGAGGCCCTGTGTTTGTACCCTTGAGAAATGTATTTTACCAGCTTTGCTTCAGTGAAATATCATCCTGTGTTTGAATGGCCCTTAGGTACTCACCTTGTGTCAGATCATTTAGCTTGTTAAAGTTAGTATTGGGTCGTTAGATGCTGAGCTTAAATCAGTGCTGGTTTCCTGTCCACTCACACACTGTATGTTGGACTGCTTAATATCTGATAATGTGCCCAAGTGTAAATAAATCATCATGTGTTCCCAGAATCCTTTGCAAATTAGTGTGACAGAAGCTGAGAGAGTGAGTGGCTAGGCGATGCATAAGAGTGCAGGCACGACGTCTCCTTGAGTTAGTGTTCCTCGGCATAACAGGCATAAAAATGCTGTGGGTTGTGCACACGGGCTGAATTGCATGGCCATGCATATTACCCTTATATGCAGGGATGATGTCAGCCATTATTGCTCCTCTGCATTTGCTTCTGCTACTCTGTATTTCAATGTTGGCACTGTTATAACCATCACTATGTCTACCAGAAGTATTCTGCAGCCAACACAGTTTCTGTACTAGTTAAATAATTATACTACAAACTAAGAATTTTGAAGAAATTTTTTTTTTTTTTTCGCCTACATAATTGACCACCGAATGAACATTATCGTGCCACTGGTGTTGTTAATCACTGTATATCCATTGGTAGGTTGGTTTATGTACATATTTACCAGCTTCAGCGTTACTGTTTCTCTCTGGATGTCTCTTTCACAATAATAGCCAATGAGCTTTTGATACTTAGATACAAAGTACCAAAGAGCAAAGGGTTGAATCTTCTGTGGACGTTGGGGATAACGCACCAGACTGTGGCCTCTGTACTCGTGTGAAAGGCCACAGTTAGATTAGATTTCACAACTGTTCAAGTCAGCAGTGTTTATATTTAGGCCATTGGCTTCATCCACAGGGACCCATTTCATTAAAAAGTCCCCGTGGTTCAGCCATAATAACTTTCTCCCATTCCAAGGGTATTGCTGGCTTTTACTCATAAGGATCCAGTGTACAGTCACTAGGTATCAGCCCCGGTGTGTTCTGTTTACAGCATCACTTCAACTTTGGTCAGATCAAATTAACTGGATGGTTCACACAGGGCTCTGCAGTGAAGAAAACGTACTGCCTAGGGCCATGACAGGGCAATAACTGTTCATGTATGTGATACACGTGCACATGGTATGGATCGTTGCGCTAGCTATGTCACCTTGCACAATACAAGGTTAACATTTTGTTGTCCAGCTGATTCAAATATTACAGACTGAGAGTTTAATTATGTGCTTTGCTTTCGTTCCTTCAGTTCATGTAATTGTCGAAAATACATTTAAAATACAGCACTATTACTCTGAAGTCTGCCCATATGAGGTTAAATGCTCCACCCCTGCAGCTGTGTGTTGTTTGTATGCTAGATTTGTCTAAGAAAGTTGTGTTGTGATTAAATAAGGTGTAGTGCATATATTATGAAAGAGTGGCTGAATTGGCTTCTGGGTTGAGGGCAAAGTGCTTTCCCAGAGTTTGTTGGCAAATCTGAATGCAGGCTTCCAGCACTTACACAGCCACGGGGCAGCTATGTTGAACCTAAAGCGTCATCAATGGGGTGTCTCTCCTTCTAGCAGAACTCGGAACTTGGAAATGAGTTTAATTTCAAATCTTCAAACAGTGCAGTACAGAAATGTCCATGTTAATGTTATACAGATTCCCCCCCTAACTGTTGTGAAAGTGTTGCTTCACTCACTTTTAACATTTGAACAACATCCAAGTGAGAGAAGAGGTCTGTTTATTCCAATGGCTGTTTATATATTTTTAGTTTTCTCTGATGATACTTTACAGATCATATACATATATAGCAGGTGCTTGACAATTTAATGTAACTTTAATGGTGAATCTTGTAACACTGACATGGATAAAAAGAAAAAAAAACACAAATTAATACTGACCTGACTCATGTGTATTATTTGAGAAAATGTATTCTGTATTTATTCCCCCCCCCAAAAAAAAATCTAAAAAGTGATAGAGGATTTATTATTTAATTTATAAAGCGTGTGACAGAGTGTATATAACAGTTTGTTGGTGAATCGTAGATAACACATGAAGTGACATTACCTGATGGTAATGGGGTAATCTCACTGCTTTCTCTGCCTTTTTTTCTGCAAACGCAAAATTCCTGACCTCCAGATATGAGCCAGCTATAGTTCTCAGCTTTTTTACTGGTCTACATGTCTGTCCAGACATCATCAACTCCACCAGACCAGCTGCCCTAATTTTATTCTTTTTAAATCAGTGTAATTACTTACCAGTGAAAAAACTTGTTGGATCTACAGATTTCTTTTAACTGAAAAAAAATAAATTTGTAACTTGACAAATCCTTTTTGGATGTTTACAGAAACTGTTTCCCCCCTATTTATAGAAGAAGCTCTGATGTTGATATTGCGGATATGAACGAGCACTGGCTGATTTTCTGGAAGCTGTCCACCAGTCTTGAATGTAATGCACCTGCAGTTTTGGTCAACATACTGGAAAAGCCCTAGTATGGGCTGCTGACTCAAATAAAGCTATTTTCTGCCTGATTTGTCTTGGATCTTTCATTGATGGTTGATCATGTCAGGTAGCCTGGCAAAGCTTGCTGGTAAATGAGTTCACCTCTCTCCAAGTAAACCAGCAGGAGAAGCACTTTGCACATGACTATTAACCCTGTTAAGTCATGCAGTATAAAAGGTATACTTATTCGAAAGGGACTTTGAGTGGGGACCCAACATTTTACCTCATTTTGTGGAATTCAGAGTGGAATTACTCCAGGTATCAAATTTCACGGTATTCTACTTTGTTTTAATTGCTTGTTGTAATTGCTTTTTATTGCCTCTGCTAGTCATTCCATATTTTTACTTTACTGTATCATGTGCTTCTTTCACTGTACAGTTGCTTCCCGCCATTTTAACCTTACTCGCAACTCTAACTCTGCTGCAGTTTAACAGTGGGAGAGAATTTCTGCCCTGTACTGTTCACCAGTTTATGTTTACTCCATTCTGGCTCCACCTTTATCAGTCAAACATATGAAATTAACCTGGGGGTGGCATGTTGACATGTTAACATGCATTCAGTGCATCAACAGCAGACAATGAAGTGATTAAGTGTCATTGCTGACACACCACAACACACATTGCACAACCACAAAATGTGTCCTCTGCATTTAACCCATATGTGACATTGTGACATAGTGGGCAGTTAATTCAGAGCCCGGGTAGTAGTGCTTAGGGGTGGTGCCTTGCGGGTCAGGGAATCAAACCAGCAACATTTTGTACATATACAAAAGTTCTGAATATCTCCTTACTATGTACTACTATTATCTGAAAGTATTGTGTTTTACGAGTTTTACAATGCTGACAAATATCTTCTTATGACATACGCCCACTGATAAACCCATTGACCACATTAAACTACATAATCCCAAAGAGAGTATTCAACAGGCAAAAGCTACAGTACAAAGGCACAACACACACATACACACTGCATGAAGGTATTCATCTTATATTTTATTAGAACTGAAGACACAAATACTATATGGAATTATAAGAAACAACACGTTTTGCATTAATGAATTTGTGTGCACATGTCAATAACCAAACGAGTGAAGGTAAAAAGAGCACACAGCGGCTGTTTTTTGCCAGTGCCAACGTAGCGTTAAGCAGTGGCCTGCATGACCTCTGACCTCAGCTACAAAGCTTCACCAAGTCATTCTGTCTCTGCATACGCATACACTCAGTGGTCACTTTACTGGGTATACCTGGCTGGTTTCTGAGCTTGTCCCAAGGTGCAGAAATGCAATTGACTGGATGCGTTTCTTGCAGTTCACCACAACAAACTCCCAGGAGAGGGCGGCTGTTTCTGAGGTGCTGAAACCACTTGGAATGACACCACCAATTACACCTAGATCAGATGTATTAGCCACTCTAATGCTAGTCAAAAAATGGATGAACTTCTCAACCCTGTCTGAACACAGTATTTATTTAGCAAGCAGACATGTATGCATGTTTTTGTGTTTGTGTTAAATGCTGCTTAAAATCTAGCATCAGAAATACTATATTCACAAATGTCACCATAGCAGAAACCTTATAGACCTACATATCACAATTGCATATGAGGTAGCAGTAGGTATTAGATATAACTGCAGTAGGTCTAAAGTTTATGTTTGTTTTTCACCTAAACAAATGGTAATCCTTTGTATATGTATATTTCAAAAGGAGAAACAAATGAAAAATTAATGGAAAAAAGCACGTCATTACAAAACATGGGTTGGTTCTACAGGCGCAAACCTAAAAGGTATGACCTTAGTTCCTTGTCAACCTTAGATTTCCTTCGCCATTCGAAAATCAGTACTGCGCAAGTGCAGGATGACATGCACGCTCCTTCGAAAAACACACATAGTACGATAATTTAGTCGTTTTTCAGTTTATACGCAAACAGTAATAACGGGACTAACTATGAGGATTTAACTTCAGATGTTAACTGAAATAAACACTGTCTTTATATATCAATAATTAATGTACTTATCGTCTTCATTTCTGCTCTATTTCTGTGGAATATGAACCTTGTAATTTAATGCAAAAACCCACATCAGGATGTGACTTTAAAAATAAATAATAGAAACGATATATTTATACATAAAGAAAGGAAATTATCATATATTCCAGTTCTTCCCCGTTACTTCCAAACATCTTCTATTTCCGTACGTTTATACAGCCGAGCGTCTCGGATAGCTTACAGTACTTCAAGTTAATACTTGGCTTTTCCAAGTGCATAGAGTACAACTGAAGTGGACTTCAAATCACGTTTAGTGTTCTGTTCTGTCCTGTTGCCGTTACACAATGCCAGCCAGATTATTTCCCCCTATAACTTTGTTATTGTCAAAATTTCCTTTTTATACTACTAATACGGAGACATCAAATTAGCCATCACAACTAAAAGATTTTAAAATATGCTGTAATGAAAAAAACAACTGCAAAATAGTCAAGCAGAGTAGGCAGAGGTTTATTATTGTGGATTCGCAAACCTTTGACAGTCTTCTGCTGATGAGGCATATTACCACTTGTCAATAATTAAATCAAATGATATGATCAAAGAATGGCATGCCCGAGGGCATTAAATAATCACTGCGTATTGATGAGAGTTTATCTTTCTATGCTCTCGCACTTGCTAATGTAGTTCACACTGCCTGTAAATTCATACTGGTTGTAAAACTCAGTTTTTCTGTCGGGACGCACGTGTGTGTGTATATCCTAGTACACAGCACTGGCGATCGTATTAGGCGTGTTTTACAATTCTACGAAAAAAAAATACATAAAATAAAATGAAACGCAGTTAATGACACCATGATTGAATTAGCCTATCAGCTGAAAACCGATTACACTCCGCGAGGTTTTGGCCACTTTCAGGTAACAACGTGTTTAACTTGTTTAACCTGTATTGTGGACTTTATTTGGAAAGCGATTGAAGAAATTAACTATCGCGTAACAATTCATTTTCACATCTGAGGAGTGGAAAACTCCTTGCTTTTTGTTAAGTTTTTATCTTTTGAATTTTAAATGGGAAGGATTTCTGGCACAGTTCACGTTAATAATGGCGCAAGTCAAAGTAAGAAACATTAAGAAGTACAGGCACAGGACCAAGCAAAGAGAGCAGGGTGTGTGTGCTTCCCCAAATGTACCAAGCAGGGTGTGTGTGCTTCCCCAAATGTACCTATCATGCGTCGATGGTTATTATCAAAGACCCCCCCCCCCCATTTTGAAGATAATGGATTATTATTATTGTTATTGCTATTATTATTATTATTATTAACAATCCATGTTATTGTTGTTCTTTTGTTGTCGTGGTGCTTACACCCTATTATATATATAGGGTATATGCCTATAATACCATATATTTTACCCTAAAAAAACACTAAAACGTGATCGAATCATTAAATGTTTAGAACTACAAAACAAACAACATTTTTTAGTCAGGCAAATAACAACAACAACAACAACAATAGTAATAATAATAAACTACAATTATAGCACTAATGAAAAATACCCACAAATCTATATATGCAACAAATTAGAAGATTATTAAATTTAAATTAAAAGTACACATACATTCCACTGACAAAGTACACTGGACTCTTGCGTATTACATATGTATATATAACAATGTGTAATATATATTACGAGGTATACTCTTAATTGGAAAACATAAGTGTTGCACTCTTAGTTTCTATTTCACTTAAATATAACTTCTCTACTTTCCACAGACAGGTGTATCTACAGACAGACAGTTTCAACGAACAAACCACTAGGTCATTCCAAGTCACTATATTGCAAAAAATAAATGTCATCCAAAATGTTTCAGTTTACAGCCCCTGGATTACTCCCTGCTTATGCTATCTATGAAACTTGAAACAGTAGAATTACGTCTGTCAAATATGAAGAGCGATTAAACCGCACAGACTAATGCAGACGCTGTCTCTACGGAATGCTACCATACAAAAAAAATCTTTCTTTTCCATAAGAAGCGACAGGCATATAATGTGTATAAGTGACATACACTTACCGCAAAATACAGGGCAAACAAGCCACGGAGGCATTTGCACAGGGGCAGATGCAGCAGATTAAACCCCAACCTGATTGCCAGTAACGGTATAGATTAGCATGGGGTCCGCTGCACAAAGATTCTGATCAATACCGCTGCACTTACATAGCAGATGGCACGGGAAAAGATCAAAATGAAAAAAGGAAAGAGAAAACAACCGTTTCAATCGACCCACTATGATTTGGGCCAACCTAGACTTAAATAAACACAGCATGGAAAAAGCCTGCAAAAAGCACTGTACAATTTACTAGCATGCAAAGTGATGCAACCGGGTTTGATTAGATCATTTCTTTGTTAGGCTGCTCGTTTTCTTGCTCTTGTGGGTGTTTTTGGACATAGTCTGGCGTAACCTACAGTTATACATTTATAACACCAAGACTTCCTGAATTCCTGAATAATACGACTAACAGTTTAGATATTTTGCGAATTCCGGCAAATCACTAATCCGATCATTTGCCCTGACACTTGTTAAAGACAACTTGAGTCATTTAAACTACAAACGCGATGCCAAAGGTCGTTTTAAAATCTACTAGACCAATGCCACAATTTGTATATCGATATATTTATTCTTTTATTTTAAAAAGATTTAAAGACAATTGATGATCAAACAATTCCTGAGTTATTTATATCAAGCTGTGCTCCAACAACGCAGACTTCCGTAACGCTAGGTGGCAAAACCGCACTAAGTTAACTTATTAGCAGTAAAAACTATTAATATATTAGATTAGCAGCCCTTTTTTAAACAATATTAATATTAACTAATATTAACTAATATTAGTTTTAAGATATAGCCAGGCATTAATATTATAAACTGCGCCGAAGTTCAAGAATTCAAGGCAAGTGGAAGGAAACTTCCAGATTTGCTAGTTTCTTTTTTCCCCCCTGTGACAGCTGAAAGTGCTTAAAGGAGGCCCCGTCCAGGAGAGACCCCCTGCACCTCCACTGACAGTTGATCAAAAGGAAAATAGGTCACGGTTCTTCAAACTTCTGTCTCCCCACCCTTAATTACAGTCTCCTTAAACAAAGGCGACATCTGCCCAAGTCTCAGCAACTACCCTGCGCGGTGACAGGGTGACAGGGCGACAGGCTTCCAAAGCACCGGGCAGCTTTATATGTAACTGGGGCGAATGATGCGCAAATCTCACATTTAACCGGCTAAGTTTGCCGGCGACGCTTAACGGGGCATATTTCAACCTAAGTTAAACACACACCGGCGAGTGCAAGTTATTTTCATATTTTATCAGTTTTTTTTTGGATACACTGGGTCGATTTTAGCTTGCCACTTATCTTATATTAAACCATAACGCAACTTCCATGTACAATTAATATTAACTAGTTACTAAAACATGGAGGGTGTCCTGAAAATTAGCAAAACCTAAAAGTGCACATTTTTAACTGGACACCGAGATACAGGCTGTATATTTCATAACTATATTGGTTAATTACAATATATTTACCATTACAATATCAATATACTTATAGGTACGCGTGTATATTATACTATTAAAATGCCTTGCTATGTAGCCTAATTGCAATACATGCAATTAAATAAAATTGCAAAATTATATCAACCAAGTATGTAAGAAAGTTTACACTTCTCGAGTAAAATTTATGCCGGAATAATAACCTGGAAGCTGCCAAGCCATGAAAATAAATCAAAACGCTTTGATTTCAAATTCCAGATGCATGCGCTCAAAATTAACAACAAAAAAAATCACAACCGAACGTGAAGAATGTCTTGGGGCCGCATCATTGGATAGAGCGCTCGCGGGGCGGGACTCTGGTGACAATGCTAGGGCCGTGAATTGCTCAGGAAAACGTCAAGCATGGAGATCCCCCTCCTTCCTGACGAGGGAAGGGTGATGGCCCAGCCAGCTCGGCCTGGACAGCTCCAGCTGCCTAAACAGAATACGTAGGAGGAGGAGAGAGCTCGGACATGGGGGGAATCAGCACTGGCCCGTCTGATCGAGATCGGTAATTTTTTTTTTTTTTTGGAATAACCGAGAGGCCTTAGGAAACAATCAAATCCGTCTCTGGCACAAAATCTGCAAATACGTATATATATATAAAAAAAAAACATCGATGAACTGAATGAAGACCGCATACAACGCCTATAGATGTCTGGCCAAGGACCTGGATGCCTACGCCATGGAGCCAGAAATGACAATGGACAGCATTGGCAGTCTGCACGGTGGGCTAAGCCATGACCAGGATCTGATGAGCAATCAGAGTCCGCATCACGATCGGAGCACCGGGGCTTTGCGATTGCATCAGGATCTAGCAGCAGCCTCTTCCCGAGCTGCGATGGTGTCGAGCATGGCTTCTATTTTGGATGGGGCAGGGGAGTACCGTCCGGATCTGTCGCTGCCGCTGCACCACGCGATGAGCATGCCGTGCGAGACGTCCCCGCCTGGGATGGGCATGAGCAGCACCTACACAACCCTAACTCCACTCCAACCTCTGCCCCCGATTTCGACCGTTTCGGAGAAATTCCACCATCCGCACCATCATCATCATCATCATCACCACCACCACCACCAGCGCCTCTCCGGGAATGTGAGCGGGAGCTTCACTCTGATGCGGGAAGAGAGAGGTTTACCAGCAATGAACAGCCTCTACAGCCCCTACCATAAGGACATGACAGGGATGGGTCAGAGTCTGTCCCCCTTGCCCACCAGTCCTCTCGGCAGCGGCCTTGGCTCCGTCCACAACACCCAGCCAAGTCTTCAAAACTATAGCACGCACGGGCACGACAAAATCCTAAGCTCCAGCTTCGATGCCCACACTGCCATGCTGGCCAGAGGGGATCAGCACCTCTCCCGGAGCCTCGGTGGCCCCACGGCGGGGATGATGCCGAATTTGAACGGCATGCACCACGGGGGGAATCAGGGCCATACCCAATCCCACGGGCCCCTGTTGGCCTCGGGCCGGGACCGACCACCCTCCTCCTCCGGAACGCAGGGTACCAACTCGGGGCAGCTGGAAGAAATAAACACCAAAGAGGTGGCGCAGAGGATCACGGCGGAGTTGAAGCGCTACAGCATTCCGCAAGCCATTTTTGCTCAGCGCATCCTCTGTCGTTCACAGGGCACCCTGTCCGATCTCTTGCGGAATCCAAAGCCGTGGAGCAAACTTAAATCGGGAAGGGAAACATTCCGGCGCATGTGGAAGTGGCTGCAAGAGCCCGAGTTTCAGAGGATGTCGGCTTTGCGGCTGGCAGGTAAGACGCCCGAGCGCCTCTGCGTGCCGCGACTGTCGCTACCTGTCCGGGATTATTTCGGGGAACTCCCCCCCCCTCCCCCCAGAAACCAAATTATATGAAATTAATACACTGTGCTAATTACACTGTAGTGCTTTGAGTAACATCGTCGATAATGAATACTTCTGGAAAAAAATGTAAGCAAGTTTGACATTTCAGTTCAGTTCTGTGCCGATAGTTTCATTAATAGTCTAATATTATGACGAATTACCGGTTCTAATTATATGCACTGTGTAATTCCAAGGATTGCTTTACTAGTCTGTATACATTGTACACGCATATATGGGTGTGCAGGCATAAACATTAGACATTAGTCATTGAAATATGTTAAAGAGTGCAGAGTATATATAAGGTTTAATGTGATTTCGGCCTATATACATTTATGTATTTATGATGAACACGGACACTGTAGTGTCTACATGCAAAAAAATGCTAGACGGTGTTAGGTGAGTAATTGCTAATATTCGGTAGTAGTTTCACTGCACGCATGCTCGCTGGATCCGCTACGTGCTGGCCGGTCGGCGGCGTTCGTGTCTGTCCAGCGGCGGTGATTGTCGTCGCCTCGGCGGTCCAGCGGTGGCTTCAGATCACTTATTCAGCACTGCACATTTAAAACACAATGTGCTGAGCGCAGTTTATCCCACTGAATAATAGTTTTTAATGAGTTACTGAGAAGTAAAAGTGGATAGAAACATAGCTGAGAGTACCAGCAGGAACGCGGCTGCCCCCTCTAGTGAATATAAAGAGTTGCCAAATTGTTATTTGGTTATTACCTGAAAAGGGGAACGTGTACATTTATATGTAACAGTGGACATTTTTATATTTGGTGATCTGAATGTTATATTTATTTTTTGGAGTTAATTATCAGCAAAATAGAACACTGTTAAGCCTAAACGAAAATTAAGCAGCAAAAATGCAAACTGGGTTACCGGTAGGTCTATCACATTAACATTATGAGTCAAGTTATGCGTCAATGTTTTGGTATCGGTTTGTATTTAATGGCATTAATAGAAAATCATGTTTCGCAAATCTACTGTTTATGCGAGGCGTGGGAGTTAAATAATTTAGGTGATTAAAAAGTGTGTCTTATACATCCATGATCTTTTTAACGGATTGTGTGGGAGTTTTTAACATGCACTGTAAATATGTCTACATGTGCCGGAGGAATGTTATCGGTAAGGCATAAAAATCGATTCATCTCGTTTGGTCAGAATAGCTTGCACACAGCATAGTATGACTCTGTCTCCATGATGGATGAATGGCAAGTCGCCACTGGTAGCAGGTTCTATTTAAAATGATCACTTTTGAAATACATATGATACAGTGCCTGGCTACAACTGTGTAGTATTCCCACTGTCTGCTTAACAATAATAAATGTTTGTAATAGATATCTTGACATGACCCGTATTTAAATATATGGCTTTTTTTGTTGTTTTTATTGCTTTTATAACATCTATGCATGCATTTGGTTTACATGCTTAGCCTAAAATATATAGATTTTAAGCAACACCTTTGAAACAATACATAGGCCTACTGAGGGTTCGTTTCAAGTAGGATCTGCTGGCTCATACAGATTTGAAATGACGGCCTGTGCTTTGGACTAGAGTTGGAGAGAAGCTATAATGTGATGGAGGAGACTGGGGCTTTGGAGCCGGGAGCAGAAGCTGGGGCGACGAGATGAATTATTGATAGAAATCTCTGCATGGCCTGCAGGCTGAGGCCGCAGGGCCCAGAAGCACCAGCACCTTGTTTCCAGTTAAACAGGCAAGATGTGCTGAACTGTACACGCCTTTGTTCCTGCTCGGCCGATTTCAGCCAGTCAAACGCACCGATTACATTAAAAATCTCAGAAAAAGCATCGTCTGACAGCATATTTGCCCCGGCCACGATAAATAAGAAACGCTTCGGCAAAAGGTTAAAAAAAGCACTAATTATAATCAGCCCCGACTCAGTTCAATGCACTTCGTGCCCAAATGCAATTTTCTCATGTCCAATACCGTTTGTTTGATACGTGAGTGAAGATCTGGGCTGGGCTGCAGACGTAGCTTCAATTACCTTCCCGGAAGTAACGTTTTAAACCTGGTACAATGGTTAAAATTTGGACGGCAATTCATTAACAAGTAGCCTACTGTAAAGGCAGGCAACTGTATGGCAGGGCGAGCGTCACCTATATTAGTGTCAAACACATCCACTCTGTTTCACAATATTATTTACATTCTATAAGTTCATACTTCATAATACCTGATAATATCCAATTATTTGAAAATATGTGCAGCAATGTTTATAAATGTCTCTTCTGAGCAGTGCTGGTTTTAAAACTTAGGGGTAACATGTTTGTAAACCCTGAAAGTAACGTTTGGATTGTCCAGTTCCATCTTATCTGAAATAATTCACAAAGTAATAGAGGCGAGACGGGAACAGTCCTGTAAACCGTACTCCTGCACATATCATTGTGCATCGGTCAGCTGCACAGTATAAATGATATCATAAACACATAATAATTGTAACAGCAGGTTGCCATAGCAATGGTCAGTGTAGTTTTCCCACACCCTCTATTGTGAATTCAAATGTCTCATTGCAGTTTGCATGATCTTCCTATGTGTCTGTGACTGTGTTCATGTGTGTGTGTGTGTGCGTGTGTGTGATTGTGATCCTCTACATGTCCTATTACAAGGGCTTTCGGCTAAATGCAGCCCGCACTGAATGGGAGATTATCAGTCAGAGAAAGAACTCACTTTATCTGCAGTACTGTTTGTACGAACATACCAGAATTGTTTGTGGTCCAAGGCCAAACATGAAGTGCA
The DNA here is from genome assembly GCA_026774425.1 of Petrocephalus zakoni. Taxonomy (NCBI): domain Eukaryota; kingdom Metazoa; phylum Chordata; class Actinopteri; order Osteoglossiformes; family Mormyridae; genus Petrocephalus; species Petrocephalus zakoni. The sequence goes on from JAODKN010000041.1 coordinate 10,133,513, forward strand.
TAATAATATAACAGACTTGTTAGAGAATTATCTTTGCAGTTGTAACCTTGAATTATTATACAGCGATGTGATATATAAGGCTTTTTATTAGTAGTTCTTGTACAGGAATATTGGTTACTTATGGGGACATCCGAGGAGATTTCATTCCTGTCAGTGTTGAACTCTGATCATAGTCTTTCATGCTGGAGCAGAGGCCCAGAAGGGGATCTGAAATCCCCAATCGGAAGAGAACTCTCGTTAATTTCTATTTCAGTCTCCCAATCGTGTGGTTAAGTCCCTTTCCAAAACAAATGTGTGTATATCGATGGGGATCGATACGGATCATCTCCTGAAGATTAAAAGCGCATTAATGCTGGCAACGATAACATAAACGTGTGGACCCAGTCGGCATTGATCTGGAACCTGATCCAGGCTCCTTCCAGTAAAGCTGACGGCGGCGATTCCTTCCCAGCACCAGCCCGCAATCGGCCTCCCGTTAGCGTCAGGCTTACAGTACCGTGTGTCTGAGATGATTGTCACGCATGGAATACATGTAGTCATATCTCTGCAGCGCTAAAACGCTGGCCGCCTGTCGACCCGGTGCCAGCAGGACTATGGTCTATAACGCCTTCGCCTGGTCATTTAAATGGCTAGAATGGTTTAATAATCTGTAGAAATAACTGGATCACAGCTTTAACGGTTCGGATGGATGCTGAAATAAATGTATCCATGCCGATGAAGCATTGATATAAAGTCTGTCCGGGTGCTACTGTGCCCCCCCCTCCCCTCCCCTCCCCACGGTGCAGACCTCCCTGTCAGCAAACAAAAAAGGGCGAAATGTCGAGCCCGATGTTCCATCGGACTGTTTGCTCCGAGCCACATCTTACGGTGATGCCAACCGGCTTTATGCAGTGTACCTGCTGCACAGCTTCGCCGTGGCACATTGGGCGATTTGGGGCTACAGAGCCGGACGCCGGGGAGACGCGTCGCAGGATCCGTGCTGCGCGATCCGGCGGCGTATCTGCAGAAATGTCTGGGAGAGGGCGCTTGTTTTGGGGTCTGGTGCAGATTAAACTCGCCTTTTTTACGAGTTATTATTCAGCACTTTGTCTCATGCATGCGTCTTCTTCGGTGCCCGGTTTCCTCGGCGCCGTAACGCCCATACCGTCTAATTGCGAGACGGGAGCTACACTCATGCATCTGTGCCTCTCCAAACATGTCTTTTTGTACAATGTATAACGATCAGACTCGTGCTTTCCTTTATTTCTGTGGTCCTTGCTGCTTATTCCCAGTTTCCCGGCACATTCCCCCTTCTCCTGGGGCTTGCTGTGGGAGCCGGGCTTTGTCTCCCGCTGGAGTTAAAATGAAGGTCATATTTGATGAGGGGCTGCTGTACTTTTGACCAAAGCGCCCACCTCTTACGGTGACTGGAGGGAAAAGAAAACAGCGCGGTTTCGTAACTGATACCAAAGTGCACAAAGACAGGGGAGCATCGCGGTGTTTATCAGCAAAGTAGAGGGGAGGAGGACACTTATGCTAATGCCAAGAATTATGTAGCAAATTATGCATATGCGAACTTCCCATTGAGCGAAATGTCGGCAACTGTGGTGTTTGTTTGTTTTTTTCCACCTAAAATGGATGATAAATATGTAGTGCTGGGAAAAATGAATGATATTAGGAGGGCATATAAAATGATTAGTATAGCTATTTGCATATTATTATTTGTGAAAGATGGGAGTGATTATTGGTATCTAAGAATATACATTTTTTATCAAAGTAAAAGGTTAAAAAAAATCATTAAAAACAGAAGAAGAAACAATAAACGCAAAGCCCGCGCTTCCTCACTTAGTTTTTCGTGCCTCTACGTGGATCGGAACAGTGCGGCGCCAATGTGATTGTAATGGTCACTACTCTTTTTTTTAAATTGTATAATACTTATATCTGTAGCTGCCTGCTCATTTTACAGTATACTATTCTTATACATTTAGTTATATTATAGTTATATTCAGTTATATGTTTGGTAATTATTTAAAAACATAATTGAATATTTAACACTTTGGTATTTAGTTTTTTGGTGTGACAATGAAGAATATATTTCAATACCACAACTCCTGAGTAGTCTATGCTCTGATTTGTTTTTTAACAGAAAAAGCTTCATGTGTTTCACGGTATCTTAGTCAAATGTGAGTTGTGTTGTTGTTGAGTTAAATATTAGGCAAGACACAAGATGAGATCTTTACACAATTACATAATCATTTCTACAAGTTAAGATAATATTAGAGCATTAAACATGTTAATGTCACTGTAATACAAGCTCTTGTTAGACAGCTCATTCTAATATGCATTGAATTAAAATGTTTTGGGTTTACAAATGACATGTTCATTGTTGGAAATAAAAAAAAAATGATTCTGCAGAAATGTTCATATTTCCTTTATTTACTTTTGTATTTTATTCCAATAGCGAAACTGGCGCTCTGCTAATCAAAAGCATGCATTAGAAACATGCCTCTCGGATCACAGACACAGTCACATTCCCCATGTCACCAGACACTGGGAGATTTTCATCTCTCTGATTTGAAGGAAGCTGGATCTGAATCTCACTCTCCGCATCGTTTATGTACTCAGCAAGCGTTTTTATCCCAAACACTTTGCTGTTTATTATCCATTTTCACATTTGGATGTTTGTGCTGGAGCAATTCAGGTTAAGTATGTACTGTACTCAAAGGTACAACAGAAGCATCCTTCATGGGACTTAAACTGCCAGAACTTAGCTTCTTTAATTGCCTTCTAAGTCATGCTACATCCTGTCTGACTTACACATGCCCACACTGACTCTCACTCGCATGCACACGCACATCTCCGGTCGCACATGTGTCTCAGAGCGCGGGCGCGGTGTGTCGTCCAAGCAGACGCGCGCTTGGGGCTGCTTTCGTACCATCTCTCCGGAGTGCCGTTTGTGTGACTGGCTCCTCGTTCCTCAGACCTCTCTGTTAATAACCAATTTTGCCTGTTTTCACCAGGAGAATTCTGTAAGCAAGACGAGACATCAGAGCGACTTATGTATTCTGGTAAAACACTTTACTTTTCTTACCAACATTACAGCTAATTTCATTGTCACCTGCACTGCATTGTCACCTGAATATCTGACTCTGTCCTCATGGGACTGGTAATTTGCTTTTATTTGTCAGCTTTGCGCTCACCGGCACCTAGCTAATTTCATAGCGGCGCAATGACAACATTTGTTGACATTTTCCAGGCATGAGCTCAAAGCCATAAATAATAAGTGCGCAGTATGATTAATGCTCATAAACTCCATCACATTTCCGCCTTATTGCTGTTATCAAATGGAACCCTTAGATGTAATTCCGCTAAATGAACCAAATTGCGTATTTAAATTCCCGGCACAAGTATCTGCCAATTTGTTTTACGCCTTGGTGTGTTAGTTCTACTTTAGTGGCAGATTATTAGTTTTTTTTTGCACTTCAGCCTGGTAAATAAAGGTTGGGCAAACAGCTTTGAACCTTTCTACCTCTTACATTTTTATCCTCCCCATTTTCTAGGACAGCATGTATAATGACAGAGGGGTGTTCAGAGCATTGTGCTGTCGTGCAGAGACGACCAGCAAGTGAAATAAATGACACATGTCAAAATGCGGATCCTCAAAGGATCCTGAGGTTCAGATGTACTTTTACACTTACAACAGGACAGCAGAGTGTCTTAGCCTCTAGTAAATCAAATTTGAAACATATATTTTAAAGCTTATATCTCAAACCATTCATTATTTTCATCACCGTGGGCAAAATGTGCTGTTGTACCTTTGAATGTTACGACATCAGGCTTTATGAAGAGTGAGGGTGAATGGTTTGGCAGCTTAAGAGCCCTTTCAAGCATGATTGATTTATAATGATTTGGCTCCCTGCTGCAGTGTAAGAAAGACTCCTACAGTGTGTCTGATTAGTCGACATGCTCATTTGCATTTTCTTACTGAAGTATGTCCCATCAAACGACGTCTCAAACAATACTGCCCTCCAGTGGTGAATCAGCATACAACCTATGGACTTTTTGTACTGTAAATCTAACAAAACAAATGCTTTGAATGTAATAAACTAGTCGGTTTTAGCAAAATCATACAGACAACAGCAGTGTTATTGATTAAAATAGTCTTGTTTATGTACAGGGTCACGGTGAATCTACAGTCTTATCCGATAAAGCACAGAACATTAGGCAGGGATCCCCCTAGACAAGATGTCCCTCAATCATAGAGCACAGATTCACTATTTGCATAATTTCAGATACACGAGTTTCCCAAGTCATATGTCTTTGGGCTGCAGGTGGAAATTTACACAACACAGAGAGAATGTGAACCTTACACATATGGAAATGGGGATGGAGTCCAAACCCTGGAATAGTGGAGTGACACTGCTAGAACAGAAGTACTTTAGCTGTATTTTTTCTGTTATCTGACAGTGTTATCAAGACATTCTGTCTCGGTGCCTTTTGGCCTATGGCCATGGGTATCATAACAAGCAAGGATCAGTAGGGCATGCAAGGACAGAAGTGTGTTTCAGCATAGCAAGCTGAGAATAATCGCATGGCCTGAAGCCTATAGTACCATCTTCATCATCGTCTTCATCTTATACATTGGACAAGGGATGGGGACATATCTGTAAATTTGAAAGTCTATGGAGTTGGTGTTGGTTGTTTTAAGTTATGCATACTTCATATAGGTGAATTTTCTCAATATATATTAAAATAAGGCATTTAAAATGTGTTGCATTTTAGCTCAAATCTAACTTCTTACAAAAGTAATATATAATTTCTGGGAATTTCATTCCAGTTCCCATTGGCTTAATCTTAGTTAACAATTCCTGCCCTGAGCTAATCAGAAATGTAAACACCTAAGTAAATCATGTTTGCTTTACTGCTCACACATCTAACATCCATAGAGGCATAGAGCGGAGCAAAGGGTCAATTTAAGTTTTTCTTTGGCAAATGAATTTGGGTTAAGAACATAGCATTTCTACTATGCAGTCATTAATCGTTGGTGTTAGTTAGAGTTAATGCTGTTTATAATATCATTGCAATAAACAGTAGAGTTAAACATATCTAAAATATAAGAGCAATAATTTAATTAGTCCTCTACAGAATACTAGAATCATAAGTTAATAATAATAATAACTGATGCTTTATTGATCACAGTGGGGAAATTCTCTTCTCACCTCCCCCAACCTTGTCCTCCATGTGAGCAAGCCTGGCCTTGAAGGCCATAATACTATACTATATACTATATACTATATACTATGTAGAAGGAGCAATGTCTAGGATGCCTGGGCAGTTGATTGTTCTCAGTCATTAATCTTATTTCTCACATTTAAAAAGTGTACTTTGTCATCAAGGTCCTGTCAGCAGCAAGCGGGATCTTTTAAATTGCTAAAATTCTCTGCTGCATTTTCACTTCTTGTCCATCCCTCTCTCTCCCCCCCCCTTACCCTGTCATCGCCACCAGCATGCAAACGCAAAGAGCAGGACCCGAACAAAGACCGAGGTAGCACGCCAAAGAAATCCCGCCTGGTCTTCACAGACCTCCAGCGACGCACCCTAGTGGCCATCTTCAGGGAGAACAAGCGGCCGTCCAAGGAGATGCAGCTCACCATCTCGCAGCAGCTGGGCTTGGAGATCAGCACTGTCAGCAATTTTTTTATGAATGCCAGAAGGCGGAGCCTGGACAAGTGGGTGGATGAGGGTAGCCCCGGGGCAGCTTCCTCCGCCTCCAGCACCTGCACCAAAGCGTGACTGGGGGGCTCGGGTGATGGGGGCGTGGCTGGGATAAGAGTACCAAAGAGTGATTGGCCGATGGGGCCGATGGGGCCGGCCCTGGAAGCGGGGTCCTGAATCGCGATTTTGGGATGGAGGTTTGCGGGAGGGGTCTGTACTCCTGCAAAGGGCGCTTCCTTGAGATCTTTTATTTTGCTTTTTTTTATTAAGAGTGAGAACAGAAAAAAAGGGCTGTTTACTGGCAACAGGAACATACCGCTTCAAAGTTCTTGAATCCATTCACACAGGGTCAACGATGAACCAAAGCGATATGCATTCACGCGAGGGTCCCTGATCCATCTGTGGCATCAGATCTGTTAATGCTTCCTTTCTGTCACTTATTAGGTGATTACAATCCCTATTTGTGGAAAACCAAATTTGTTAAAAATGGCAAAAAAAAATCAAGTAAGGACCACCACACTTAGAGATTATCCGGGATGCAGTGATGTCAACGTCACAATGCGTCAGAAACTAGAAAACATGGTAGAAGATAGGACCAGACCTCAGGTCAGTGCTGTTTTAGCCTCTGAATGTTTTCAAGGTGCATATTTAAAGAAGAGGCCTACTTGAGACTCCATATATTTTTTGCACAGATCCTTTGATTCGGCGTTGTTGGTGATTCTTTGACCTTTGCGTGCCCTGATCTGACATTCAGGAGCATTGTCTTCCAGCAGCCGTTTTAATAATTTTATCCCCATTTTCTGGATTTGAATAGGAAGTTTAACAATCTGGTCAAACAATGCAGTTTATGATGATAATTGGTTTCTATATACAACACCCCCATTTGTCACAAAGTGACCTGTCCCTGTTGGTTTGCACAGCACTCACACACACGCACACACACACAACGTCTTACCTCACTCCTCCTCCGTAATCCCCGTGCTGAGGCGATCCGGGTGCACATGCACGCATTTGCATACTGGTTTTTCATACACGCAAACATATTCACTCCGTTTCCATCCCTCCAACAGTAATCCACGCTGTGCATAACAACGCACACACATTTAAGCTGTCTATCGTGGTTCAGTTGTTAACTCACAGTTGCTGACATTTGGATCAAACAAACCAAAAACTCTGTCGGCATTAATAGACAGGATATGCATGGCATAATAATTCATGTATTTCCCACTTTACCAGTTTGTCACGGAGGTGATAGAGCCCTGAGCAGGCAGCTTTGTGGGGGGTAGGGTGGCGAGGTCCCGGCCAGGCGAGCTGCCCCCCAGCGAAAATCCCGCCGAGGTGCGTGGATGATAACCCAGCCCTGACAGCCAGCAACCCTCTACAGCGAGCACAAAGAAGAAGCACATTTCCTCTGCAGCAGAACACAGAGCAGCATGTTCTCCCAACATTTCCCAACTCAGGATTTTCTAAAGCAGATGAACAATCTAATACCCCCCTTCCCCAAATAAGTTGGGGTCCTCCTATCTCGGGCTTTATTTATTCACCCTATGCGGCGGGGGGGGGGGGGGGGGGGGGGGGGGGGGGGGGGGGGGGGGGGGGGGGGGGGGCGGGGGGGGGGGGGGGGGGGG
>JAODKN010000041.1:10140934-10186730 GCA_026774425.1 Petrocephalus zakoni
GCTGTCTCAGCAAAGCCCCATGCCGAAACTCTTTCGATCACAAGTATAGCTCCTTTCATAAATTTAGTCAGATATGCGGTACCACAACATTCAAGTTCTAGCCAATAAGCAGCCCTTTTTGAATGAGGTGGGGAGATAGCCAAAGGCACTGGAGACTCTTTATGGACAGCAAGACTTTACTATTTATTGATCATTTGAAACCAAAGAGACTTTCTTTTTTTGTTGTTCGGCACCTAATTCCTCTGCAGCTTTTCCAAAGAAGGAGATAGTAACCACGACGACCACGATTAAGGTGTTAAGTGCGAAGACCGGTTATTAGCGAAGGATGTTTGCGTGTGTGTGTGTGTGTGTGTGTCTGGGTGGTGGTGGGAGGGGAGGGGAGGGTTCATTTTCTAAGGCGCAGACAGGGACCAAAATGGGTACCACACGTAGGGGAGCATCGCCGTGACGACAGCTGCTTCCCAAGACAGAGAGTGATGTTTCTCAAAATGGAAGATTGTCTTTTACGTGTGCCTATGCAGAAACACTCAACAAGAACCTCATCAGCTACAGCACCAAAGACTCATGCATATTCCTGCGAAAGCCCTGATCCCCACTTAATGGTTACTCTTTTTTTATAGTTTAGCCCCATTTACCGTCATTTTAAAATAGTTCTTTTAAGAAGCGCAACCAAAAATGAATCAAAGCAACAGCATCAAAACCAAAGAATGTCTGCATATATATGAATATTTGATTCTCCGTTTTATCTTGCATTACATGTACGCTGTATATTTTTATTTAAAAAGTGTTTGGAAGCGTATTGAGCTATGATTCTTTCAGACATGGGAATGCCTGGATTCAGTGAGATGAGGTGTCACAGACGCCATCAACAATGTGTGTTGTTTAGTGTAACCACGGGAACAGAAACTAGACCAAAGATTCTTGTCCGGGATGAGCCCCTTTAAATTGTCACGGGCTCACTGTCATTCTGGCTTACTGCCTGGAGAAGTGGCTTTAAAACAGAACAAAGCAGTATTGAAACGTTGGTGTGCAATGCTGCGTGACGCCAAAGACAGAGGCCACTTCGAACACCAGGCTCCTACATTTTAGCCATTGCGGTTTTAGGACTGCATTCGGGCTGCGGTTGCAAACTCCGCACCACCTCACCTGCTTCTGATCTCGGGACTAGGGACTAACACTGTGCGACCTTCACTGAATCCCTGCTCTCATGCTTGTAAAGCAGAACAAACGTTTTGATGGCAGGTGGTCACTAGGTAAATACAAGACCAATTCTAAGCCACTGATCAGCATATTATTTCACTCGTTAATGGCCTGGATGATATATCGAAAGTGTCTGCCTGGAGGTGGTTCATGCCTAGGTTAAGAGTGCATGAAAGGAGCTATGGTCTGTCAGTGATCTTACAAATGTGTCTACAGACAGTGGTCTATGTGTGGATGACGTGAAGAACATGTTTGAAAATATGTGTGTGGACGTCTACTGGCATTGGTCTGCGGTGAACGTGTCTTCGGAGTCTGTGATGGGTGATCTTTAGAATGGATCTAAAGAAGTGTGATCTATGTGTGAATGGGGCTGGGAAGATGCTGGTAATAACCACACTCATAGGTGGACTCTTGTTATTAAAGATTGCACACTGGACCCTGTGTGGGAGACAGATTACGCTCCCAGGTAGCACGCGTTACATCCCGATCATGTGTCAAACCTGGGTCACGTGGCACCCAGAGCAGTGGGATAAGACGCTTGCCTCACTGTATGCAAAGGGAAAATCAGTCAACTTCAGTGCTAAAATTCTAGAAATTTTAAAATGTGCATTTCTTTTGCTTTCCACGATGTTTGACGATTTACTTTTTAATTTTAATTTAGCCTTGATTTAATATGCCAAATGTTGTTGAGTTTACATGGTTTGTTTTCTTTGTTTTAATTGTACTTATTTATTTATGACCAAGCTGCGTTCTATTTAATTTTATTTAATTAGTTGTAATTTTTGGGTGAATATTTATGGGTATTTATTGTTGCACATTAAAGATATAGTGCTTCTGTCCTCTTAATTTATGAAAATTTTGCTTTAAAAAGCAGAACTTACTGTACTTTTTTGAAGAGTGACTTCAAAACCAAAGCTTAAATATGATCACCATATAAATGACTTATAGCCAAAGCTTCTACTTTCTACTGTGATTTTAAATATATAATTTAAATAATGTGGTTCATTTAAAAAAAGATTTGTTTTGCTTTCGATGTGGGGAATGGAGACTTCACCTCGATTTCTTGGGCTGATAAACAAAAATTGTTGTTGAATGTTGATGAAGAACTTGGCTGTGGAACCTCTCCAGTCCGAGATGAGCAGTTAACGTCACTGTTAGGTCTGTGCCCTGCTTCAGACCCAATTGTCACGATTCACCAAAGAAAAACTCAGAACAATAAGTAGCTACTAGAGGTTGTACATCAAGATGGAAAGAGGATTCCTTTAAATTAGCTACTTCCATGACTGGCTCTGTATGTACAGATAAGAGTCTTTTTTGCTTTCAGTGAGAACCTTGGACCCTACCTCACTGACTCTTCATGTTAATCATGTTGATGAAACCAAAGATACCAAAGATGTTGTTTTCCTCGAATGGTCTGCACTTGGCTCTTGATTTGTTTTCTGCTTCTTTCCTTTCCACTGTCTAAGCACAAGTATTCCCTTCTCCTGAGCGTACGTGTGTAAAGGAAAAGGGTGTCAGCTTGTGTATTTTATACTAAGATTTTGTAATATATTTTATAGCTCTGTGCGTTCCTACTTCCAATTTGACGGTCGATATTATAGAAGACCCCTCCCTTCCAAACTCAAACTAAATATGACAGGTGCATTGTCGAGGGTGTGTGTTGAAGTAATCTCACCAAAGATATTACCTAGATATTACCTTTAGGGCAAGCATTCCATACACTGCAGTCTTCTCAATGCAGTTACGCAAAGAATGTCTATTTCCTGGAGCTGCCTGATTATCTGTGACCTTAGATGTAACTGTGTTGGAAACAGGTGCCCGTGAGGCAGGCCAGGAATGAGATCTTTCTTGTCAGTGCGCAGTTACTAAAATGAACCAAAGAACATCTGCCCTCCCCCCCATCTACACAAACGAGTCGGGGTCACGGGGTCAGTAGTGTACCACAGTAGTAGGGGTCAGTAGTACCACAGTGATGAAGGTGATGGCTGTAATATGGCCCGGGCCCCAGTAGGAACACTCAGAACTTTGACTCCACATTGATACAAGATGTTGTAGTGGCAAAGTGTGAGATACCCATGGGGTGAGTGCCTTGCTTGAACCAAAGCGATGTTTTTTTTCTTATTTGTTCTTAATGTTTTTTCCAGGGTTTTTTTTTTTTCTTAACTCCTCTGAATACCTCAGTTTCTGGCCGGTGGGGGGTGCGGGCTGGGCCGTGGCCTGCCGAAAAGGGCAAACAGACACGGATCCAAAGCCAGCTTCCCTCTGAGTGGTTGCAGAGCTTTCATTCAAAAAAATATTGGCGCAGGCCATGGTGTCATCGCAGGGCCATGCATTTCTTACAGGAGTCTCTCAGATATACCTCACAGGTAATAGAGTTTAGGTAATGTTATAATAGGATATGTAAGACATTTTTTTGGTAACTGTGACTTTATGAAACAAACTTAAAGCTTTATACATTCTCAGTTGTGCTTTTTGTAATAGTTGACAAGGTTTTTTCATGGTTTTTGACCATTTTCTGTGTTCTGTTCCTTCTGTGTGTGTCTTTGGGAGGGTGTTTTTTTTTAGTTATTTATTGTTTTTTTTTTCTTTGGACTGGGAGAAATCAGTGAACAAGCCTTCCCTCCCAAGATTAATTTCTGTGTCAATCCTTTTCTTCCCTGTTCTGTGTTAAAATGAAGTATTCTAAGTAGCAAATGCCAGACAGTGCTATAGGCCGAATGTTGTGCATGACTATATTTAGCAATGTAATGCATTGTGATTATTAAGACTTTTTGTTTCCAAATATCTCGTTCCATTTCTTTATTGATGTCATTTTGGCATGTTAGCCTGATAAAGGGTGTGTCTATGCTGTGTGTACAAGATCTTGCACAGTTAAATTAGATTACACAGAACAATTCAAGCTTCCCAAGAGACAAGGTAAAATGGTTTGTCTGAAAAGAGAGAATTAGTAACCTGAAATGCGCAAGAACAGCATTAGAAATGAAAATAAATTAAACCATCGAAAGCTTTTACAAACTGGAAAGGTTACACAGGGAGGCTATGTCCAACAATTCATACAGAGTATTAGCAGTAATATAATGTATGTCTCAATAGATGGTGTATTTAAGTGTGACTGAAAGGTCAGCTCAATTTATAACTAAATACTAGATTAACATTAGCGGCCTTTAACTAGTACCATGATTAACATTAATTTTTCCATCCCATCTACTGAAAGGTACAGAAGAACACTGCTGTTCTATTGAAAGTAAAAGGCAGTATTTTGACAATAGTGTGTTCATATTTGCCCATCGACATTTTGATTTAAAAACTGTAAGATGGAAAAATAGACACAGCAGGCTGACTACTGTCAAACTTCACCATAGGCTTCAGTAACAATCACTATGACTGCTGATGTCTTACAAACCGTGCTGCCACCGCTGCAGTGTACAGGGCCTTCATGCCACTTACCCGACACCCTCATGTCACTCTCCTGCCACCGACCAGCCGCTCGGCCGACACACTCACCCGCCTCACGCCTGACACGTTCTCAGCTGACGCATTTGGCACGTCTCCCTTGCCTGACAGGGCCTCTGTGGTACGACCTTCACGCACTGTTTATAACCACCATTGGAACCTAAGGCTCTTCTCTACATAGACGTTAGAATTCTGAGTTTGTGCCCCCTTATTCCGTTGTGTTTCATTTCCCATTATAATCAACCGATAGTGTATATTCTGAAATTCCGTACAAATAAACAGCTTTAAACAATTTCAGATTTGACTCTGCTGGGTCTTTTGTTGTCTCTTTCAGGGGAATTAAAATGTCAGTAAGGATGGTTCTGGGGAGAATTATGCATCTCTCAGCCAAGAAGTATAAAAACTTTCTGAGGGGTGTTGTTTGAGGGTAATAAAGACAGGAATCTATTTGATCCTGTTAATCCACACTTTTTATTTCGGCCGTTATGTTTTTAGGTTTAGCGTCTCTGTGGCTTCAGGCAAAATTTCACAAGCCTTATCTTCAATGCTGTCGAGACACACACTATGTCACCTTTAAATGGCTTGCCGTCACCCGAATCAGACCTGTTCTAATTCTTTTGTTCTCAGTTGCTAAGGCAACGACTGCCTTCCAGTGTCAGGCTTGTGCCATTTGGCTTCTCGTTTTCTAGGCAGGTCAGGGAGCAGGCAGACAGCATGTAGCACTGGGACACCATCTCCCTGGCTACCCTTTCATATATCAGCCACAAATAAGGCCACACAAATGCTGCTTTGGTCTTCTGTGGTAAAAGAAATGTCAGTTTTGATGCTACTAGCAACGACTATAAAGTGGAATGTTATTTAACTCACACTCCTAGAACAAATTCTGGACATCTAGACTGATCCTTGCAGTCATGAAGAACTACATTTTGATGTCGCATAACACAAATACAAATAAACGGTAATTAAGTGAAATAACTTTTCTTTTAATCCAAGCACAGAGCTGAGACATTGTCAGGACCTGGAATAATCACTGCCATCAGGGCAACAGAATCTGAGATGGAAAATCAAAAGTTCCATCCCGCCAAAGAACCGTCCCAAAGATTCTCATTTCAAAAGCATGAGAGAAGAGAAACACAAGGACAGTGCATATATACAGTTAGGGGCAAACAGGCATAGTTACACGATAACAAGGGCAAACAGGCATAGCTATCAGAATTCCTGGACATCAAGAGAAGTTAATGTTGTGTTTGTGTGTGTAGGAGGGAACTGGACCCAGTGACACCCCTATAGTACCATGTTGAGACTATGCTACTCACACCGCCAGCTAATTTACGGAAAGTGTAAGATACGGAAGGACGAGGTGTCAGTTTATGCTACAAGGAAAGACTTGAGTGCCAGATACTCCCCATGTGCTGCTCAGAGGCATCATACCCGCAGCTACCACTTGGACATGCTGGACAGAACAGGAAAAGTACCAAAAAGAGGGGAAAAATGCACAAAAAAAGACTGATTGATCATTATTTATTGGTATGGCAGCTGTGTTAACAAATGGAGCCCTGTTTCAGAGGTATTTTTTTAAGCAATAGAACAGCTTTTGGTAGAACTGAGAGTTGGAGGAGTCAGAGGGCAGCCAAGATCAAACATCCAGGTTAGGGGTGACTAATTCATATTATATATAAATTACCAATTCCACCCCGCTCCCCCCACCACCAGAACTCTGAATCTCATAATTTAACATACACTTAAATAAATCTGACTTTACAGTACAGAAACAATTCTGGGGAATTTTGCAGCTAGACAGTCTTACAGGCTTCAGAAGGCATTTCCATGCACAGCAGCAGGCATAGTGGTTAGCGATGCCGACGTCTTCCAGCTGCTTGTTGGAGTTAGGGGACCAGCTGTAGTACTTATAATGAAAGTGAAAGGAGGTGAAGGAGCGTATTTAAATGATCAAGCCTCAGGAGGCACACCCCCCCCCTCGACACACACACACACACATACACACACACACACACAAAGGGAAAAATGCCTTACAGAATGCAAATCTCTCAAATTTAAGTCACATTTTGCATTCAAGATCGGAAAAAAAACAGAACAGCAGAATCACAGAGAACCATTGACGCATTCTGCAATGGCAAAGTACTATTATGAGGTACCATCTTTAAACACCATGGTTATGGTAAAGACAGTAATAAAACAGCTGTAACAGCTAAGAACACACACAATTATGAAGTGTTCTCCATAACCTAAACAAACCCTTTCCCCTCACACTCTGAAAACTAAACAGTGCTGGGGGTCTTTTTTGGTCATGCCTCATCATCTACCTAGAGGTGGTCACTGACCCTGAGGTTTGTTCCCTTAAGTGTGTGTGAAGCATGGGGGGTGCTTCTTTAAATCGTTGCAAAGCTGGAACTCAGAAGCATCTCACTTGATGCAACAACAAAAAGAATTACATCATTACTCATCGATATCGAAAGCAAGAAATTTACAATCAACATCAAATTGCAGGAAAACTATTTGGGGCATGGTTGAATGGCGGGCTGGTATCAGAGGAATCCTCTGAATGCATTTTTTTTGCTGCAAAAAGAAAACATTCCTTCAATCTTCTTGACAGTCCTTAAACGCAGGAGATTGTGCACTTTATGCAATCCAGCAGATACACCAACAGTTATCAAGCACTGATTAACCGTGATATGGAGGAAGATTTTTAACCAGATGAAGGTACAAAAGTAACAACAGGTATCTGTGCTGTGAGATGAACTAGGGCATTTGCATCTGAGTTGGGACATGTGGCCGGGGCTTAGGGGGCGGGGCTTTGGAGGGGCGTGGCTCCTAGATGCTCAGGGACGGCAGCGCTGGATGAAGCGAGGGTATAAGCACACATCCCGGATGTGATGACGGTTCAGCAGCCAGGTGAGGAATCTCTCCAGCCCCAGGCCGTAGCCTCCATGCGGACACGTCCCATACTTCCGCTGGCAAGGACACAAACAGATGGACACGCTGCTAAAATCCTGTAGTACTGGAGTCTTCACGAGGATCGGACATTTTTAAGAACCCGTCTTTGGGCTGGAAAGGTCCATCAGAAGCACAGCAGTAATCTGGCACTTTAGAGTGCTTTGATGTACCTGTATTAATCATGAGTGCCAAGTAACAGGATGTGGTAAAAGCTTCACAAAAGGTATTTAGCATGAATATACAGATACCTTCGAAAAATTCCCTACCAGATGCAGGTTACTTTGTACAAAACTGTCACAGATATAAATTTCCAGTACTCAGTGATTCTTAAGGATACATACTGCAGCTTTATCCAAGTAAAAGCAAGGGGTGCTCAGGTTTAAGCCTCAGCCATGTCTCTCACACTTACCTGATCTGTGTACCAGTAGTAGGGTGTTGAGTCGATGCCTTCCCTCTTATAACCTTCCAGCAGCTCATCTGCATCCCAGATACGCATTGAACCCCCAACAATCTCACCGACATTGGGCATTAGAACATCCACCTGGAAAGGAAATATGCGTTAGTATTCCTCTCCCCCAATCCCAAGGACACCTGGATACACACACACGTACACATACGTACATATACGCACTCATCGCACCCTCCCCCCACCCCTTCGCCATTTTATACCCTCGGCGTGAACAGGCAGGTCTGTGACCAGCACCTTCATGGCTGCAGGACCGGATGGCTGTCTGTCTATGCTGGACTACCTCCACCTTCCCTTTTCCCTCCCCTGTTGCAAGTCACGACGTTTTATGTTGTAATGCGTAGTGATTATGTGCTTATGTTGCTGAGGTGTTTTTTTCTGTTCCTACATTGTACTCCCTACTGGAGTACAGTCTGGGGGCTGTTTTTTTATTCTCCTCCTCTTTCCCCATGTAATTCTGTTCTCTCTGTTCTTCATACACCCCCTGTCTTCCCGACCTGTCCACCCCCTGTAATGTGATGTTTGTGTATATGTATGGTTGGGTTGATGGCCAGTTTTTTTCGCTGGTACTTTTGACTAGTGACAAGGTATTTTGCAACAGCAATAAAGGGTTTCATCATCATCAAACCAGCATTCTGGTGTCAGGAAGGAGCTCAGATCCACCTCTGTGGGGTCTTAACCAGCATTCCAGGTAACCCTGCATGGTGCCTGTTCAAAAATAATCCATTTCCCCCTCCAAAATGTGATTCAACTGGGTGTAAACTGGGTGTATTGCAGCAGGATCTCAAGTAGGCCCATTTTGATTACATTTCACAGCTGAACAACTGGATATTTATTAAGCTACAGACTTTGCGGATACAGTGGGCACTCATTGGCAACCCTGCAACTCATCGGCAAAGGGCGGGTCACCACTCACCGACTCGGTGAGGCGCCTGTCTTCTGGACAGCGTTGCATGTAGAAGGACTTGATCTCAGCAGGGAACCGGCACAGGAGAATGGGCTCGTTAATGGTGTCCGTCATCTTCCGCTCGGGGGCTTCGGGAATGTCCTGTGGAAGACGCGCACTATAAGCCATTTTCCCCCGGATCGAGCGCACAGCACTGGACGGCGGTATCAGATTTTATTCGTTCATCTGCATTTTGACTGGACCCCTTTTGTCAGCCCAATCTAATCTGTAATGAACCATACAAATAACACACCCTAGTCAGCTAACACTTCACCTTGGCCATACAGGAGTCGTCCCTTAGGTACCGAGTGAAATCGACAGGTGCATAACTAGTTTTGAGCCCTGGCACAACGGAAGGCGAGATATTGGCCATTATACCACCAAAAGCCTCCTACCTCCCCAAATTCGTAGTAGGTGCCATCATCCTTCCTGACATCATGTTCCTTCAGCCAGGTGATGGCGGCTGTGTAGTCCATCCTCTTGAAGGGCCTCTTGGGTGGTTTGAAGTCCTGTGTTCATAGGAAAAAAAGTGGCTTTATATCAATCCCGCCTACCGGCCAACTCTGGCTGCCATATATCTGCACAGAGACCCTGTTCCAAGGGGTGAAAGGTCAGACAGAGGTCAGAAGGCGCCGACTTACAGGGTTGATCTCATAAATGATGGGCCCCATAGGCGACTTCAGCACTCTGTCCACCACATCACAGACCAGGTCCTCCAGGCGGTCCAAGAGATCGTTGAATGTCAGGAACGGGCACTCAGCCTCTATGTGGGTGTATCTATGGAGACCATAAGGAATGACTGCAAGCCACCCATTGCGGATGGATCGTAATTTCACCTTTAGGTGCTGCATCATTTTAGCAGAATGCAGTATCTGCCCTGATTAGGCTACAAAAGCGAGGCGTACAACAAAACACACTAACGGAAGCAACAAATATTTGATGATTGTAATGAATCTGAATGTTTATTAAAAAGGGAGAATTAGAGACCTTCCCGTTCTCAGCCGGCAATCGTGACGGAGAGCGACAGTAACACTTAGCAGCAGGCATGTTCAAACCGAGGAGAGAAAAGGAAAAAGTAGAAGGCAGAGGGAAGGGAAGGAAATCAAGCTGGCCTGGCACATCAGGGACGGACGAGTGCCGTTTGCAATGTGCCAAAATAAACCGGCACTGCGTGACACGCACGAGACAGCAGCCGACACGGAAAGATCCGGCTGCCATGGACTGCGAGCTAACATACGTTAGCTTGCCGCATTAAAAGTTGGCAATCGCTATATTCCTCATAATTACAGTAGCTAATTTTCCCCCATTATTGTTCTTGAAAATACTGCTAATGATTTAACTAATTTTTTTTTGTAATGAAATCACTCAGGTTGAGTGTCCTGTCCTGTACCACGGTAAACCAATTGGTAATTGTCATTAGACACTTATTCCTACAATAATGTATTTTAGTAAATTTAATAAAAAATTAAGCAGATATTTCTATAGAATATGAAATTCTGACTGAAAAATCAAGCACCAAATATTCACTAGTTGGAGTACTACTTCAGTCATTTTCGATATAAATCTGTCAGAAAATGAAATCAGAAACATCACTGGGTAACACACTTAAAATATATATATGATGTAAAACTGAATGACACCACGTTCAGTGTGATTCCGATGCCAATGCAAACAATGTGAATGTGACTAAAGATGGAGGGGTTCCGGGTGCCTGGCAGTCCAGGGGCACCTTTGCTGGCGGCCCACTCACTCGGCCAGGTGACGGCGGGTGCGGGACTGCTCTGCCCGGTATGACTGGGCGATGCAGAAACAGTCTCCCAAGGCAGGGATGCACGTCTCCAGGTACAGCTGGGACGACTGGGTGAGGTACGCCTGCTCACCAAAGTAGTTCAGCCCAAAGAGGGTGGAGCCACCTTCCACCTGCGTCTGTACCAGAGTGGGCGGAGTCACCTAGGACATAAATACAGGCTCAGTCTGGGGGGAGGTTCGAGACCATTCACTCTAACCACACCTGCTCTAATGCTGCTTTTAAAGATGCTGCACCAAACTAAACCCAGCACGAAGATTTTGCATTGTCTCCACACCCATGCTCATTGAATTACTACTGACATACACACAAATGCCCTCCCTCGCACATTAATGTCAATTCAATTAAATTCAAAAAACTTTATTTGTCTCTAAGGGGCAAACCACCAAGTTCTCGGTTCTGTATGTTTGTTAACATTGTTGAATGCATTATCATCACACTGCACTGAGATAAAATTCATCCTTCAAATAATCACCCAGCAAGCATCACCCTGGCCATCCCAACATCCCCGCGTCCCAGAGCATCATGCCACCCCGGGACCTCACCTCATGGTAGCCACGACTGAAGAAGTGGTCCCGGAAGCACTGGGTGACAGTGGAGCGAGCCCGCAGAATCTTGGACATATTCTCTCCACGGATCATCATGTGCCGATTGTTCAGCTGCACGTCCACGTCAGACTCCTCGTTCAGCAGGTTGTCGGCGCCCCCTGGTGGAGACAGGCCCACCAGCTCCCAGAAGTCACAGATCAGCTCATGTCCCCCGGGAGCCTGCCGGTTGGAGAGGGATCGAATCAAAGGCTGGAGCACAAAGCAATCCTGTCTCCTCAAGCTATAACACCGAGCAAACGAACACAGGAGGTGAAAGGTCACCCTTCCACCAAGGGAAATGAGGTAAGTCACAGAATATAAGTAAAAAAGGTAATTGGACGGGAGACAAGGGCTTTCCCTGCCCTCATGACACAGAAGATGTCGCCATATTAACACACATCTCCATATGGATCAAATGAGAAAGAAGACAGAAAACATCCCGTTAATTGACATGCAACATAATTCCAGAATTATTTCTCAAGATCTCTAAAAATGAATCCATTAATTTTCTATATCACGCAGGGTCGTGGGGGTCCAGAGTCTACTCCAGAAGCCACGGGGGCAAGGCACTCAAAACAGACTCTTGATATAAGCTCTTGATATATTGTCAATACTGATATACTGCTTAAACCAATAACACGGGACATTCACGGCTTGACTGAAATTCCATCACGTACAACAACTGTCATCCTGTAGTTTTTTTTAGAATAAGAATCCCGTGTAAGACTTCATCTTTTTCTGACTTCAACTGCAGACGAATCTGGGCATCAGCGCCCTCTACAGAACTATGTTAGCAGTACTGCTTGGCACTGAGAACAGAAACATCAGCTGCACCTGCATTTTAGGGGAAGTATTTAAAAAATGTACATTATTTGCATTCCAGAAATGTTACAGATTAGAAATTACTACATAGCAGAACTGTGATCTGCTCATGATCAAGTCTTACCTCCTTCCCCTCTGGGACGGGCATCACCTGGCCGTACAGGCCCACGGTGCTCTCCGTGGACAGGACCAGGGCATTGTAGCACTGACACTGGTGGAAAAAGAGGCAAGAGTCAACTGCAGTTCTGATGGATGCCACTGATGCTCGGTGCTGTGACAAGACCAGCTTCTCTGATATACAGCAGCAGGACTGAGCAGCAACTCCTTTACAATGGCAGGCATTTAGGCCTCACCCAGAACCAGGAATTTTGCTGAATGAGTAAGCTGTGCCTGCAAGGCCCATGCTCTGTGAGGAGGGCTGGACACAGCTCCCTGAGCGAGATCATGCTAATGGCTAACTGATGGCTAGCAGAAGACAAACGTGTGCAAAAAGGAGAGAGGGAAGTACCAGCTTATCTGTGAGAACGCACTGCAAGAAACCAGTCCCATCCCTTAGCACGATAAACATCAGGTTCTTTCCTGTGGGAAGCCACAAACCAAACTACAATCAGGTATCAACGATATGATCAGTACTGCAGACATGACAAGCAGGTGACTGCAGTGCAGAACCAGCCTCTCAAGTAAAGCAGGAGGACAATGGCATTGTGGAAATCAAAGCCTTATGGGTAAACTGGACTGTTTAAGGCCGCAAATCTTAGAGTAAGGAGAGTGCATACAATCACGGCAAAACTAACACTAAGAAATAAAAACAAATTATAAAAAAAGTGGGACAAGGTCCTCCAACTGTCTATATTTTCAGCTTCTTTCGTGAAGATGGACACAGTCAGTACAAAGGAAACCATAAT
The DNA here is from genome assembly GCA_026774425.1 of Petrocephalus zakoni. Classification (NCBI taxonomy): domain Eukaryota; kingdom Metazoa; phylum Chordata; class Actinopteri; order Osteoglossiformes; family Mormyridae; genus Petrocephalus; species Petrocephalus zakoni. Next base: position 10,154,076 of record JAODKN010000041.1, read on the forward strand.
TAACACAGTCATTTGACTTTCATCTTGTTCATTATTAAATACAGTGAAAACAGATGACCTCTTGTTTTAATTGTACTGTATGTTATTAGCAGAGACCCTGGTCCCAGTAGGGAATTGGGAGGGAGCGAAAACACGGACCGTCCAGGTGTCCCGGACGACCTCGGGTGAGAAACCCTGCTCCAAGCTACACATTGTGTAAAAACACCACTTGATGCCACAGGAGAGAGACCCTTACCTTGTCTGCGCAGACGGTGCACCCAGCCAAATACCTTCACTCTCTGCTCCCTGTACTCTCCCAACTGGTGGATTTTTGCCTAAAATTAGAGTAGTTTGACGTCACGCATCAAAGGACCACTTGACACAGACTGATGATAGAAATCATACATTTGACTCAAACAACACTACAGAATAGGCAAGATGCATTTCAGTAGAAACAACATAACATTACAAGCTACTCAAGCAGTGGGTTTCCAACCAGGACTCACTATTTTGGGCTCTGGAAGACTGGAGTCATTGACAATGACGATCTTTTTGGCTTCCTCCAGATTTTTGTCCCTTCGTTCGGCGTCTTCCGCCTGTCGGTGAAGTGAAAGGTCATGGAAGGGGAGTGGGTCGAGGCAGAGGGGGGTTCAAACAAATACCCTCTCGTACTCTGTGCTTTGCAGAAATCGGATAGGATTTTATGCTCGTGCTAACCGCAATATCGACAAGCCAACCGCAAGGTGTGGCAAGTAACCGCCAGAACCGCAATGTTCACACTTTTAGGTGTCCAAGCGCGCACTGCTGGAACCCCATTGTATCTGCTATAATTTTTCATCACCTCCTTATTCTTTTGCAATAAAATGATACAGGGAACAGAGACTGTAATGTGTAGAAACACCACATTTTTGGAGTGGTACAGGATTCCCCCCCACTACTCAGGGAAACAAAACCATACCCATCGTCCAGATGATGGCGCTATTGTGCAATGTTTTACGTTTTGGACTATATTTCTGGAACTGCGAGTCATAATCCCCCCCCCCGCAGATATTCCCTGGTTTATGCCAAAGAGTACTGCGAAAGGGACTGTAAAGCTCCGTCCATCTTCCATGTTCTACAGCTTTCAATGCGTAAAGCAGAGTCTTAGGAATCCATGGCTTTTGAGAGGTAAACTTTGTATACACGATTCACAGCTTTAGATTGATTTTTGAATAAAAGATTATGACAACTATTGATCATTAGACCCTTACTCTGACCAGTGGGCCCTTTGTTATTCATGTAAACGAACCAGAAGAGCATATTACAACTGGTGTCCATGTTGAAATATTGGAAATATATTTATTTCAATGGAATTTCGATCAGAAAATGACTTAAGAATGATAGAAACTTTTATATTTTTATAATTTAATAGCAAATGTTTTGATGATTTTTTTTTTTACATTTACGAGCAACTTCCAGAACCGCTGAAGAGCCCTAGAATGCACTGTTAAAAAGCAACATTACACATTATAGCCTAATAACACCCTAACAATAAAGCTTATTTCCATTAAAACCAAAGTCAATACAAAGTACGTGAACTTGAGAATATAATGGTTTCCGGCCATTTCAATATCGGAAAGCAAACGACAGACTGTATTTACTGTAGGACGGTAGGAGGAACGCGCGGGAGAGGGGTGCAGTTCCTCTTCATTCCATTAGCATTCGGTCACGGAAATGTTTTGACATGCGTTTTGTGCTCGTATGAATATTGTTTTCAGCAGATGTGTATGCTGCATTCTGTAGCTGCTGATGTGAACATTAGAATATGCAAGGGTCAGTGTAATGAAGTCGTCCCATTTTGGGTTTGCAGAAAAGCCCAGGTAGGGTACAGAGGAAAGCAGGGACGCGTCATGTCACTTAACAGGTACGAAGACGGAGCATATGAAGGAGAGAGTGACAGAGCGGAAAACAAAGACGTACCTCCTTCTTGAGCTTGCTGTCATTTTTCACCTGTTCCTTGTTCCACTGCTTTTTCAAATTCTTCTTCTGTGTCTTTGAGATAACCGCCCAGCGCTGGCAAAATCAAACGGAGCAGAACTGAAAGAACTCCCGAAAAATGAACCCTGTACCAGTTTTTTTTTTTTACTTCACCTCTCACCATCGAGAATTACCTCTCCTTCTTTCTGAGAGTCGACATAGATGGTTGGAAACGGCTCCTTCCCGACAAACACTAGTGCCTAGATAGGGAGGAAGCAGGTGAGGTCAGCATCTGAGATTTGAACCTCTGTGGATTAGCTACATTAGCAGCGTCCCAGAAGAATGTACCTTCAAAGCGGTTTTAAAAGGCTTTTCCATCGTCCCATCGCCATCTTCATCACTGCCCTCTCTAGCAGAAACATAGATCTCCCCTATAAGGCCAAAGAAACGTCTCAACAGACAATAATGGCCGGCAGAAATGCACACATCCAGATATAAGTCATATAACTACAACTGCGATGTAAGTCATATCAAATTGTCTTTTTGCCCGTGCCCTCTTGCTCTCTGTATGAGACACAGACACATATAAAGGTGATATGAAGGTTTGGGGGTGATGTGACAGCACCGGGCCAGCAAGTCCCAGGAGAAATCGATGTAATGGGCCTCACAGGGGGGGCTAGCTGCCGACCACAGGATGTTAACCAGTGATCTTTCATTCATGGGCACAGGGTCCTATTACTCAAATATTCTCAAAATTTGGTCAAAGATAAATAGCTATGTATTTAAGGAAAATTATCTTGATCACGCTCTAAATTCACAAATTGTCAATTCTTTGTTGATTCCTTTTTGGCAACTAAGACACCTTCCTACTGTCCAGCAAGTCCATGCATCTACAGTGCAGTCTACCGTGTACTTGGACGTGCACTAACCCCTCTCGCTGAGGCTGCACTTTCACTTTCTCTTACTAATGTCAGCCCCCCTGCAGATTCAAAATCCTGTACTTGACATTTCTACGCATCATCGCCGTTAAATACAGCATCGTAAAACGCTTCATCATGTAAGAAATTAATTATAGTGAGCCAAGATGAAATACTCAGAAAATTCAGCAATACGAGCAAAAGGTCATTGATTCTAGGGGAAAAAATGTATTTCTGCCTAGCATTCAACATTTTTATTGCTGAATTTTTATCACTTTCTGCCATCAGATATTGAACAGCCGCATGGTAGGAAAGCTAACTAGTTAGCCGTTATCGTCAGTTAATTACATGAGCAGCAAGCGAAACTAGAAATTGGTACAACCGGCTAAATCGCGTGGCTGCCGTGACTTGTCCCCAGCAGCAGGTCCCTACAGTGGATCTGATCACGGGTTTAGATCCTTGCGCGTACCATCGCTGTAACTAAATAAATGACCGGCTACAGAAAACACGAGAAGATGATGCAACACGGGCCGCTTCTAACGTGGCTTTTCGCACATACCGACTGAGATATCTTCGGTGTCTTTGATGACCTGTTCGGACATATTCTGTACTTTACAGCCGTTAGAAGCAACTTCAATAAGGTAGATTAATCGGCGATCCTTTCCCAAGGAACTATACTAATTTCTACGAATGCCTCCGGCCACCTGACTGTATGGTTGACGCGCAATGATGAAATCGGACGAAATCGGAGGAAGTCGGAAACACTTCCGCTATCTACAGCTCCGCCCACGGCTCTCATTGGCGGGCGGGCACGTGCTGCGCATGCGTTACATTTGAAGAAACCAACATGGCTCTACAGTGCACCCAAAACTCGTATTACGAGGCTAACTAAATATACATTGTTTACGGTATACGTGGTCATTTTAGTTTTTTCCATACACTCATGCTTTTTATTTTTTGTTGTTTGTTTATATACACAGGAAACAGGTGTTTTCTGCCTATAACAAAAAGTTTAACAAAGTTTAATGTTAGCTATCCGTTTTTATGAACAGTAATCACTTTTTTACTCATACATTTCTCCGAATCAATGGGGAATTACTTGTTTTGTGAAAGCTGTTGGGTAAATATCCCTACCAACACCCGCAAGCCACCAAAAATACTATTAAAACTTAACATTGCAATATAATTGTCATATATTACCCCCACTTATTTGATACCATTGTTGCCTATCCATAAAAACAAAATATGCTTGCTGTGTCGTTTCATACTTTGGAGTTTGAACAGACAGACGCGGGCTTATTAAACTATATTAACAAGAAGCGCTTTAAAGGGTGATTTCAGTAACTGAGGACTTGGGACATCCAGGATTTTTTCCGGAAGTTTTTTTTTCGGAAGTGTGAACTGAATTCAGTTTGTATGGAAACTTAAAGTCAGACGTTTCCAACAAAACCTGAGTGTTTGCTGGGTCGTCCCGACCCATCCGACATCCTCCTCATGTGCCAGTTCCAACTCAGTTGATATCTTTGCTTGATAGCTCTGCTTTCCTAAATAATTTGTACAGTCACATTGATGACGCTTATCTTTCTAATGGCCTTAGTAGCCGTAACTCTCTCCATGTTTAGTACAGAGGGAAAATCATGTTAAAAAAGTCATAACCTGCATTTTTTTTTTTATTATCACTTTCCCCACTAGATGCCGCCAGAACCCCCTATCCAGCTTACAACTGCTTCCAGTACCAGTCACGAGTGGGTGTGGGTGGCTGGAGATTGTCCCAGGCAGCCGAGGGTACAAAGCAACACCCCGGGTAGGATTCCTGTCCATCACGGGGCACAAACCATCATACAGAAATGCCAGTTTACTGTTAGTTTACTGACAGCAGGTGAAAGTTTTTTTTTTTTTTACTTTGAGATTGAAGATTGAAGATTCAAGATATTTGTCACATGTAGTTATAGCTGCTACAACATACAGTGAAATGCTTTTTCTGGCAAAAAGTACCCCCGTCTGTGCTATACATTCAAACGAAAATAAATAAGGTGTGTATAAATATATATAATACACATAATACACATATTTAACCTTAATAAATAGTGACATTTAGCATCCTTCACATTTTCTTGTCATGCAGCCAATTTGCAGATGTACTATGATATGCACTTTATGGATTCACAGGGCATAAGTAAGTCTGTGCAAGTATGAACAGTACAGGAAAGAATCCTTATGACACTCGTGTATTTAGCAGAAGATTTATCTAATTCAAAGAAGTGTAACACTCACTTTTCATCTCACTTATCGTGACCATTCAGCCGAGAGCCTGTGGGTCTGCATGCTTTCACTGAACTTGTTATACGCACAAAGTAATAATGCTCAGTGGAGGGTTTATTTTGAATCTTTCTGAAATTTCAGTACTAACAGATAGATTTAATGACTCATTTCACAGCACTTAGGGACAGAACCCTTTCACTGAGCGCTATAGATATCATGGACATGGAAACTACCTTTCATAATAAAAGAAGCATCAGTGAGACATTATTCCTTTTTGCCAGAAGCAGAGCCTTGCCTTACTCTGCTATTATAATTACTTCTCATGTTATTTTGTCTAAATTATCCTCCTGTTGCCAAATTCTTCCTTTTTGATAACTTATCTTTTGGTTCTTAGTTTTAAAGTCTGATTTATGTACAGTATTCATGAAATAGCACAAGGCAGGACACATGCTGGATGGGATGCCAGGGTACACATGCACCCACAATGACTTCTACAAGACAAAAAGTCTGACCCAGAATAATAGTTGATCCTCATGGGGAAATTCCCTTCTCACCTCCCTCTCCATGAGAGAAAGCTTGACTGTGTAGGGCAGCCACCTCGTGTAGCACCCAGGGAGCTGGGGGTTAAGGGCCTTGCTTACGGGCCTACAGATGTGTTGAGGCTGGGCTTGAACTGACCACCTTCCAATTACAGGAACAAGGGCTTAACCCACAGAGCCACACTCTGAAGTTCATTTCTGTAGAAGTGGATTTTCATCCTGGCCATGTAACCAAATATCACATAATAAACCATACCATTTAAAAATACGCAATCTTAAAGTTAATCATAGGAAAGACCAATCTCATGTAACCGTGGAATAGATAAATGGTGGGGAGACGGATGGATGGATAGATGGATGGATGGGAGCTGGTATAACAGCTTAGAAGCTGGTATAACAATTTAGAGTGAAGTATAAGGTGTAAGAAGCTTTAATGAAAAGAATAAATTGAGCTTTAAACATCATTAATTCACGGTCCAAGGTGTCTTATTGCTATGTGTAATTGTATAGATAGCACAATGACGTTCTTACTAACATGCTTCCTGCAGATCATAGTGCCAGATAAATGCAAGACAAAGAACTCAAAATAAAATGCAAAACACAGAACAATAAATGCTTCAGCCAACAATAAATGATAATAAATAACAAATAGCACAATATCACACCATCATATACGAAAAACTCGAATCATGCACAATTAGCACAGACAAAACAAACATTTCCTGTACAAGAGATGCTTTGGAGGTAAAATCTGCGTCATAAAGTGACATATTCGGTGTGTAATTAGCATTTGTTGAGGAGCCTAATTGCAAGTGTTGCAGTTAGAGTGCTTGTACATCATCCTGTACCATCTGCCAAAAAGGAGGAGGCAGAAGGGAGAAAGGGCACTTTGCAGAGTGACTGGCGTCTTTTATGGTATGTTCTGACCTTTCCGTGGCAGCATGTGGCGTGTGTGTCTCAGTCTGCTGTGAGGTATGTGCCGGTGGTGCTCTAAGTGCCGTTAGGCTCTCTTTGCAGTGCTTTGCAGTGCTTTGCAGTGCTTTGCAGTCCTGTGTCGAGCATCTGTGACACCAGAATGTTATGCAACGGGTGAGAATGGACTCCGTAGTGCATCTGTAAAAAATAATAAATAAGCAACAACAAAAAAAGGGCGGTTAGCACATCTGGCGACATTCGGAGCTCCCTCAGATGTGTTTGAGGTATGGTGTGTCCAACCAAGGCAGTCAGTGCTAGTGACTCCCAGGAAAGTGAAGCTCTCGAGCCCATCCAGAGCAAGCCCAGCAGTGTGGATGGGGGTGCGAGGAGGTGTCAGCTTTCTGAAGCCAGTGATCAGCTCCTGAGTCGCACTAATGTTTGGGGAGAGTTTGTTCTCCTGGCATCGCTCTGTCGGTAGCCTAGTCTCCTCCCTGTGGGCTGTCTCATTGCCATTGGTGATTAAGCCTAGGATGGTGGTGTCATCAGAGAGCTTGACATTGGTGTCAGAGCTGTTTCTGGCCTCCCTGTCAAGAGCAGAGGGTAAGCATAGCAGATTCTCAGCACCCTGCCCTGTGGGATGCCCATGTTGAGGGTTCTGGTAGAAGAGGTGTTTCTGCACATCCATAAAATTATAGGAAATCTTGGGCAATATTGCCTGAGGGCTTGCTATTAAGTAGTTCTATTTTTTCCGTTGCCTAAGCTGTGGGGTTGCGTATTGTTTTAAATCGATGAAAAACACTACCTATTGTCCATTAGAGGGAGCCAAATCAAGAACATATCTCTAGCCAGGACGCTTCTAATGGTACAGCAAATCTCTATGTATCCGATTGCAGTCATTAAACTCTGTGGAACGTACTAAAGACTCTTTTTGTTTATGTTCTTAGCTTATCAATGGAATAGGGAAAACACTGCCTTTAATCTTTAAATGTTTTTATTACTATTGGGTGTCTTTGCTCAATAGCAAAATGATGGGCAGTGCTGCGGCTGGATTTTACTAAGACTCGTTTAAGGGATAAGCATCAGAGGCTGCTGTCCAAGATAGGCCAATGCAACAGTTGAATGCGCTGTCATGCTGGTTCAGTGAAGGCAAGCTCATTACAGCACAGCAAGTCCAGCGGCAGCCAAGGAGAGCGTATGCTTTACCGGAGCTGCTTCATGGCATGAGAAGTTGTCCCAGTTTTTTTTTTTTGGTTGTTTTTACTTTTGTTTGTTACTTGTTTTAATCTCCATGGCAACAGAAGTTTAGCGATTTCTAAAATGTAATTATGGCATTGGTATGAAAATGTTTACTGCTTTGGCTTGACTTGTTGCTGTAGGAGCTTGCCCTGATTCCTGTTAGCAAGCTGAGCCAAGTGAGCAATGAGATTCTGAGAATTAATCCTTGACTTTAGCTGATAGGCCTTTGCTTATAGACAATCTTTTGCATCTCTTGTGGAAGGTCTCTACCCAGCAACGGCATAGGAGAGAATTTGATATTGGGGGCGACGCAATTTAATCATTTAAATACAAAGATATATTTATTGGGGGATAATGAAACCAAATTAAATTGTGGGGGGGCATGCCACCCCACCTTGACCCCCACCAGTTCCTATGCCCCGCCACCTAGGACATGTACAATAATTTTCAACATATTCAAGCTATCTGTATTTTACATCTAAACATTATTGTGTGATAAGCTAGGAAATAAGTGAAGATGGTGCCTAGCTGATTTTCTCCATTCTCCATTCTGAGAATGTGCACGGAATATGTCTGGGGTTGTTACATACATGCAGTTCATGACCTCTTATTCTATTCCCTATTTTTTTAAACATGTATTGCGGTTATTTATTATATCTATGGGTAGAATCGTTGTTTTCTGCCTTTTCTTCTGTGCATATGGATTGATTGTATTGTGGGTAAACAAAAATATACATCAGACAGCCATGTGCACACATAACTGTGGAGACAGAATTTTATGGAAGGAATATTGCCCAACGGAACTGATGTCATCAAGGTTATTAACTGCATTCAGATGTGCCCTAATGTTTGGAAGGGATGTTAAGTTGCATTACGCATTACCGAGGCATCTTTGAAGAAAGCCGCCCAGATGTAAGAATAACGTTCTGCCAACATCACAGCGGATTGGTTGAGTTTTGACAGCGTGAGGAGAGAAGCACACACTTGTTCGAGAAGCAGTCTCTTTGAGTTGGTTGTAAATAAACAACCACAGAGCTTACAACCAGGGTTTTCATAGAGATTGAATGTAAAAGACAAAAGAACGCGCTCAACTGAACATTCCGATGAGGTCATCATGCTGCCTGCAGTCGCCATGGAAACACGTGGGCCCTTTATGTAAACGTGACTGTTGTGGAGCTGTGGTCTTGGGCTGGAATGGAAGCACTCCTGTTGATTTCCCTCCATCGTCCAAAGACACAGTTCACATGAATCGGCGACCTTCAATTACCTTGAGTTTGTCAATACGTGTGTACGTAAGAGTGTGTGTACTGCCATGGACTAGTGCACAGTAACCCTAGTTACGTAATTGGTTATTGAAACATAGATGTGCTGTTTCGATCAATATTTCATGACAGACAAATCAAGCCTAATTTATTAATAGACTCTTTGGAAAGAAAAAAAAACAGCATGATCAGTGAGCCTCAGGAGTAGGCTTAAAAACTATTGTAAACCAATGACCCTCAATACTGATCTAAGCAGGTCTGGGTGAATGTCTCTTTACAAAGCTGAGTACTCAGTGAGTAGACTCAATTGATTGCTTTAAGGGAACTAATTTGTTCAGACAAAGACTTAAGTGCTCAGGTAAACTGGAAAGCATATATAGTCCCACAAGGACTGGAGTTGAGAGTTACTTAAAACTATTGAAAAAATAAATGAAGAAATATGCATCCACCTGAGCCGACTCGATTAAAAGCATTGAAGTATAGTGTGGACCACATCTCTTTTAATTTCAGGCTTTTACTTGCTCATTGGGAATATTAAAAGCCAGCTTGCATGGCTTAAAGCTTACAGTGGGACGAAGATAGTGGATTAACAAAAGGGATATTGGTGGATAATTGGAGGACAACTCGTAAGAGACCCCTTTCGCAAAGTGTTTTCTCAATCCCTCAATAAACCCCTCCCTCAAGGGCCATTTGTCTGTCCCCTTGTCTTCTGAGTCCCCTATGCTCACCACTCATGTTTTGTTTTTTGAATGCTTGTTTTTTGAATGTTTTTTGCAGTCAAGAACAAAAGAGGGAATAAAAATGATATCCATTGCAGAACAACTAAAAGTGATTCTTTGACCCCTTGTGTGAAAGTTACCAAGCAGCTCCATCAGTGCCGGAATTATAGTCAGTGCAGTCAGAGTAGCTGCACTGGGGCCCAGAGAAACAGGGGCCCCCACAGAGGGTCAATGGGCCAGAACAGGTACATGCAGCTGTTATTTAGCATCAGCTAGTCAAATATTCATCTTAGTTTATAGTATAAATTTGACCGTATATTATGTGCTTTACCTTTACATAATAATACAGTACATAATAATCATATGGTAATGATAAAAGTAACTACACACTGTACTGTCAGTACCTCGAGCTGAACATTTTCACAAACAACACAAAGTAGCGTGCATGTTCATTATTACAAACCATTATATTTAAGTCCAATTTTTAATATAACAGGGTTTATGTAGGTCTGTTTGTAAGTACAACTTGTTTGTAAGTCGGATGTTCTTGAATACCACTTGTATATATCTTTACCTGGCTGCCAAATTTGTCTCACTCAGTGTCCAGTTTCTCATTTTTTATGGCAAAAGGGTCAGTGATTTTGTATGTGTGCTTGGACATAAAGTCCAAAAATTAGTTGTGCCCCCCCCATTAAAAAAAAATCTTGCCCCAGAGCCCATTATAAGAAGCTTATGCCACTGAACTAATTAATTACAAATAATAATTACAGATAAAAGAGTGATCAAGGATAGGTATATACAAAAGATGCATATACTTACACACTTTTGAAGAGTACAATATAAATTGGGTAAATATGATTGCTCATTGCAGGGTGTTGGAATGCAATGTGCAAGGCGGCAGATGGGCCTGGCCTCACACAGACCCCTGGTGCTGATGTGTTGATTAGGAGCTGGCGAACTCAAGCAGTGGAGAAAAGCCATTAAACAGGGAGCAGGACTGCAGTGGTAAACATTGCTACGAAATAATACATGTAAGGGAAAGATGTAGCTTCAGCACTGGCTAAATTTAGCAATAGAAGGTGTGAGTTGGGCAGTGGGCATACAAAGCCCCAGGTAGCATGATGGGTTAGGACATCACAGGGTCAAGCACTGGAAGCGATTGTTCCTCTGATCTTCTGCGCTTTAGTAGGGGAAATGAATAAATAATACGTGCATGGACAGATATGAAAAGCATATTGAATTGATGTTTTGATTTTTAATTTTTTTTCTTTTAACAGAGGTTTCTACACATAATACATTTTGTATTACTTCTTCACTCCTTAAATAGCTGTATTTAGACAGATATGACAATTTTGTGTTATTATAGATTTACTGGAATGAAATGGTACAATAAGAATCATCCAGAATGGCTGAATTGAGTGAGATTTAGACCGTTTATTCAGTTTTTACTCTTATAAACCATGGTCCATGGAGTATGTATGGATGTTGAGCACAGTCCTGGAGATACATCACAAAGCACTTATAGAGGGGCTTCTCCGACCTGGAGTATGTATAGATGTTGAGCACAGTGCTGGAGGTACATCACAAAGCACTTATAGAGGATCTGCTCCGACCTGGAGTATGTATGGATGTTGAGCACAGTGCTGGAGATACATCCCAAAGCACTTATAGAGGGGCTGCTCCGACCTGGAGTATGTATGGATGTTGAACACAGTGCTGGAGATACATCCCAAAGCACTTATAGAGGGGCTGCTCCGACCTGGAGTATGTATGGATGTTGAGCACAGTGCTGGAGATACATATTTGTTAGACTTACTCAGCTGTCATCCTAATTGCAGGTTAATTTGATGATCGACTTCGAGTGAGATGTATTTAGATGTTTAGTACAAAACCATTAAAACGGGACTCATCTAATTCCCACAAAATTACTACATTACCTCACTCGCCTAGCAGAAAAATGTGTTCGGCGCCCAGAATTTCACTGACAATTTATGTATGTTGTGCCATCCAAATGCAAACAAATAACAGAATGATGTAAGATCAATCACATCTATACCTTGTATTCAGTTTGCATTAAGCCTCACTTTCAGGGTTATACTGCATGTTTGGGGAATAGGCTGAGTGTGGGGGAGGGGCAAGTGTTGGCTGCAGATGTATAGGGAAACAGGCTCAGTTTGTGGAGAGGAATTCTAAATAATTATAGTAAAATGCATATACAGAATATTTATGGACATGATGTGAATGGATTGATTTTTAATGGTGAATTTATGGAATACTACATGCATTTCTTGTCAATGCTTGGTCTGACTTAATCAAGGCTGTTTCAGTTTTTAATGTTTTGCTTTTACATACCTGCCAGTACAAACTGCCAGTGTCGAACACAGAATATAAGGCTCAGTGCGTTTTGGCTAGATGGCATATTTTTAATTATGTTTTGTGTTTGCTGGCTGTCCTTCTCAGTGTTTGCACACCGTATTCATTCTGAAGGTAATTGTGCAATAATGTCCTCTGACTATACTTCTGTATGATAGTTTAGGCATATGCTTGGGACCAGCTAGCCCAGAGAGAGCATAGCCTTGGGTCTAGGCTCTCCAGTGGTACAACCTCTACCTTGCACACATTGCTGTTATCTTCCCATGATCTGTTCTTAGAGGCAGAGATGATTATGATTCCAAATTTGGTTCATCAGATTGTGTGGATTAATACATACTGCGACCTCATTAGCCCCCATATGACAAACAAACTGGAAAATATATGTATTAGAATGGGCCAATATGTTATTTACTGACTCCTCCCTAAACAACTATGAAAGATGCAATTGTGCATTATGCTGATAAATGCAAATTGTTCTGCTAATGTATCTGAGACTTGCATTCATCAGCTACGCCCTGTAAGCCACTTCTCCCTAACCATCTCCTTAACCATCTCCTTAACCATGATGCCACACGAAACCCAAAACCATTATTGACTTAATGCCTCCCTCATTAGGATGGCAAAACCACTAAGTGAAATAATATGTAGTTTACTGTCCAGTGAGCTAAATCTTCTTAGAGTGGGCTTATGAGTTTGGCCATTTCAGTCACAAATGTGTCTTGACAGCACCAATGCATCCAATCTCAGTCAACCATAGCACATTAGCATACACTGACAGCACAAACATGTCCAATCTCAGTCAACCGTTGCACATTAGAATGTTCTTTAAATGTCACAAAAGATATTCAAAATCTTGGCACAGATTCTTAAAATGATAATGACGTCTCACACGAAACCCGTAGAACAATAATAGCTGGAGGTTTTGCCCTTACTATATTCACAACCCAATTCTTAAGGTATTTTCCTTTGCTAGAGTAATATTTATTTTTAGGCATTACATTTTCTTTATGTCATCATAAGGCAGAAACGTATCATTCTTTGGGCATTGAAGGAAATAATAAGTGTACCAAAACTGGTGTAAACTTAAAATCTCCTAATGGTTTTAGCCCAGTTTCAGATTATCCTAACGATGATTAAAAAAAATAGAAACACATATGGATGTGTAATTCCAATTTACTCTGGCCATAAGGACTGGATCCTCGGCTCCTATCCTGATATAACATTTGGCATCGGAGAAGTCAATAAGTTTTGTAAGCTGTGACAACAGTCTGATTTTTTTTTTTAATCAAATGGCTAGAGTTTCTGGAAGGAAATGGATCAATAGTAACTGGTCATAAATTGTCCTTTCATTTAGCCATCTATGAGATGCCCGATTATGACAGGAAAATTTAGGAACACCAATCAGCACAGTGGAAGGAAACTGGATTAGCTGGTGCAAGCTAGATGCATACACTGCGGCGGTGAGACTCAAACCCCAAATTTTGGACCTACAAAGCAACAGCACTATCCAGAGAGTGACTGCACCACCATGAAACCAGCAAAAAGAGAAGCATAAAATAAATGAATGCATGCTGGATTTGTACCCATTCATTAATCCAGTATCTTATGTACGTTATACTATCCATTAACTGTGACCGGCCGAAAGTAGAAAGGGTAAAATAACTGGCAAGGAATTGTTTTATTGGTGTTGTCTCGTTTCAAGATTTCATGTCAGAATGCTGTCCAACAGTGTGTGTGTGCATATCCTTAAATAAAGTCATTGACGGCAGCATCGTGACACGTTGTCGTCTTTGCCCTGACATACATTCCCAAACACAGAAATCACCACGTACAACCCTGTAGGAGATGTTACGAGGGTGCTCCTGCCTCGCTTACACATCCAGTCCTTTGACCGTATTTTCACCTTGAAGAGCGACACCAAAAACAAACGTGCTTTATGTAATATGTCTTTGTGCTGCTTTAGAAACAAAAGCTCATCAGAGACAGACACAGAAGAACATGAAATCTAACCAGTGTGTAAATCTGCTTGTACCCTGACCAGAATAGCAGTTCCAGTTTGGTATTTTCAGTCTGTGCAGCCCAGTGTTTCTCAACCCGGTCTTCCGGGACCCCCAAATGGTCCATGTTTTTGCTCCCTCCCAGCTCCCTGCCAGAGAGTCCACATTTTTGTTCCTTCCTAGCTCCCTACCAAGAGCCGGGAGTGTTTCTGAACCAGGTCCTTAGAGACTCCCAGACAGTCCACATTTTTGCACCAGGAGCTGGGAGGGACACGGACTGTCTGGGGGTCCCGAGGACTGGGTTGAGGAGCACTGGCGTAGCCCAAACCTACAGAGAGTCCATCTTACGACAGGGATATTGAGAGAGTTTAATGAGGCTCTTGCTCTGCAGATCTCGCACCGCCCCCCCCCCCACCTCCTGCGACTGAGTCATGCTGAAGGGGCTTGGCCTACTCCTCTACTGAGCAACGTGGAGGTGGGCTGATGCAGGAGTTAGTCATCCCCAACCACCTTGCACACACGCAGGGAGAAACAGAGAAAAACAGGCTTAAAGGGGAAATAGCCTGGGAAAAAACCCAGAGGCAGAAAGTGTGTCGTTCTGATTAAACGCCACTCTTCAGTTTCATTTGGTGTTGTCAAGGAAAATACCCAAAGTGGACTGATCAATAGTCATTTGAGTGGTGAGATTTAATGGCAGCCGGGCTTCCCCAGGCCATCACTGAACACATTAATGTTTATATATAAACAATATCATGACATTTGTGTGTACCTGCAGTATTTATTTACAATATAATGTAAACAACTAGCGTTGTTTGTTAATGTTTTTATATCACGGTTTTCACAATATAGTGTTGTGGCCGTATTAGCTATACAGAGGATAATTTAAATGTGCATACATTATACACACGCATGTGCAGATACACACAGACCTGTGCGCTTCTGTATCCTGTTCCCTGTCCTGCCTTTCTGCTGCTTATTGGCTTAGAAAACCAACAGGAAAAGTAGTGCTGTCTTCTGTACCCTTCCAGGCAGACACAAACGCAGGGACAGCTGTTAATTATATATACCCATCCTCTCCTTCACAGGAGTGCTGTTTACCACAAAAACTCGTCTCCTTCAACTCATCCAACTCCTTCTACCCATTTTCTGATTCGCAGGATCACTTTTCGACCTGCTGTTCGATCCCCCTTCTTCATGTTTCACTATGGCACCTGTCCCTTTCTCTGCACAAACGTGATTTACTACAGAACAGGTCTTGTCAGATAACCACCTTCTCCTGCGCTCCCTTTTATTTTGCCCTGCCGTTTCGCCTTTCCCCATACACTTTTTACCGCTTGCGAGATTGAAAATGGATGGACTGTCGGGGCGGTTTAGCAAAGGAGATATTGTTGCACCGGGAATGCAGGTGACAAAGTGTTCCTTTTACTGGGACCTACTCATGATTTTATTGTTCATTTCAATCCAACAGTGAACATTTATCATTGTACATCATTTGAAACCAAAACAAACAATGAAACTAAACCGTACAAAGAAAGACACTCTTCAGTTAAAAGTCAATGTTTTCTGTTGACTTAAAAAGAAATTAAATATGGGTAAACCTGAATCTGTTCAAAGTGTGTAGTACTTACTAATACATTATTATTTCAGCATACACTTTTACAATATAACTGTGCAATTCTGCCCATTAATAAAGCTGGATATTCTTTTCTAAAACCATTCAATTTCAGTACCAGTCTCAAGGTACTTTGGCCATAAAACCTTTGGTCACAAATTCAGTTTCCTAATCAATACTGCAAACAGCTGTTTTTTTGTTTTTAAAACAGAACCTCTCTTGCTTCATTTGTTCAACTTCGCCATGAATGTATCCAGCGTAAACTGCACGATGTTATGTAAAAGGTGTTCAACACAAACATCTGAAACTTTTGGTTGGCACCATCTTAGCTCACACAAAGAGGACTGGCGTGATTCGACATGTCCCGGTATGCAAGCGTAACCCACACAGGAGCCAGCCGGCCACGTTATAACATGTCACCTCAGCTAATCAAACACGTCATAAAGAACTTATCAAAACAGGACTGATTATTTAGCGAGTACACACTTAAAGCAACCCCATTCAACTGTTCAGTTTCCCAGAACAAATACGACAACATCCACGGAGCAAGCCCCCCCCCACCCACCCATTAAAGTAGCATCAAAAGTCTCTTTTTACGCGAACAACTTTTCATTTTTTACACTGACAGGATGACAAATACTACTTGACAGAGATAGTGGTTACCAAGCATAGTTATAAAAACCCCCAGTATTACATCATTATCTGTTATGCTATCAGCAGATATAAAATGCAATGTGTAAGGTGGGGGGGGGGGGGTAACCGGTCTTAAGTATCAGTCCCAGAACTTCCCAAATTAGGGCTAGTTAGGGTGGGGAGTAAAGCCAGCTGCGGCACTAGGTTTGATGACCGCTGCCCTGCACATGGGACTCAGAACAAACAAAATAAAAAGTCTTCATATTTCCCCTGGAACTGTCGTTCACACTAAAGCCACCAATCTGAAAGGTGCTGGGGAGGTTCTGTACCAGTATGGCACCACCTCTCCCCTGTCACTGCAGGAGCACATCCCAACACAAAGGCTTCCTTTGGTCCCTCTGCATCCAGCGGAGCATTGGATCATACCAAATAAACTAAGCAGGATTGTTTCACAAGACTACTGGCCACATTCACGTATTTAACATACCACGACGAAACAAGTCAGTGACAGCTGGCTTTGTTCTAAAGGGAAACGGTATGGCTCAAAGTTCATACTTAAAAAAACTTCTCTTAAACCTCTACACTCACCTTTTCCCTTCTTGTCATATAATCTATCCACAAATTGTGGGCTCTGCTCTGAAATGGCATCAAACAAAGTCATTTTTCTCTTTGGAAATGTCTCTTTGAAAACCGAAACAAAGAAAAACAAGACTCGATAGCCAGAAAGTGTAATATCCAGCCAGCTAGCTCGTAAGTTCGCTAGCTAAGGAAATGCCGTGATCGCAGCAGTGAAGAACACGTAAACAAGCACTCTGATATTTCAGGTGGACCGCCAATGCAAATAACCGCGACATTATTTCCCAGCGGCAAGGGAAGTCATAGGTCTTCAAAAGCTGTAGCCATAGAGGACAGCCCTTTAAATAGAACCGTAATAAATAAATCTCGTCTGCAATTGCCACAGTTAAACTACCGGGTCAGGTAGCTTCATCTTTCATATCGCTCTCTCTCAAACGAGAACTGTGAAATGCAAAATACACGTTTCATGTAAAAAAATAGAATTGTTAGATAACATTTAAACCGTATTCAAGTTTCAAAAAAATAAATATATTCTTCCAGACCGTGGAACGTTACTGTGTTTCGTCGGCAGGCCTCTCTGCCAGTCCGTATTCTGCCGTCCAGTTACACTGGCTGTCAGCATCACGATCGTCAACACCTTGCATTTTCACCATGACTATGTGCACAAGATACTCGTCACACAACCCGACCTTTAGCATTTGGTATCACTGCGCTCAAAGCAGCTTTCCTTTGTGTGTCCTCAGCTGCAAAAGAATACATGTATAAGCTCATATTAGCAATCTGTAATAACACCATATGTGTGTTTAAATAGTATTCCTCTAAGTAACTGTCCCAAAATATTTGTAGTATTACAACCATTAAGCATTATACTGTACATGGTCCATGAGGACCTGATCCTTATAGAGCATACTGTACAAATATTAAAATTCTGTATAAGTGCAATTTCATCAGTCCCAGCAAGACCAAATATTTTTTGACAGATGACAAACATAAAACATTTCTGCAGAAATACAGGTTTAGTTTCTCCTAATATAAAGCAGAACAAATTACATGTTCCTGATTGAAAGCCCTTTGCCTAATTCTTTCAGTCATGGAAGCTGACAAATTTATCCCAGATCAGCAGAGTCGAGATGTAACCCAGTGACAATGGCACAATGCTGTTTTTTTTTTCAAATCTCTCACTCTCACACACAACCACACACACTTGTACGTATACGCACACCTTCTGGATGTTTCGGAAAGCCAGTTACTGCCAATTGGTCTAGACGACACAAAGTGAAACAAACAGTGCCACCTAAAATGACATCTTGACACTGTTCTGACTGTATACAGCAAGCTTATGACATAGCATTTCAGAGTTAAATGAGCCTTTTCAAATGACTGCCATTTTACAGTATTTGCTTTTTTGTAAATATATATCGCCAAGACACACTAAGGGACAATACAGTACACGCACTCTTAGAGTGCCAAGATACCTTTAAAATCCACTCACACTTGACAGAAAAAAAAAAACACTTCTATAAAGTAAACTAGCTTCTTGGCAGGTGAGCGCACCACATGAACCATAAACTTCCATTAGGTCTAAACTAAGCAATGCAACATTGACTATGAAAGACACCTTTAAAAGTCTTTAAAGACAAAAATGAACAGCTTTCTGAGGACCTGTCGTCAAGCTATTAAGTGAAAACGTTGTTCATTTGGCAATATATCCAAGATACTCCTTGTGGCAGTGCGCTCAAGTTGTGGATACTGCACTCGCAGTTAAAGTTACCAAGGAAACTTAAATCACAATACATCTATGAAATATCCGAGTAAATTTTACTTAGATAATTTAAATATGTCAGGATGTGACCAGCTTAGCTCTACCAGTTTCATTTTCCATTTTGAGTGCTTTTCCAGCCCAGTGCTATCTGGCCGTAAATATCCGTAATGAGTCTGGTAGAGGGCGGCAGGGCACCGTGTGTCCCACCCCAGCTACTCCTGGGCTTGGCGCACAATGAGGGGCGGGGCCAAATTCCAGTTCGGCTTCCCCATTCTCTCCTTCCAAGTTATGTGCAAAGTCTCAGTCAGGAAAGGCAGCCCTTGCCCGCCCCCCACCCCCGCCGCTCTCCCCCCCCCCCCACCCCCGCAGGCTCAGCAGCCGGATGCCTCCCCGCTCTTGGCTGCCGAAGCGCTCACCGCGATCTGGCAACCGCTGGTGACATGACTGGCCACCTTCTGCTTGAGCTGCGCCACCTGCTGGCGGAGCAGGCCCGCGGTGGAGGCCAGCTCGGCGTTCTGACCCTTCAGCGAGCGCACCTTCTCCTCCAGCCGCGAGATGCGCTCCAGCTTCCGCCGCCGGCACTTGGAGGCCGCGATGCGGTTCCGCAGCCTCTTCCGCTCCGCCTTTATCTGCTCCTGCGTCTCCAGGTCGACGGGCGACAGTGCCGACGGCGAGGGCCCGGCCGAGTCGCCGGGAGGGTGGGGCACCTCGGGGACCGTCTGCGGCTCGTCGGGGCCACGGCTGTGTGTAGTGCCGGGGTAAGCCAGGGGCCCAGGAGGGTACTGTGCAGACGGTGGCATCTGGGCAGGGCTGTAGCTGCTAAGGTTGGTGTATACAGGCATCTCCCCTGTAAGGCCCACACCCCGCTGGTAAGCACCCTGGACAGGGGGAGACGGAGAAATGGGGGCCCCCACCAGCTGATTCTGTTTATGCAGGTCGGCCAAAGCCTTTACAAAACCATCAGCAAAGCCTTCTTGCTCATTCGTCACCTGGTTACGGTAGAGGAAAGGGCTGGTGTTTCCCCTACCCTGGGGGGAGTGAATAATGAGGTGCTCCAGGTCAGGGGCTGCCAGCTTCAGGAGACTCATGTCAGACGCAGGCAGCAGGGGCCCGCTGCCATCGCTGCTGATGCCCACGGTAGTGGGGCTCGCACCGCAGTCGGCCCCTGAGCCCGCTGGTTGCTCCTGCAAGAGTTTAAGGCCAGGACCACCCACGGCAGCAGGAAAACTCTGACCAGCCATGCTTCTCTTATTCATCACCTTGTGACTCTGGTGCCTCGGATATTGTGGGACTGCTTCCAGCTGGGGAAGGTCAGGGGTGTCATCATGATAGAAAGGGGTCTCCATGCTATCCGTCACTCTCGCTCGGCTCAGCCCTCATAATCTGATGAACACACTCATTACACCAAACCATTGTTTGTGGACAACGATCTTGAGTTGGGGACTTTCGAGGAAGCTCCTGGTCAGTTACCTGGGGAGAGAGAATACGAATGCACATGGGCTAAATTAGGGTGACCAGATACTCCATGTCATCCCGGACACTTTGAGCTAGGACAGGATTTGCAAACTACCATTTCAATCAAAAGGACCAGGATGTTAATGCGAAACAGCTGGCTGAGTCTTTCAACCAAGGAAACAAACCAGTCAAAGCACAAGAAGAACAACTGTTTAGCCAAGCGCGAGCCTTTCAGGTTTAAAGTAGTCTGTAAAACCTGAAGTAGCTCAAAGCGTCCGGGGTGACAGGGATTATCTGGTCACCCAGGCTAAATGGTGTACTGTACAGGGGGAGCGCTGACGCGCGGCCGTGCCTGCGAAGCGGCGGGCGCGGGGGACCACGCGCGCACAGCCACGCGCAGGACGCTGGCGCCGCCGGCGCGCATGCGCACACGCACACCCCCGCGCTCACGCTCAGATAGCTGGCGTTAGCCTAGCTGCCGCGCTCGCACAACTCCTAAGTGAGGAATAAACATTAAAACACTGTACATCTCCGAGTTAAGATAAGTAGCTACTCTCGAAATCATTTTAGCCCCAGAACTGTACACCGTACAATGTATAGAAGGAATATTCAGTCAACCCTCAGTTATTCCGACATACTATTGTTAATGTACTAGTTAATATATAACCAAGTATTTAGTGGTAAACCTAATTATCTATCATTTCAGTTGATACATCTTAAGTAAATATTTACATTACTTATTTGACTGTAATTTTCTTGTATTCCTTGCAGATGATCCCACATGCACTGATACTGGTGCGTAGGAGAGCTCGCATACTGGCAGATTCACAGATTACACATTGGAATATACGAAAAATTATACGATTTCCCGAAAGATAATCATGCTTCGCAAGTCGTCGGTGCTTACATGTCTCGGACGGTTTAACGCCGCAAACGACCGCCTGCCATCCAGCGAAGGCACTCCGCGGAGCTTTGGCAAAGCCGGCGTATCCGCCTAGGTCCGCTCGGAATAACGTTGCAGAGACTGGAAACGGCGTGACAATTAATAGTCAAAAGTTCTAAGTGTTCGATTCGAAAAGGAGAGCAAAAGACGATCGCTCGGATCTCTCCCCCGTCACAGAAGGGGCTCGGGCGCGCGTGCGGCGTCCCCCCTGCCCTGCTCGCGTCAGCCCGACTCGGGGACTTTCTGCTTATCTGATTACTAAAACACACGCCCTCTACTATTCCTCCAGTTCCTGAAACCAGCCCGTGTTGATGTCACACGTTCATTGCCTCCTACTCCACATTTTGTCGAGGTCACGGCACATAAATGTCCCCGCTTCTTGTTTATTTGCACGCCACCAGCCGCACTGTCACATCGGCGCTTCTGTCGGTGACGTACCGAGTCGGTTTAAGAGGCTGCTGCATCTGAGCAGAAAATGGATCCGCACCTAACTTTTTTTTTAATGATCACTAATATATATGTAGGAGTACTTCTATGGGAATAGGACAGAAGGATCAACTCTACTAGCCCTGCCCTTGATCTGTGTAAATCCGCAGCAAAACCTGACGGCATAGTTTCTCCTCTAACCGATGAGCGCCTGTAAGGCATCGGACATTGTCGGTAGGGTGAAACCCTGGAGGAACTGGGCGTCAGCTAAAACAATCTTGATCACAGTAATTAAGCAGTATTTACCCCGATTCGCCCTTGAGATTATCTGAAATTAATATGGGCGAGGACATTGCATCAGGTTAAGTATGTTAGGGTGCTAGTTACCACGTTAGGGGGAAAAGTATATGACTAAAATAATGTACTTGCATTCGACGCAAGAACTAGATGACGGATTCCACGAAACCGACCAAATATATTGCACAAACTAGTTTCGTAATTGGAATTGGTCAGCGTTGCTTTGTGGGGAATGAAGAGCCATAATTTGTCACTTACCCAGAAATTACTTGGGCCAGCGTATTATTTAAGTTGCTGGTCCTGCAGCAGCGCACTACGTATCCTGGGTTTCGTTCACAAATGATGATTTCCATAAATATGTTCTCATTAACAATTATGTATATTTCCCCCAATTATATATTTTCCCGTGTACCTATCACGCATTCCGGCCTTTAATAGAATCCAAATCGGTTTGAGGTTGTGAGCTGTTCCCAGGCAAACCGAATTAAAAATGGGTTAGCTGGAATAAAAACTAGTATGCAGGTTGTGGTCTCCTGTACCAGAAGAAATAAACCCTACATTTCTATGTTCTAAGCCAAACTTAAAGCATTAGGAAAGTTTACATGCTGGAAAACAAGCAAAGTTGACTCTTTCATAGGGTGAGGTTTATGTTATGAGGATGCAGCTACAAACATTCATGGAATAAATGACTGCATTCAGGAAGATGCTGAGCGGTTTGAACAAACGGGGCATGAGGTAATGTCTGAGTACAGAATAAATAATAAGTTGCGCTTTTTCGGTAGGTCCTGGCTCAAGCAAGTAAGGAGCCCACATTAACCCTAGACCAACCAGGTATGTGTGGCACCTCTAAATAATGTTTAAAATCAGCAGACCTCTGACAAACATCTGCCTGATTTACCCAGTAGAGGGGGAAATGGTTAAGGAACTTGCTCAGTGACCCCAGGTTTTGAACCTGCTTCTTCACAATTGTATTTAGGTGGCAATTTGAGTGCTTACCTTATACATGATCTCTAAACACTCCAATTCCACACAATGGACCAGTGTCTCACCTACACATTTATTTTCAAATGCTTAAGATAACAAAAGTATCTGTTAGAGCAGAATATACTTCTTGTATATTTTCTGAGTCTGTAGTCATAAGGAATAGACATGAGATGCTTAACAAAATAACAGTTTCACCAAAAAGATGCAACAGGCTGCCTACCATTGCATAATATTTTTCTGTTTTCCAAAAAAAAGAAAGAAAGAAAGAAAAGAAAAATCCAAATGAGAGAAGTTTAAGTAACTTTTTTCGTAGGGTGTAAAAGATTTTTATTCTGCTGGAACTGATCAACCATCTTCTCACAAGACCAGTTAAAATACTTTTAACAAGCAGTGGGTGTGTGCTCTAACAATACACCTCCACTGCTGAGCTGACTGTTGCTGCTTCATATACTGTAGGTCAGGGGAGGGGAACCTGATCCATGGAGGGCTGGTGTGGGTGCAGGTTTTTGGGATGACCTCTCAATTAGCCAATAATAAAGCAGTGGTCCAGGGGACGCACTGTTATTGGCTGATTGAGAGCTTATTTATTTTGGTTGAGCGGTCCAGCTCCTGGAAGTACTACAATGAAGGGGTTTGATAAAGATGGCTCGATCAATAGACAGAATTGGGATAAGATAATAAACACTTTCTAGGGATATTGTTTGTAACCAAATATCTGAGTATTGGCAGCCCCTGGGTTAAGAACGTCCAACTTACGGACAGCTTGTATTTACAAACAGACTGCCATAAAGCCTATTGTATTAAACAATTGAGTTAAGTACAAAGCGTAATAAAAACACACACACTACTTTGCGACGCTTGAGAAAACATTGTGCAGCTTCAGCGGTTTGTTAGCTTGAGGTGCATTACAGTACCATTTCCTTTAATTATTACTGTATAATTTTAATTGTTACTGTATACTCTTTTACTATCTTTTCGACAGACAAACTTAAGAAACACATTTTATTCAAGATTCACAGGTTTTTATTGTCATGAAATTCCTGAAGTTCTTACTTGAATGCTTTTTTAGCGACCACAAAATTAATTAACAGAGTAGAGAGCAGTGCGACATTAATATAACTAACGTTAAATAAACAACAGGCAATACACAGCTAACCAATAACATATGCTATGGCCAAAATGCCCATAAGTGACCGTAAGAGTGCAGGTGTACTTTAAATAGTCTATAGCATGTGTGCTGTGTGTTACATATGTAGTACATAAGTTTGTTGAACACACTGCTAGTATATTTGACTGGCTGAAAAAAATAATAGTAACCTGGGGACTACCTGTAGTACTGGTATGTAAATGACGAGTATTTAATGAATGAATACAAATGTGGATGAGCATGTACAATAGAGAATAACCCTGATAGAGTTAGCTATAACATGCATTATTAAACAAGGAGATGCAGAGCATGAGGAACTGCCAGGACAGCATCAAATTATCGCATGGCACAGCTAGTTGGAATAATAAGAGTGATCACTTGGCCTCCACACAGCATAGGGTCGTTGTCACATCTGTCCCTGTTGGCAGCCAACTGCCTGCCAGTACATGTCTCTAGGCTCTGCTGATGTTGCAGTTTGTAGCAGGCATAGCTCTCTGCCTGAGCAGCTGAAACTATCTGTAGCTTAAACTATAACTCTAGAGTTTGCTGAATTTGCAAGTCTTATTGAACAGCTTAAATGGATTTTTAGTATGTAAAACCATGTAATGTTCTTCAGATGTTGCAGTTAGCATAGCCAACTTTAAACTTGATGCCATTCTTTTTAGGCCAGAAGATTCAAGTTTGAATTGTTTTATTATTTTACCTCGAGCTTTGATTTTAGGAACTTTAATCGGGGTTCTGTATACAAGGCAAT
Source organism: Petrocephalus zakoni (assembly GCA_026774425.1). NCBI lineage: Eukaryota > Metazoa > Chordata > Actinopteri > Osteoglossiformes > Mormyridae > Petrocephalus > Petrocephalus zakoni. The sequence continues at coordinate 10,178,820 of JAODKN010000041.1, forward strand.
TGATTACCAGCCCGGAACTAAGAAGTGCTTTGATGAAAACCAGGCCGACCTTGATTTACATTTGCATTTTATTTATATGATCCCATTCTTATATTTGAATGTTCTCTCACCAAGTCTTTTGTTTGATTCCACACTGCTGTCCAACAACTCTGTCGCACCACACCCTTGTGGCACACGTCCACCCCACTACCTGTTGTATCACGTTAAATGGCATGTTAGTTATAATTGCTATAATTTGTTTCAGTTCTAGTATTAAAAATAGTTGCAGGTGCAGTGCTCTTAATATGCTGTATTTATTTTGTTCCATGTGGATCTTCATGTGCTGTAGTCGCAAGTGTGGAGATTGGGCTGTCGGAGTCCTCAGTCTCTATTGCCAGTTGTTGCCATGCAAACATGTCTATACTGAAGGTTTTGTTGTGCTTTGTCCACATGACCCTGGATTGGGAAATATATTATGGAAAGGGTAGGGAGATGCATTTTTACTTTTCAGGGGGAATTCAAACCAGACTCATTACATAATGTGTGTCTCTCCCTGAACCCTCTGACCCATCATTTCTTTTTCTGAGGAAGGTTTGTTGTCCTTCCCTAGCAGACACACTCGACTACACATGTGCAGCTATATTTATTTATATGGCATCTATAAATGAAATGCAGTAATATTATTGTAGATTAAAATCTATGTTCAAATATTATTTAAAGGATGGATTTTACATTTACGTTTTGTTCAAAGGACAGATTCTAAGTGATGAATTTAAATACGATGTAGCTTTAATGCTGTTTACCAGTCTAGATTAATGTTGTTGTAGTGCGGTAGCCCAAGATAAGGGCTTTTGTTGTGCTCAGGTTAATTATTCTGTAGCATAAGTAGGTCACTTGTTACATGTCCATACATGGAATGTAGGAAGGACTTTGTTTGGGAAACCATATGTTAATCAGGAGTGGTACAGAAACAGGGCAACTACTGGATGGTTATTATCGGTCTGTTTCAAATGTGTGTTTAGTAGCCTGATGGCCATATTAACAAAGGTAGAGATGATCAAGAGTTGCTGTTGGTCTTGTCAAAGATAAAAATGATCCAGAAACAGTATGGTGTCGCTGACAGCTTCCTGTAGTACTTGTCTTCCTTCAAAATAAAAAAGCCACACAAAGTCTCCCTGGGATTCCTGACATTACATATGATTCTAATTCCTGTAGATGACAGCATCCCTTATCTGAGGTATTTTTCCAAAACATCAAAATAGCTGTTGAAAAACAAAGCTGACGTAAATCCCAGCTCCAGCCTCTAACTAGATAAAGCCACTGTAAGACATGCTTTCTTGCTGGACAGACTCGTCAGTTGCCATACCAGTGTAGTTACTAGACTATGACCAAAAGAAAACAGATTGACGTCTCTTTTTCCTTTGGCCTGATGGATTCCCTGTCTTAATATTATGGTAAAATTTCTGGTTTGAGGAATAAACCTCGCCGTGCCATTTGCCATCACTACAGTGACAGTGATAGCTGCTCGGTTGCCATCGCTGTGACGATGGTGATATCTACTTATTTGCTGTCACTGTGGTAGAGGTTATACTGGCTGTATCATCATGACCATGATTCAATGTACATGGACACTGGCCCAGAAGAATCAAAGGGAAGCAAATTTATACAGTGGATGTATGTGATTTAGCGTCGATGGTTGTTTCACAAGTACGTTTTATAAAATAAGCTTATAGCTGATATTTGTATCATTTATGCACAGATGTGTATTACATTTCGACAGTTTAAGTCAACTACAGCCAAAAGATGAATCCTGGGATTTAGACAAACCTGGGGTACTTTTTTTCCAGGATTTTGAAGAAAACCTGAACACAAAATTGACTGCTTCAATATTGGGTGCTGGATACATGAACCAGAATAATATATTCTGGAAACGGAGCGGAAGCAGATATATGTAATAAGGCTGATTCGTGTCTCATATGACCCGTGAGTACCTTAAACTCTGGGGGCATAGGGCAAGAGTAAATCAGGTGTATTATGGAACATCTTGACAACGTATCTGTGTCCTTTGTGTTGGAGACTCATAGCATCAAATTAGAAATATAAATGGATACAGTGTTCATTGTTTTATTTGTCTGACATTTTTCTGTATGTACTGTGGGCATCATATGTTCAGTTACTGTAACAGTCTCCGGGCAGCCTTCATGTGGGCAATACAGAAGAGTTCCCTCTCCCCCATTGCCCCAAATATACAGAATCCCATTGGCTCTGGTTTTGGCATTCCAGCCAATAGCATTACAGATGGCTTTGACCCCCTAGTAATGCGTGTGCTGGTCGCCTGGGCAACGTATTGTCAGTCAGATGCATGGAGAGAAATAGTGAGATGCAGAAAAGGACTGCCCCGTCCTGGCTGCATTGCTTTTTTCCCTTGCTGCCGTTTTATGTTTATGTCCATTTTGCAGAACAACAACCTATAGAATAGTGTCTAAATTTGCTTTCATAAAATAACATGATCCAGGTAATGTAACCTAGTTTATAGATTTATTAACAGGAATAGTGAACATCTTGGACATGGAGAGCCATTATATTTGAAACAGTGTGCAGTAAGAGGGGTAATATGCTATAGTTTTTCATTTTAAAGTCAGATTATAGTCTGCTCATGTTATATTGTGAGGTATTGAATTTTACTATTGACTGTTGTGATGGGTCATTTTAGATTATACTTAAAAATGCAACTTGTGTCACATCACATATAATGTATTTTAGAATATGGATAGGTTATTATTACACTATATCATATTCTTCATGTAATGTCTGGCAATAATGCAGCTTGTCAGATCAAGTGTGGCTTGAGCAATATCAAGTTATGCTGTTGTGTATGACCATATTGCATGGAGTGGTCCTCATCAGGTCATACAATACAATATGAGAAAAACTCTATCTGGTGACATTGTAGGGTATGGAGCAGTGCACACTGTATATACTGTATCAGGTTATATTACACGGTGTGATATAGTCCCATGACAGGCTGTGTTACCCTTGAGGATGAGGATCGAAGTCTTGGTCTGGATTCCACAGAGCTACCCAGGTCACAGTTATGGGTACAATACACTGTTTATTAATGCTTTTACTTAAGGTGAGTGCTTTGTCCTTGGTGGAAATCAAGGAGGAATTGCATCTAAGTCGAGGACCTCAGACAAATGAGACACCCACCTGCTTTCATGTTTGCATTGGACTGCAGAAAAAAAGCTTTTGTTCCTGATAATACAAACCTTACTTACAGGGTAAACAGACTATGATGATAGCATAGGAGCATAGCTGCTCGATGAGAAACATGGTTGGTCAGAGGGGAAGACGGCTTCTCTGATATGGTTTCACTCTGGGAAAAAAAATCTGTTTGGTCTGGGAAGGTTAACTTTTACAGGTACTGAACTGCTGTTTCCCCTACGGCTTTCTTGTTGCAACTATAACCAGTGTCCTATATCAGTAGGCCTACTCATCTTCTGCAGGCTGCTATATTAGCATATTTCCCTAAGCTACGGGGGAGGGAAAAGCTCATTTAATCTCAGCCGTGTGCGAGAGCATGCATTAGCACAGGCCCAGTGAAATCTTTCTCAGCTGTGTTATTGTTATGGCTGCTGTTACCATGACAACATCAGGGCAGGGTACGGCTCCATCTCAGTGCTGCTCTTGGCGCTACCCAAAGCTATTGATTTGATGACGGAATAAACATAACTTTCCACAATTAAGCCGTCAAGCGGTCCTGCCGAGATGAAGGAGCGAAGTGTGTGCTGCTCATATGCTCCCTTTCGTAACTGTGCATTAAATACATCCAGGTCTGCAGCTGGATTTTTGTCTTAGAGCTTGAATTTGGACTTGGAGCCAAAGAGAGTGCAGTTGTGGGAGTATCTTGACACACAGCATAAACATTATCTAAAAAAGAAACTGGTAAACTGGTCTCTCTAAGAGGGAGGACATTACTTATCTTGTGGGGCATCTGTGACGATTCTTGTTTTACTACTGGTTTTAATTTACGTTATACTCGTAGTTATATACTTATTAAGGGTTTGTGCAACATCTTGCGCTCCTATTAGATACTTCAACAAAATCTTGCCTGTCTTGTATTTAGCCACCAGTATCGCAAAATCACCAGGGGTTTGGCCAGCCAGGGGATGTGAACCAGCAATCTTCTGGTCACAAGTACAGAGTCAGTAAATAGAGCCACATACCACATGGAGACCCAAAGACGAGAGACACAGAGACTGATAGGCATGTCTTTGAGGGTTTGTGTGTGTGTGTAGCGTTGGGGGAGGGCATGTTTAAGCTAAGAAAACCATTGTATACAGCATGTCTCGTAAGAATGGGAGAAGTTTAGGCCATTCAGCAGACAAGCAAGGCACTCATTATTTTTTTGCATTCCCCTTAAGTCTGTGGTTTGTCCTCCTTGACAGACTCTGCTTTGTAATCAGCAGAAGACCCCACACTTAGCGAGGCTTTTCCTGCCCATCAGAATTTTTGACCACGTCTACATTAGACTACTGATTTATGATTGCAAAGTCAACATCAGGCAGGAACATTTACTCATTCTCTAGGAAAGATGTGTCTGAGTTTTATTTGTAGAATAAGCATCATATATAGTGATGCTGATATTTTCTTCGATCAGCTTACATTTTAAATAGCTAAGTATAGTATGCATTACCATGGCTTTTTGTTTTAGTTTCAGAGCTGATAAGTCCCTTGCATGCATTGCAAACCTCACTGCAGGTGTTGGCACAATATTCTAAATTTAGCCGAGAACGCTATTGGTATGACAAATAAATGTTGTCCCCAACTTGGATGAAAAGTAGGAAAGAAGTACAAGGAAAAAAACACAGGACACAGAGGAAAGGAAAATGTGATGGAAAAGAATATCTGAAGTCTAAAATTCACAAACCTTCCGCCCTGTTATTTTACATTATACTGTTAGTTTCAGAATTTGATAATGTCAACTCTCTAATAGTCAAAGTATTACCTACAAAAAATACATGAAGGTTGCCTGTCCGGGCCATCTCTGGTGGTTTTTCTGTTCTACCTTTGAGCAAGGTAAATAGCCTGATTTGCTCCAGTAATAAAAAAGTAATAAAATGTCACTAGTTAAAAATGTTTGGCTACACAAAGAAATGCAAATGCAAAGGAAATTAATGAATTAATGAATGAAACAACTAGAAAGAAACCAGGTATGAAATTATATCTAGTGGAGGTCTGGAAGTTGAGAAGTGTTCGTAAAAACAACATTAGTCACGACGCACGCCAAAATACTGTCAAAGTGAGACATTACATCTATTTTTTTCTGACACCCAATTACTCTTGAAGCAGGAGCATACACCAGCTTCCTGTGCAAGAGACTGTCTTGGGGTTAGTGTCTCCCCCGTGGAGAGAATCCAGCACAATGTCACCACTCAGGATCAACCTTTACGTGGCACAAGACGACAAGAACAGTCCTCCAGATCATTACCATTATTATTTATTGCAAGTGCTACACCTAATCCAAAGCTTTTTATTCGGAGTGTCATTCTAGCAAAAAGCAAGAGTCCCTGTCATATGGTGTCAGTTGTCAATTCCTGGTGTTTGTGGAGGACGGTATGACCTCAGCAGGTGGGGCACACTGAACGTGTCTAGGCATGACGTGCATGTCATGAAGTTGGTGTGGTGTAGAAAGGTCAGAGTTTGGACCTGTAACCAAATAGGCTGTTAATAACTATAACTGCTGCTGATGATATTTTACATTGTGCGTTGAAAGGATGGCTGAAAGACTAATTTGTATTTAATTTGTTCTCAATCATCAATGTATGTGTGAATTTGATTAATGTTTCTATTCCTTGTGTTTTCCCCTGTCAGAACTTGTTAGCTGTGAACTTCTTAGTTGCAAACTGTTTTTCAATTGAAAATGATAATTGCCATAGATCGCATCCCTGATTAAAGTACAACAATGTGAAGAGTATCCTTCGACCATCAATAAAACTTTTTTGTAACAATATAACTATACCATATTACCATCAGACATGAGCAGCATTTATAACGGGGAAGCAATTAAGCAGCTGAACCTAAACGCATGCAGTGATATCCTAATGTGATTACAGTAATAGGATCTGTCATTTTACTCCAGATATTATACTGTGGCGAGAGCATGTTACTGGATTAAGAACACTTGTACTATATTTAACTTTTCCTGCAAGACGCATTTATTTGGATTTCATTTGCTCAGTCCTGCAATATCATTTTGTTTACTTGTTCCCATTTCAATTTGAATAATCCTCCTTCTAACGTAGATTTAAGGCGGAAATGAAACCGCTTCTGGGGACCGCTGTGTATCTGTATAGTGACTGATTTACAGGGAGCACGTTAATGCAGCAGCTGTGCATTTCTGTAGCTAGCTGTGTTTTATCTAAATGGAAGGAAACGCTTTCATGCTAAATGCAGGTAAAGTGTTTTTCTTTTCCACAAATGCACACATTTGTATTTGCAGAATGCGTTTTAAAATAGGGCCATTATTGGGAACTAACCCTATAACCCTTGCCTTGCCAATCCATTACTAAAGCAGCACGACCACCTGCTGTAGAAATACAGCCCCAGTGCCGTCTCTGTATGACAGAATCTTACTAATTCCGACGTGTGCCGGCTGCATGTAGTCATCTTCTCCAGCCAAGTTTTATTTTTGGCCTTGAGCATAAAATCTGAATAAGCCTCAAATTCAAAAGGGACTCACAAATTTCAGATACATTTCGGATTAACTCTGAGATGGTAAAACCAAAGCCAATGTGACTGACAGTGGTATAATGGTAGTAAATATAAAAATGTTTACTTGCCAGCCTGGAATGAACCAAGGATATCCACTTAAATAGGCTGCATCTGTGTACTGCGTTTTGGTTTTTGTGTCCTCACCTTGATCTGTGTTTTTGGTTGCTTGGCACGCGGGACACATTTTTGAAAGGGCTTGACAATGGCTAATATTTTAATCACTTGTTTTGATTTAATTTTTCCATTTCATAATGTGGTCTTTCACTATAAAAGCTTATGTGACCTTCAGTTCACCTCTTTGCAAGAACTTAATTAGTTCAGTTATGCTAATTACTCCCACCGTCTATTTAATTACCATCAGCCAATAGAAGGGACTACAGCACTGCCCCCCCCAGCAAATTAAATTTGCATAAAATGTTTGCCTGTCTGTTTTTTTTTGGCATGGCTGGAAGTCACAGGTGATCACGATAACCTGGAAGTCTTCTGGAAATACGCAGCTGGAGAAAATAGAGAAGCCTGCGGTTTGCAAATCCCTGTGTGCTGTGCATGTCGATAACGTATAATAACGTTAATGTAACGTTAACCAGCACCTCCCACATAAGCCGGCGACACCGCTGAGATGTTTTGGATGGGGGCGGAGCAAAGTTTTCTTTCGCCTTTTATGGCCTAGTTCTTCCCACCTATGCGCCGTATCTTTCTATCACTTTGCATTAGTGTACATTTTGGTTCAAAACAGGCAGCAAGCTGGTGAAAGAGATAAACACCTGCTAACCACATAAAAGCTTGTGTCAGTCCTGACAGGGATAGTACTGCTGTACCCTTAAAAATCTGAATAAAAGCAATGCGTCAACTGCAAAATGGAAAATTTTGCTTCTGGTCAAAATAACTGCCATACAAGAATATTGATACATTCAATGTAGCACACAGATACTGAAATTCTTGCAATGGTCTCTCCTGTTGTGAAGTGGGGTTATATATGTTTTTTAATCTAAATCCAAAGGTTGGAAGTTACATTTGCTATGTAAGATGAAACGACAGAAATAACTATACTTCTGCCACTTAGGCCTACTACTACTACAGAGGTAAACATATACACTCACCTAAAGGATTATTAGGAACACCTGTTCAATTTCTCATTAATGCAATTATCTAATCAAC